>CM031385.1:24295459-24761556 GCA_018350135.1 Citrus trifoliata | reverse complement strand
ACTGGAGAAGAGTTAGTCGTCTCAGGTATGCAGAAAAGAATAATTGAAATGCTTAATCATGCTGATACTTTTATTTTTCTTCCAAGAGATCTTGCAACACTAGAGACACTTATCACACTAGCATCTTGGGCCCATCTACACATTCACCAGAAAACCCATTGGTTTATTAAATGTCAATAACTTTTATGATGGCTTTATCGCATTTCTTAACCATGCAATAAAAAATTATTTCATTCCCTCTAATGAGAAAAAACTTTTTATTTGTGCTCACACTGCTAATGAGCTACTTGATTTGTTACAAGCTTTTAAACCGGAGCCAAACCCCGGGACCTTTTGTTGGTGCGACCAAATATGATGGTAACAGTAGCCGCAGTAAGAAGTACAAATTAGATGAACTCTCCGCCTGTAAATATTTTCTTCCGTGTTGCACCACCCAGGTAATGTTTTTAAACTCTACTTCTTTCCTTTAAAACATTGAGGACAATGTTTCGTTCTGGTTGGGGGGAGGGAATAGTTGACAATTGTGGAATCTTGGTTAAGTTTTTACTGATTTTTTATTGTAGAAACTAACTGTTGCGAACTTGTATGAGGGTGGATAGGATGAGTGACTCGAGAAACGCATCTTCTTCGTAAAAAAAAAAATAAAAAATAAAAAAATAAAAAAAAATCAGACTTTTTCTTTTCTTGATTAAGTTTCGATGTTCATTTTTCTTCTTCTTTTAATTTCTCCTCTATAATATACATTTTCCAACTTTTGAGTCGAAGATGGCTGAATATGGAGTGTAGTGCCTCTAGAAACGCATCTTCTAAGTTATAAAAAAAAATTTCTCTTTTCTGCATCATTTTCACACTTCTGCATGCATATTTTCCTTTCATGTTTAGAATAGGTTAGAGGGTTAGAATGTTTTGAAAAAAAAATTGTCATTTGTAAAAAAATTGTCATTTTTTTAACATTGGATGACATGATTAATTTCACATTTTAGTATTTGTATTATCTTTGGTCTTAAGTGATGTTACACTATGTTTGCTACTCTACATGTTGATGCGGAGACAAATATGAGTTGTTGAAGGAATGAACATGTCATAATAAGTACCAAGTGAGTTTTTGAGCCTATTATTTTTATTGAAAAGTAACCATTTTGCCCATTCTTCATACGCTTAGTAGTTTATTATTTTATACGATCTCTAGATTTCTTTTAAGTTAACCCTTAAAAAAATTGTAAAAAAAAAAAAATGTTGCTATATTTGGAGGCCCATCTAACTAGTAGATATGGACGATTATTTTAGAGCCCTAAAGACAATGGAAAGGCCTCTTGTCCCGTTTGAACCTTTCTAGCCATCCCTTTTGTGAAATATCCATAGTTAACCATTTGAGCTTTTAAAAAAGAAAAAAAAAAACCTTTTATTTCTTAAACTTATCATCTGACCCACTCCGATTTGGAGTATTACCCGGACGTCTTATAAGTTCCATCACCTATTTATGTTTGAAAAAAATGTAAATAATTATTTTGTTCAGTGAAGTTATGCCAAATAAAAGCAAAAAAAAAAAACAAAACAAAAATTGTTGTTTCAAAGAAAAAATAACAATAAAAGGTGAAATCCACCTTGCAAACTTCAAAATATATATATATATATATATATATATCCATGGCATATTTGGGAAGAAAATGCATCTGAATACAAGATTGCACTCCAAGACTCCTATCCTTATCTCCAAGGGAAGTATTCAATACAATACAAATACATACATATATTATTATCACCATTGCTTCCACTGAAGGGTCCACTAAGCTTTCGTTACAGTCCTGAGTTGCCACTTGCTGGCGTGCTTCGTCCTGACCTGTGGTTCCATCTTTCTTCGGATGCTGCATCCATATCAGCTGCCATATTTGGCCATATGGGATCATCTATATCGCCTGGCTGGGGTCTAATGCTGGCTGGGGCCAATCCTGGAGGTCCAACCATTCAGCCATCTCTTCAAGCTCATTTCTCCACCTGTCAATATCTGGAGTATCCAGATAATTGACTTCTTTTGGTCTGCCATGTCGGATGAGGTAGTCATTATATGTCTGTTGCATATCTGCTGCTTGATCCTCATCACCATGGAGTTTGAGATTTCTAATCTCTTCTTTGTAATAGAGATCTAGAGTACTGCAGACTTGTGGAGAGACAGGGCTGTGGGTGATATACATAGGAACAATTTCGTATACTTCTGCTAGAGCCTTTCTTGCAGTCCAGCAGCCTGTCCACATGGAGTCAATGTCGTCTTGGGAGTGGTTATGCTGTACCACATGTATCGTAGGTTGCTTGTATCGTCCCCAGATATCCGTTAGTTTCACAATCACTATTGTGGTATGAGTGATGTGATATCCGTTGATCAACTTTAATGTTAGGATATCTTCAAAGATTGGGGCGAATATTCGATCAAACCATCTTCCCTTTCCATATCTTCGACTGGTATGGATGAGATTTGGTTCAAATAGTATTGCCACCGGGTAGATGTTCAGCCAGTACCAGGTTATGTAATAGGCCTGGGGGGTTATGTCACAAATAACATAATGACCCCAATTGGAGTTTTCATCTATTACATAGTGGAATGTGCAGCATATATATATATATATATATATTTCTCTGTATTTTTTCTCAAACATACACTTTGTTTTCCTTATTTATCTTCTTTGTTAGCCTTGTCTCTAACCTATGTTACGTCCTAATAAAAGTCCTTCTTAATTTTAGGGAACTATAGTTTGAAGTAGAAGTTAGTTATATGGGCTAAAAATATGTAGTGGTGCATAATAAAAATAATTAAATAAAAAGATAAATAAATTGGGTTGACTAGCATTTTTGTTTGACTTGAGATCGTATTATTTCTAAGCTGAGGGCATATTTATTTCATCTTAATGAGAGCATGTGATATCACTTCTTTATTATTTTCTCTCAATTACCATTCATTGGAGTGACTATTTTTATTGGGCTTTATTTCTTTGTGAGAGTGTCACTACTTCCAGTGAGATTTTGGGGTTTGACATGTTGTTCTTGAGAGTAGCTATAACAAAGTCTACTGGGCTTATTTATGTGGATGGTTGATGCGGGTGTAATGTTGCTTTAGACTGGAGATAATGCTTATACTTTTATTTGATTGCTATCATTAATCTAATTGAATAAACACGAGTGTTTCTAAATTAAAAAAAATCATTTTGGATTTGAATTTTGTTTTCGCTTTATTTGCTAGGGACTAGCAATAAGCTGGTAGGGGGTGTGTTGAGTGTTAGAAAATGTATATTTATAAAGGAGAAAATCATCATTTTACATTTCAAGTCTTACTAACAACCTTTACTTTTATATATTTAAGGTTCTTGTAATTTAATTATGTGTGTTTTATTTTAATTAAGTATTTTGTGTATTTAGGGGCATCATAGTCATTTTACAATAAACGAGAGATCAAACGGCAAAACGAACATCACTTTTGAACTCAGGACGGTCGAAAACCTTAGGATGAGCATAAAAGGAAAAATGACACTATTCACATGTATGGTACTATTCACGTGTACGGTATTGTCTACGTTACTGTTCACGACACTGTTCACATAAAAGGTCAATGACGTGGAATTGACCGATGATGTGGCATTGACTGATGAGGTGTCACGATCCTGTTGGACTAAAATTCTTATGTACTGTTGATGGTGATGTGGCAGCATATCAGTGGACGAAAAATCTCGCGTACGGTACATGCATCACACATGATTATTTTCAACCAAACTGCGTCACTATTCAACTCGGGTCAAACCATGTTACTGTTCATACGCGTGGTCAAACCGCGTACTGTTGACTGATGACGTGGCGCAATCCTGAGCGTCCAAACTGTTTTTAATCCGATGGCCATGATTTACTCCATGTATCTATCAAAAGGGGGTCTTTACCCCCTAATTTGATATCTTTGAATCCATTTTTAGTATCCATTTTCTGTAATTCCTTCTCCATCTTGTATTTTCTATGTATTTTAATAAATTTCCATTTTGCCCCTAGTTCAATTATGAGTAGCTAATTTTTTTTCAAGCTTGGGTTGAAGGTGAAGTCTCAACATGTGTCATGGGCTTTATTTGATAAATTTATTTTCTCTTCCCCTCTAGTTTTTGTGGATGTTTTGACTTCTCGTCGACAAATAATAATAATCTTGTCTAGATACCGCCTTGGTTACACCGGCTCTCTAGTACAAGGTTATTATTATTTGGCACGATAAGTCCTTAGCACCATATTGATTAGAGTGTGGTTCATGAGGTGTGGATTCCCCCCTCATGATTTAATTGGTATTAATAAGGAATATTTAGCCCATGATGCATGTTGATACGGATCCAGATACCCAAGTACGTCATTTCAATAAATTTCTCTTCAATTTATTCTCGTCATTTCAATTCCAATTTTAGAATTCATTCTCGCCATTTTAATTTAAGTTTTAGCATATTCCAAATCATTTCCACCATAAATCGAATCACCCATTTACAAAATTAATTCCACACACAATTAAAATCCACCTCCTCGTGGGATCGACACTTTTCACATTGATCATACTATAATAGATTCGTGCGCTTGCGAATACATTAAAATTTGCACAACACCCTCATCATTAATAATTGCTCGAGGAGTACCAAACCTAAAAAAATATTTTTCTGAAGAAAAGACACCACTGCTTTAGCATCATTAGTAGGTAATGCTGCAGCTTCTACCCACTTGGAGACATAATCCACAGTAATAAAGATGTATAAGTTCCCAAAAGGATTGTGGAAAATGTCCCACGAAATCTATTCCCCAAACATCAAAAACTTCTACTTCCAGAATGTTGGTCAATGGCATTTCATGTCTTTTAGTTATATTCCCTGTCCTTTGACACACGTCACAATATTTAACAAAATTCGTAAACATCTTTAAAAATAGTGGGCTAGTAATAACTTTATTGCAAAACTTTAGCAGCTGTTCTGTGACCGCCAAAATGTCCTTCATATACTGCAGCATGGCATGAATCCAATATGTGGGAAATTTCTTCTTCTGAAGCACATCTTCGTATTACTTGATTTGAGCATAATTTATATAAATGTGGGTCATCCCACTGATAACTTCTAACATCATGATGGAATTTCTTTTTGTCCTGAAATTTCAACTCAGGTAATAGGAACCCACTAACTAAGTAGTTAGCAAAATCTGCATACGATGGAGATCCTGACTACTACAGCATCTGTGCTTGTTGTACTACCAACAGCTGTTCATCAGGAAAAGTTTCAGTGATGTCCCTCCTTGTCGATGTACTTGTGTCTACTTCCAGTCATGACAAGTGGTCTGCTACTTGATTCTCAGTCCCTTTTCTATCTTTAATTTCCAAATCAAATTCCTGAAGCAATAAGATCCATCTGATTAATCTTGATTTGACATCCTTCTTTGAAATTAAGTATTTGTTGGTTGTATGGTCTGTGTATACAGTCACTTTAGTACCCACCAAGTAAGCTCTAAATTTTTCAAAAGCAAATATTACTGCCAGCAACTCTTTCTCTGTAGTGGTGTAATTGATTTGAGTTTGAGTAAGAGTTTTGTTTACATAGTATATAGAGTGAAAAATCTTATCCTTTCTTTGCCCTAATACTGCTCCCACAGAATGATCACTAGCATCACACATCAGTTCAAATGGTAGAGTCCAGTCTGGAGATATAACCACTGGTGCAGTGATCAGAGTTTTCTTTAATTCTCTAAATGCTTAAAGGCAATCTTTATCAAAGTGAAAAGGCTTGTCATGTTCCAGCAATAAGTATAATGGTTTAGCTACTTTGGAAAATCCTTAATGAATCTTCTGTAAAATCTAGCATGACCAAAAAAACTCCTAATACCCTTTATTGAAGTGGGGGGTGGCAATTTATTTATTACCTCTATCTTGGATTTGTCTACCTCAATTTCTTTCTTGGACACCTTATGACCCAACATTATTCCTTCTTACACCATGAAATAGCACTTTTCCCAATTGAGTACTAAATTAGTCATTTCACATCTTTTAAGAACTTCTTCCAAGTTGTGTAAACAATCATTATATGTCTCTCCAAAAACTGAGAAGTCATCCATGAAAACCTCTAAAGTCTACTCTACCATATCAGAAAAAATAGACATCATGCATCTTTGAAAAGTTGCTGGAGCATTGCATAAACCAAAGGGCATTCTTCTGAAGGCAAATGTTCCATAAGGACAGGTAAATATAGTGTTCTCCTGGTTCTCCAGAGCTATAGTAATTTGGTTGTAGCCGGAATACCCATCTTGGAAACAATAATACTGTTTTCCAGCAAGTCTGTCCAACATTTGATCTATGAATGGAAGTGGGAAGTGATCTTTCCTTGTGGCTTTGTTAAGCATCCTGTAATCCATACATACTCTCTATCCAGTCATTGTCCTTGTAGGAATAAGTTCATCCTTCTCATTAGCTATCATTGTTATTCCTCCCTTATTGGAACACATTGAACTGGACTCACCCATGAACTGTATGATATTGGATATATGATTTCAGCATCCAACCATTTGATGATTTCATTCTTTACCACTTCTTTCATAATGGGGTTCAACCTTCTCTGATGCTACACCGAATTGTTATAACAGTCTTCTAACAGGATTTTATGCATGCATATTGATGGGCTTATCCCTTTGATGTCTACCACGGTCCATCTAATTGTTATTCTGTATCTTCCAATCAAATCTACTAGACTATGTTCTTGACCTACATCCAAAATAGAAGAAATGATTACAGAGAGTGTGTTGTTTTGACTAAGATACACATATTTCAAATGTGAGGGTAACAATTTTAATTCAAGACTAGGATGTGATTCAATAGATGGTAAAGTTGTTTTTACTTCCCTATCTGAAATATTCATATGCTCAATAAACTTGTTATGCCTATCAGAGTGCTTTTCCTCTGTCCAATTTATCTGTTGTGCTACAATATCTTCTTCTTCTAATCCTTCAAATGTGGTGACTTTGCTGATCTTATTACTGTAGCATCTGTCGATTGTGTCTGCTACAACAAAATCCACCACATTCAGAAAATTGCAATCTTCTACTTCATTAGGGTTCTTAATAGCCTCTAGTATATTAAATGTGACTTTTTAATCATTCACTCTCATGGTGAGCTCTCCTTTCTGCACATCTATCAGGGTCTTTCTAGTTGTTAAAAAAAGTCTTCCAAGTATAATGGGTACCTCTTTATTAGTTGCAAAGTCGAGTATAATGAAGTCTACTTAGAAGATGAATTTGTCAACCTTCACAAGTACATCCTCGATTTTTCCTTCAGGGTATGCATGAGATCTGTTAGCCAATTGGAGAGTGACTGTATGTCCATACTCCCAGCTGCTTAAATACAGACAATAGCATTAGATTAATATTGGCTCCCAAGTCACAAAGTACTCTGCCAACGTACCTAGTGCCTATAGAGTAGGGTATTGTAAAACTTCCTAGATCCTTCACTTTTGTAGGAATCTTACTTTGGAGTATATGACTGCTTCCTGTGTTAAAGCTACAGTTTCAAATTCTCTGAGCCTTTTCTTTCGTGCCAAAATGTCTTTTAGGAATTTCACATAATTAGGCATTTGCTCTAAAGCTTCCACAAAAGGTATGTTGATGTGTAATTGCTTCAGCACTTTCAGGAATTTGCTAAACTGCTTGTCTTATTTTTGCTTCTGGAATCTCTGTGGGAAAGGTGATGGATATCCAAACTGCTGGGTAGCTTTGGGAGGTACCAAACTCTGCTTGTTTGGTTTGTTGTAGGTCGTGGCTACTGGTGTTGCAACTTCTTTTTCAGCATGTACTGGTTGAGTTCCTTCTGAAGTTGCTATAGCTTGGCCTCTGTAACCAGTATCCTGATGATTGGGTTGTTGTAGCATGCTTCCATCATAGGCTATTTTTGTGAGGAATTAAATTCCATACCCTTGTTAGTCACATCAATTGGGATATCAACATTCTTTCCAAATCTCAAATTAATTTCTTTGCAGTGTTCTTTGCCTTCTCTCCTAGGGTCTTCTGTATTGCTAGGTAAACTACCTTGAGTCTTGCTACTCATTACTGTGGCAAGTTGTCCCATTTGGTTTTCCAGGTTCCTCAAGGACACAGCTTGACTCTACACAATTGCTTCATTCTTTGCAATGTATTCCTTAATCAGTGCTTCCAATGAAGTGATTGGATCCTGACTGATATGTGTTTGCCCTTGACTCTGCTGATGCAAAACCAGGTGGTTGAGTGTTCCTATTTTGTCCATTTACTATTGGAACATTTCGATTCTGATTGCTCCATGAGAAATTTGGGTGTTGTTTTCATCCAGAGTTGTAAGTATTTGAATATGGGTTATTCTAAGGTTGTCGGTTGAAATTACCCACATAATTTACTGAAGCTAGATTTCCAAGACAATTATCAAAATCACGTTCTTCACCACAGTACACACAAGAAAGTTCAGCAACTTGCTTCACTACTGCTGGAGTAGATGTCATGACATTTACCATGTTAGTCAATGAGGTTACTTGTGCTGATAAAGCTGTAATTGCATCTATGTTATGTACCTTTACTGCTCATCTTGCGACTGGTTGCCTGGATGATGGCCACTGATAATTATTATTGGCAATTCTCTCCAGAATTTCATAAGATTCAGTGTAAGATTTGGATAACATAGCTCTATTTGCTGAAGCATCCACCATTAATCTTGTACACAGATTCAACCAATTGTAGAAAGTTTCCAATTGAATACAACAAGGAATGCCATAATGAGGACACATTCTGAGCAGTTCTTTGAATCTTTCCCAAGCCTCATACAAACTCTCATCATCAAGTTGATGGAAAGAAGTAATCTCATTCCGCAACATTACATTTTATGGGTGGGAAATATTTCATTAAGAATTTATCAGCCAACTCATTCCATGTAGTAATGGAATCAGATGGTAACTATGCTCTTACTCGATCTCTTAAGGAATAAGGAAAGAGTCTCAGTCTTAAGGTATCCTATGTTGCTCCAGCAATCTTAAAAGCATCACTCACTTCCAACAACAACTTAAGATGGAGATGAGGATCTTCATTTGGCAATCCATTGAATTGGCCAATTGTCTACAACTTTTGAAACATCACTTGCTTCAAATCAAAGTTCGCGGCTTTTACTTCAGGTTTGATTATCCTAGGATGTGCAACTTGAGGAGTTAACACAGCATAATCTCTAATAACTATGTCTCTGTCATCAGCCATGTAAATAATATCGTTATCACCTGGCTGCCTCTGATTAGCATGTTCATTTTGCTCTTCTTGAACATTGACTGGTTGTAAGGGCCCGTGAGGGTCTATTATCCACCAATTTTGTCATTTTTGTTACATATTTGTTAATTAAAATTGAAATTACATTGTATTATCGTACGATATTAAATGTGTCATACCTTAAGAAAATCAATGTCTATATCCCTGATGCTTGTGACACATTGATGCTAATTTTTTATACTATCATTAATGTAATAAAACATACATATATATGAATTGACACATTATTTTAATTGGTAAATATTCTTTTGGGGACCACATTTTGAGTTAAGTATCCATTTAGCCCATATATTAAAACAAAAAACTCAAAATACTCTTATTGTTAAATATGCTACACTCCTATCATAACTTTTTCTTTGGTTTTACAATAATACCCTGCAGCAATATTCTCAGAAACAGTAATGAAAGGAAAAAAAAATGATAATTTAAAAAATTAACCTCCAAACTAACATGTAAATTTTCTCAATTTGTTATATTATTTTTTTACCTTTAGAATTAATTATGTATTCTAATTTTTTATAAAATAATTATTAATAAGATTTTTGTAAACACGTTAAACATTACTTTAAGTTACCTAATACTAATTTATTTATAAGTAATACTATAGAAAGAGTGTTGCACATGTGCAAAAATCACAAGTTCTTTTACACTGATAATTATTGATTAATTTGCTAATTAGCTTCTTTCTAGCAAAATTAATTAATGTTAAGAATATAGTTACAAGGATAATATCATAAAAGAAAGGAAAATTTTTAATTACAGGGGTGTTTTTAGTTATTTTTTAAAATATCAAAGCTAAATAAACACTTAGATCAATATAGAAACTAACAAGCATTTACCCTTACTTTAAATAAAAAAATTCGCATTTTGATCATTGATATAACTGTAGCATTACTTTTCTAAGAATAAAATTGATGTACTTTTTAGTATGATTTTCTTCCTATAAATTAAAATTTTCATTTTGATAAGAATGAAAAGGCATAGGCTTTTTATGCAATTTGTGAATTGTGTTTCTTTCACTTATTGATTAAATTCCAATTGTAGCTAGGACCTTAAGGGAGTGCTATAAGACAGTGGTAACACGATACTAGAGGGAAGCGTTGGACAAAACCGACTTTCGAATAGGGATGGCAATGAGGCAGATATGGGTTGGATCTACTATACTCTAAATCTAGATCCATAGTAAAAATTGAGCTTCGTATATGCTCTAGATCCACCATGGATCGATGTTTTTCGCTCCATATCCAAATTCCCCAAAAAAGAAAAAGAACGAGAATTACATCTCCTCTTAATCTAAAAAAATCCAAATATGCTCTAAATCTGTCATTAATTCTAAAACTAAATAACAAAAAAGTCATAAATTTTTTAAAAGAAAATTAAATACTAAATTATAGAATTTATCTAAAACGTCTAACACAGACATTAACGTCTGTAAAATCAAGAGATCTTAAAATCCCGTCAGATACTAATCGCTCAATTCTAACTTTAGGGATGTGACCTAACTGTTTGTACGAGAATGAGGCCGAATTTTCTTTCTATAATTTACGCTTTATACCTCTAGAACTAAAATGCAGGTTTTCATTATAATTTGAAACAGTTTCCAGCAAATATAGATTGTCATAAGCATTACGCAAATCGGTTCCAACAACATTCAATTGATAGATAAACTAAATTATCGGTTTACGTATTAACCATAATAACCAAATTTGTCCAAAATAGAAACTGAAATCAAATTGCGTCTCAAAGACGGCTCAAAAAAAGTATCTAACAAATCCAAATAAGAACTAGTTTTCATAAGCAATCTAAATGCCTAATTGCTTCCACTTATACCGACTTTTCATCTCTAACATAAATGCATCTTTCAGCATCACTTGGCGGCCGGTAGCATAGGCAACCCTGCATTGAAACACAAATGTGAGTAGTAGCACCCGAATCTATTGACCATGTGTTTCTTAGTACCGAAACTAAATTAATTTTAGAACAAACCAAAGTAAGAAATGTTTCCTTTCTTTACGCGCTATTCGTGATAGTTTTGACATTCCTTAATTACATGTCCAGGCTTACCGCAGAAGAACCAGCCATGCACGACCTTTGGTTTCTTTGGCTCTATACTCTTGGAAGCAGTAGCTTCACATTTTTTCTTTCTTTTGCCCTTATCTTTAGCAGTGCTTACGACATGTGAATATTCAGTTTTCTCCTACTTCAATCTCTCTTCTTCTTGCACACAAAAGGAAATGAATTCATTGAGATTCCATTTCTCTTTCTGATAGTTGTAACTGACTTTGAACTGATTAAATTGTGCAAAAAGAGAGATAAGTACCAAATGCACGACCATATCATCAGATTGGTCGAGCCCTAATGCCTTAAGCTTAGAAGCAAGCTAAGACATCTCTATGATGTACTCCCGAATGTTCCCATTTCCATTATACTTCATTGAAATCAAGCTCGCTACATACGTACTTGTTTTAGCCTTATCATTTTTTGTAAAACGTTTCTGAATTTCGGCAAGAAACTCACTAGCACTTGTAACCTCATTGGTTATAGCACTCCTAAATACTTCTGGAACGTCGCACTTCATGATCATAAGACTCATCTTGTTTGATCGACCCCACTTCTCATAGTACAACTGTTGGTGTATAAATACTAATGTTATTGGTGTCAATGTACAAGTGTACACAACAAGTAATAAAGTTATGAGTATTCAAGATCGTCTCCACAGGGATTGATGTTATCAGATTTGCTACAATAATCTTAACAGTGCAGATTTTGTACTAAAATAAAATTAACAATTAATGAAACTAATGTACTAATTAAAATAAAAACGCAATAAATAAATGCAACAAAGTAAACTATCACGTCAAGCTCAAGGATAAAACTAATGGGAATATATAGTAGTTGAGTGAATAAACTCTCCTAATGGTCTTGACTATTTTCTAATGGTTGGCTCGATTGCTACAGTATTTGCTACAGCATGGGCAAAATCCTTATGTATCCTCAGTCGTCGCATGTTGGATATCTTATATCTATATGCAACCTAACAGTGATCAAGTGTTATGCCAATATAAGATATAACATTACACGCTTAGAATCTATTTACCCTACAATGTGAATCTCTATGTCTAGTTCATCACTAATTTTAGATTAAGCATGGCCCTTTTGGAATAAGTTAAACTCAATTCAGGAAACTCAATCTAAAACCAAGTATTGCTCTAATATGTTCCACTAAGATAGACCCTTTTACGGCTCTCTCCTAACTTATATTATTAAATGGGTGATCAACTGAAATAATGAATAAAAATAAATACTATCAAAACAAACTGATACAGCAAACAGGCAGCAACACATATATTCAGTCAATAAACCATCAAGATTGTTTATCACTCAACCACAAATAAATTTAGTTCATGGTTTGCAAAATAAAAAAAAATAACAAAGTTCCGGCCATGAAACACATCCCCATGAATAAATAGTAAACAAGAAAATAAGAGAAAAATAAGAAGGAGTGAGTTCTTGATTTATTTCTGCAAATTCTCCTCTTGTGCAACCTTTAATTTCTCCATTGAATCTTGTTTTTCTTTTGTTTCTTTGTGTTTTTCTACTTGGGTGACAGCCCTCTCTTTTCCTTATGATGTGTGCTTCTTTTATAGTTGAAAATTAGGGTAAACGGAAGCCTAGGGCGAGCATAAGTCAGATTAGGAAACTGTAGATCGTAATTCTACAAGTATCTCAAGCGGAATTTTCTCTGTTGTTGTTCCAGGATTGCTACAGCAATATCTACAGCAACTGCACTGTTCTAGATTTGTTTCAACTCTTTTGTAGCTATGTTTTTTCCTTATTTTTGCAAGCCTATTCCATCAGCATTCGTTCCATGAATTCTAAACTTCTGGAAACCTACAATTATGCACACAATTTAAGCACGAATTACTTTAAATTAAGCAAAACTTATTAAAACTAAACTAAAATGAATATTGATGCAAAATGTAACAAAAATGCAATGAAAACACATAATTTACTCTCTAAGTAATATTGATTTAAGTCTAAAAGTGTCATGATAACTCTCATTTCATAGAGTTATCAACAACACATCCTCAAGTGCACTATCATCAGTGAGTTTGTCCGACTTAGGGTGTCTGAATGATAAGTCTAGATCCATGCAGCCTAAGAGAATCATCATATTCTCTTTCCAATCCTTAAAGTTAGTACCATTTAGAATCAGGAAACAATTGATATTTGTATTTATAGAAGCAGCAGATAGAAAAGCTTAATAGAGAACAAAAATAAATAAAATACAAATAAACATATAATGCTCACATTAAACAACTCAATTAATAATCTTTAAAAATTTTAAAGCAAATTATAACAATTCAAGATACCTAGAAAAACATTAATAATAAGTCTTTGGACGATAAAACAAATTGTAAATGGTACTCCTGTTGTAATGATCAAATTTTGACAAAAAGTCATGTCTAGTAATAAACTCATCTTTGGATTAGTATATTACTCGCATTAAGTTATATTAATAATCGTCACAAATTTACCACAACAAACCACAAGTGTGTGTACAATTAAGTCAAGTATTAATCTTCCTTTGGTTTGATTAACGTCTGCAGGAATTAGCACAAACACAAACATCTAACACCCCAAATAAACTAATCTACACGAGACACATCACGTTGGCAATTTCTTACTTTAAGTAGCATATTTTCAGTGTTAGACCAATAATTAACATAGATGTTATCAAGCATTTTTAAATTTAAAGATTATAAAAGTAAAACCCGAACTGTTATAATCAAACTTAGTTGATTTCATTCGCACATTATATATATAGCCCATATCAATTACTGACTATAATGCACGTGAAACAAGCCGCTGAAAGAATTAAAAACTCAATTCATATGCTGTATTTTAAAATCAATATTAAACCCAAAACCGAAACATACATGGCCACTGCCACTTAATTCAATGGATTTAATTTAAAATTATTATTAAATGGAAATTGAAGCATGTTATCGAAACATGTGATCTCAAGTTAATCATACATTAAAATTTGTAAACATATAATTGTATAAGAATCCTTTATAAGAATCCTTAAATTAAAATATAAGTGGATATCCAGACCTACTTCATATCCGCCTTAGATCCGTGCATCGATATTCAAATCCAGTCCAAATCCATTTTAGACCGAAGCAAATCTGAACTGATTGGATTTGGATCACGTGGATATCAGATTGATCTGATCCATTATCATCCCAACTTCTGAACGTATGGGGTCAAGGCAGCTGGCAGGTTTGCTGATATCACTTTGGTAAGCTATTATCGAGGAAAAATTATTCCACAGATTCAGCCTTTAATACATTTTAGGAGATTTATGGATTCCAAACCTCTCGCAGGTGTTTTTTTCCTAGTCATCTTAGGCTTTCTAAGGTTTATTGGCAGATGTGATTAATGAAATTCAATGGCCAAAATTAAATCGTACATTGTAATCGTATTTTTTAACTCATGCATGGTAGCCTTCACAAAGTTAGAATTTTAATTTTTGTTATCGTAAACAATTCGAAATAGTACCGCGAACCAGAAAAAGCAATAAAACAACCATTATAAACTTTAAAAAAAAGTAAACGACAACAAAATTGTAGCGACATAATTATATACCCAGCAGCGGCGGTCGATGCAATAGTAACACTAATTTAGTTCATCAATTGCGACTGAGAGTGAAAACTTTTGCTATTTAGTTGAAGCAATTCCAGACAACTTGTTCCTTGAAATTCTTCATGATGCATCTCTGTGGTGTTGGACTGAACGTTGAGGTAGACATGGATTCTTTTGGAACTTTTTTTGTTGTTGTTTTTATTGTACATATGTGAGCATTAAAATTATAAGTAACTTGAAAGTGGGGGAAGAAAAAAAATAAAAAAAAGCAATTGCTAATTAGTAATCTACAAGTACAAAAGTAAAATTGATAAACCTCCTGAACGAGGCCACACAAAAAACTTATTAAATTGCACGCACAGTGAAGTTCCGAAAGCAACTTTAATTCTACCGCTACAATTTTCCTACTGTTTAGCTATTTTCATGGATTAATAATTGCTATTTTTGTGGCTTGTTTAGGTTTGCATTTACTGTTTGGAATTCCTTAATATCACAAGAATTAAAGAAAATTTTTAAGATGCCATCAGTTAAAAAAATAAGGGTATCATTTAATTTCATTAATGACACCGCCCACAGATCCTTGAAAGCGTAAGATGGATGGAAAGAAAATGCCTGAGAGAGGATTATCTATTATCTAGCATTACTGCCCATGGAACTATATTCTGAGCCAATTATCAAACAAAAGAGAAATGAATCATTTATTTAAATTAAAGAGTGATTCAGTAATTTCACAACTTAAAGAAATATACTTATTCCATACTTACAATAGAAATTCTAAATTTTATTGTGTAGGAAGTTTTAGAAAAGCTAGTAAGAATAGTAGTAACATCATGAATATAAATTCTTTATCTATGCAGTACCCTTCCTATTTTGTTTATATGTAAAAATAAAGTATGTATTTTCAGTCCTTATTGCAAGCCACCAGAGCGGTGTGGCATATTATGACCTTCTCGTGGGCTAGGCGCAAATTTATCAACGATTTCTTTCATGTTATGAATTGCATTTTTGTTTCCATAGGGCTAGGAATACCATGACCTTCTCCAGGGCTAGGCGCATATTATTAGTGTCTTCCTCGTAAATTGCATTACTTGTTCTTATAGGGTTTGGCACACGATGACCTTCTCTGGGGATAGGCCCATATTCAATATCAGTGTCTTCCACGTTATGAATAGTATTTTTTGTTCTTGGATGGGTTGGCTCATCATCACCTTTTCTAGGGGTTGGCTCAGATCGATCGACACTTTCATTTTTTTTAGGACTTAAACTGCTTGCAGTGGTTAACGCAGCAAGTATTGCAATAATAAAGAAAAAAGATGAGTACTGCTTGAATGTGACGAAGGCCATTGCGACAAGTGAGAGTTGATGACTCGATGAGGATATAGAGTGCATGCATGCATGGAACATTTATAGTCTCCAGTTTTTTCCATTTATAACTAATTCTATTTGTATAATAATTTCAATTGGATTTTGGCCACGGCTAAGAAACAGATTTGTTAGTTCACCAAAAAATATGCATTTACTTGTAATAATCAAGTAACGTTAAACTAAAAGTATTACATTTGTCTTTCTTTTTTTTTTCTTCTTATGTTCCGTAGTTATATATATTGGAAAATACTGATTTAATAGTAATAAAACTGTCAAACAATATTTTCAAAACATAAAGTCTTGTCAATGATAAATTGAAAATTTTAATTAGTAGAATTATATTATCCACCAACTTTGTCATTTTTGTTACATATTTTTTATTTAAAATTGAAATTACATTGTATTATCGTGAGATATTAAATGTGTCATACCTTAAGAAAATCAATGTCTATGTCCCTGATGGTTGTGACAGATTGATGTTAATTTCTTATACTATCATTAATGTAATAAAACATACATATATATGAATTGACACATTATTTTAATCGGTAAATATTCTTTTAGAGACCACATTTTAAGTTAAGTATCCATTTAGCCTATATATTAAAACAAAGAACTTAAAATACTCTTGTTGTTAAATATGCTACACTTCTATCGTAACTTTTTCTTTGGTTTTACAATAATACCCTGCAGCAATATTCTCAGAAACAGTAATGAAAGGAAAAAAAATGATTATTTAAAAAATTAACCTCCAAACTAACATGTAAATTTTCTCAATTTGTCATATTATTTTTTTACCTTTAGGATTAATTATGCATTTTATTTTTTATAAAATAATTATTAATAAGATTGTTGTAAACACGTTAAACATTAGTTTAAGTTACCTTATACTAATTTATTTATAAGTAATAATATAGAAAGACTGTTGCATAGGTTCAAAAATCACAAGTTCTTTTACACTGATAATTATTGATTAATTCGCTAATTAACTTCTTTCTAGGTAAATTAATTAATGTTAAGAATATAGTCACAAGAATAATATCATAGAAGAAAGGAAAAAAATTTAATTACAGGGATGTTTTTAGTTATTTTTTAAAATATCAAAGCTAAATAAACACTTAAATCAATATAGAAACTAAACAAGCATTTATCCTTACTTTAAATACAAAATTCTCATTTTGATCATTGATATAATTGTAGCATTACTTTTCTAAGAATAAAATTGATGTACTTTTTAGTATGATTTCTTCCTATAAATTAAACTTTTCCTTTTGACAAGAATGAAAAGGCATAGGCTTTTTATGCAATTTGTGAATTATGTTTCTTTCACTTATCGATTAAATTCCAATTGTAGCTAAGGGTGCTATAAGACAGTAGTAACACAATACTAGAGGGAAGCGCTAGACGAAAACGACTTTCGAATAGGGATGGCAATGGGGTAGATATGTGTTGAATCTACTATGCTCTAAATCTAGATCCATAGTAAAAATTGAGCTTCGTATATGCTCTAGATCCACCATGGATCGATGATTTTTGCTCCATATCCAAATTCCCCAAAAAAGAAAAAGAACGAGAATTACATCTCCTTCGAATCTAAAAAAAAATCCAAATATATTCTAAATCTGTCATTAATTCTAAAACTAAATAACAAAAGAGCCATAAATTTTTTAAAAGAAAATTAACGACTAAATTATTGAATTTATCTAAAAAATCTAACACAGACATTAACGTCTGTAAAATGAAGAGATCCTAAAATCCCATCAGATACTAATCGCTCAATTCTAACTTCAGGGATGTGACCTAAGTGTTTGTACAATAATTAGGCCGAATTTTGTTTCTCTAATTTACGCTTTGTATCTCTGGAACTAAAATGCAGGTTTTCATTATAACTTGAAACAGTTTCTAGCAAATATAGATTGTCATAAGCATTAAGCTAATCGGTTCCAACAACATTAGAATTGATAGATAAACTAAATTCTATGTTTACAAATGAACCATAATAACCAAATTTGTCCAAAATAGAAACTGAAATCAAATTGCGATTCGAAGACAGCACAATAAAAGTATCTAACAAATCAAAATAAAAACCAGTTTTCATAAGCAATCTAAAATGCCTAATTGCTTCCATTTATACCGACTTTCCATCTCTGACATAAATACATCTTTCAGCATCACTTGGCAACATGTAGCTCAGGTAACCCTGCATTGAAACACAAATGTGAGTAGTAGCACCCGAATCTATCGACTATGTGTTTCTTAGTACCGAAGCTAAATTAATTTTAGCACAAACCAAAGTAAGAAATGTACTTTTCTTTACGCGTCATGCGTGATACTTTTTATATTCCTTAATCACATGACCAGGCTTACTGCAGAAGAACCAGCCATGCCCGGCTTTTGGTTTCTTTGGCTCTGTACCCTTAGAAGTAGTAGCTTCACATTTCTTCTTTCTTTTGCCTTTATTTTTAGAAGTGCTTACGACTTGTGAATATTTGGTTTTCTCTTGCTTCAATCTCTCTTCTTCTTGCACACAAAAGGAAATTAATTCGCTGAGATTCAATTTCTCTTTCTGACAGTTGTAACTGACTTTAAACTGATTAAATAGTGCAAGAAGAGAGATAAGTACCAAATGCAGGACCATAACATTAGATAGGTCGAGCCCTACTGCCTTAAGCTTAGAAGCAAGTTGAGACATCTCCATGATGTACTCCCGAACGTTCCTCTTGCCTTTATACTTCATTGAAATCAAGCTCGCTAAATGCGGACTTGTTTTAGCCTTATCATTTTTTGTAAAACGTTTTTGAATTTCGGTAAGAAACTCACTAGCACTTGTAACCTCATTGGTTATAGCACTCCTAAATACTTCTGGAACGCCGCGCTTCATGATCATAAGACTCATCCGATTAGATCGACCCCACTTCTCATAGTACAACACATCCTCGGGTGCACTATCACTAGTGAGTTTGTCCGGCTTAGGCTGTCTGAATGATAAGTCTTGATCCGTGCAGCCTAAGAGAATCATCATATTCTCTTTCCAATCCTTAAAGTTAGTCCCATTCAGAATCGGGACACTATTGATATTTGCATTAATAGAAGCAACGGATAGAAAAGCTTAATGGAGAACAAAAATAAATAAAATACAAATAAACAAATAATGCTCACATTAAACAACTCAATTAATAATCTTTCAAAATTTAAAAGCAAATTATAACAATGCAAGATACCTAGCAAAACATTAATAATAGGTAAATGGTACTCCTGTTGTAATGATCAAATTTTGACGATAAGTCATGTCAAGTAATAAACCCTTCTTTGGATTAATATATTACTCACATTAACTTATCTTAATAATCGTCACAAATTTACCACCACAAGTGTGTGTACAATTCAGCCAAATATTAATCTTCCTTTGGGTCGATTAACGTCCACAGGAATTAGCACAAACACAAACATCTAACACCAGAAATAAACTAATCTACACGAGAGACATCACGTTGGTGATTTCCCGCTTTAAGTAGCATATTTTTAGTGTTAGACCAAAAATTAACATAGACATTATAAAGCATTTTTAAATTTAAAGATTATAAAAGTAAAACCCGAACTGTTATAATTAAACTTAGTTGATTTCATTCGCACATTATATATATAGCCCATATCAAGTACCAACTATAATGCAAGTAAAACAAGCCGCTGAAAGAATTAAAAACTCAATTCATATGTTTTATTTTAAAATCATTATTAAACCCAAAACCGAAACATACATGGCCACTGCAACTTAATTCAATTGATTTAATTTAAAATTATTATGAAACGGAAACTGATGCATGATTATCGAAACATGTGATCTTAAGTTAATCATACATTAAATTTTATAAACATATAATTGCATAAGAATCCTTTATAAGAATCCTTAAATTAAAATGTAAGTGGATATCCAGACCTACTTCAGATCCGCCTTAGATCCGTACATCGATATCTGAATCCAATCAAAATTCATTTTAGACTAACGCAAATCTGATCCGAATGGATTTGGATCACGTGGATATCAGATTGATCTGATCCATTGTCATCCCAACTTCTGAACGTATGGGGTCGAGGCAGCTGGTAGGTTTGCTGATATCACTTTGGTAAGCTATTATCGAGGCAGCTGGCAGGTTTGCTAATATCACTTTTAGGAGATTTATGGATTCCAAACCTCTCGTAGGTGTTTTTTACCTAGTCTTCTTAGGCTTTCTAAGTTTTATTGGCAGATGTGATTAATGAAATTAAATGGCTGAAATTAAATCTTACATTGTAATCATATTTTTTAACTCATGCGTGGTAGTTCACAAAATTTTCTTTAATTGTTGCGATATTGGCCCCCATCACAAAGTTAGAATTTTAATATTTGTCAATCGTAAACAATTCAAAACAGTAGCGCGAACCCGAAAAAGAAATAAAACAACCACTATGAACTTTAAAAAAAATAAGTAAATGACAACAAAATTGTAACGACATAATTATATGCCCAGCAGCGACGGTCGATGCAGCAGTAACACTAATTTAGTTCATCAATTGCGACTGAGAGTGAAAACTTTTGCTACTTAGTTGAAGCAATTCCTGACAACTTGTTCCTTGAAATTCTTCATAATGCATCTCTGTGGTGTTGGACTGGACATTGAGGTAGACATTGATTCTTTCGGAACTTTTGTTGTTGTTATTTTTATTGTACATATGTGAGCATTAAAATTGTAAGTAACTTAAAAGGGGGGAAGAAAAAAAATGTAAAAAACAATTGCTAATTAGTAATCTACAAGAACAAAAATAAAATTGATAAACCTCCCGAAAGAGGCCACACAAAAAACTTCTTATTAAATCACATGCACAATAAAGTTTCAAAAACAACTTTAATTCTACTGCTACAATTTTCCTCTTGTTTAGCTATTTTCATGTATTTATAATTGCTCTTTTTGAGGCTTGTTCTAGTTTGCATTTACTGTTTTGAATTCCTTAATATCGTGAGAATTAAAGAAAATTTTTTAGATGCCATCAGTTAAAAAAATAAGGGTACCATTTAATTTCGTTAATGACACCGCCCACGGATCCTTGAAAGTAGGATGGCTGGGAGAGAAAATGCCTGAGTGAGGATTATCTATTATCTAGCATTACTGCCCATGAGAACTATATTCTGAGCCAATTATAGAACAAAAGAGAAAATGAATCATTTATTTAAATTAAAGAGTGATTCATTAATTTCACAACTTAAAGAAATATACTTATTCCATTCTTACAATAGGCATTCTAAATTTTATTGTGTAGGTAGTTTTAGAAAAGCTAGTAAGAATAGCAATAACATCATAAATATAAATTCTTTATCTACGTAGTACCCTTCTTATTTTGTTTATATATAAAAATAAAGTACGTATTTTCAGTCCTTATTACAAGCCACTAGAGGGGCATGGCATATTATGACCTTCTCCAGGGCTAGGCGCAAATTTATCAACGGTTTCTTCCACGTTATGAATTGCATTTTTGTTTCCATAGGGCTAGGAATACCATGACCTTCTCCAAGGCTAGGCGCATATTTATCAACGGTTTCTTTCATGTTATAAATTGCATTCTTTGTTTCCATAGGGCTAGGAATACCATGACCTTCACCAGGGCTTGGCCTAAATTCCTCATATGTGTTTTCCTTATTATGAATGGCATGACTCCTTCTAAGAAGGCTTAGCACGCCATGGCCTTCTCTAGGGCTTGGCCCAGATTCAACATCAATGTCTTCAATATTATGAATAGTATTTTTTGTTCTTGGATGGGTTGGTGTTGAGTGTTAGAAAATGCATATTTATAAAGGAGAAAACCGTCATTTTACATTTCAAGTCTTACTAACAACCCTTACTTGTATGTATTTAACCTTCTTGTGATTTAATTACATGTGTTTTATTTTAATTAAGTAATTTATGTATTTTAGGGGCATTATAGTCATTTCACAATAAATGAGAGATCAGACGGCAAAACGGACATCAGTTTTGAACTCAGGACGGTCGAAAACCTTAGGAGGAGTATAAAAGGAAAAATAGCACTATTCACATGTACGGTACTATTCATGGGTACGGTACTGTCTACGTTACTGTTCACGACACTGTTCACATAGACGGATCGATGACGTGGCATTGACCGATGACGTGGCATTGACCGATGATGTGGCATTGACTGATGAGGTGTCACGATCCTGTTGGACTAAAATTCTTATATACTGTTGATGGTGACGTGGCAGCATATCAGTGGACTGTTCATCCGCGTGGTCAAACCGTGGACTGTTGACTGATGACGTGGCGCAATCCTGAGCGTCCAAACTGTTTTTAATCCGATGGCCATGATTCACTCCATGTATCTATAAAAAGGGGGCCTCCCCCCCCTAATTTGATATCTCTGAATCCATTTTTGGGATCCATTTTCTGTAATTCCTCTCCTACCTTGTATTTTCTTCGTATTTTAATAAATTCCCATTTTGTCCCTAGTTCAATTATGAGTAGCTAATTTCTTTCAAGCTTGGGTTGAAGGTGAAGTCTCAACATGTGTCATAGGCTTTTATTTAGTAAATTTATTTTCTCTTCCCCTCTAGTTTTTGTGGATGTTTTGACTTCTCGTCGACAAATAATATTAATCTTGTCTAGTACCGCCTTGGTTTCACCAGCCCTCTAGTACAATGTTATTATTATTTAGCACGATAAGCCCTTAGCACCATATTGATTAGAGCGTTGTTCATGAGGTGTGGATTCCCCCCTCATGATTTAATTGACATTAATACGGATTATTTAGCCCATGATACATGTTGATATAGATCCAGATACCCAAGTACGTCATTTCAATATAATTCTCTTCAATTTATTCTCGTCATTTCAATTCCAATTTTAGAATTTATTCTCGCCATTTTAATTTAAGTTTTAGCATATTATAAATCATTTTCACCACAAATCCAACCACCCATTTACAAAATTAATTCTACACATAATTAAAATTCACCTCCTCGTGGGATCGACACTCGTCACCATTAGTCTATACTACAATAGATTCGTGCGCTTGCGAGTACATTAAAATTTGCACAACAAATTTTTGGCGCCGTTGCCGGGGAGGTAAGTAATTTTAATTTATAAAATTAATTTTTGTGAATAATTTTTTTTATTTGTTTTCTTGTATTTTTGTTTTATTAAAAAAAAGAAAAAAAAGTGAATCCACATTTAGAGGTTAGTGTTTCTTTTCTTTTTCTCTTCTTCAAATTTCTGTAATTTAATTTTCAATTTATTTTTCTTTGTAATTTTTTTAATTTATTCTTAGTTAATTTATTTCAGGTATTTGTTTTAGTGTGTTTTTATAGAAGGGTTGTAACAGCGTAATAAGGTTAGTACCGTAATTTCTCTTTCTTCTTTATTTTTATTTGTTTTATTCCCATTTATTTTTTGTTCCTTGCTTGCATGGTCGTAGGTCATTATTTCATAATCTTGAACCTATAGATCTTGAATTAGAAAAAATACTTCGCACACACAAACAAATTAAAAACAAAATGGATTTGCAACCACAGGAGAGGCCATTCAAGGACTATTTTAGTCCCTTAGCTAATTTGAGCACATCATGCATAAGATATCCAAATGTAGCTGCTAGGAGTCTTGAATTAAAACGTAGTGTGCTAAATTGTCTCCCAATATTCTATGGCCTAGAAAATGAGGATCCATATAATCATTTGAATGATTTTCATGCCATTTGTCAAACATTTAAATATGAAATTTTTTTCAGATGATGATGTTAAACTCAGATTATTCCCATTTTCTTTAAATGATAGAGCTCGTTCATGATTAAATACTTTGCCTGCTAATAGTATTTCATCATGGGAACAAATGGTAATGAAATTTTTGAATAAATATTTCCCAGTGCATAAAATCAATGCCATTCGCAGGGAAATCTCGGAGTTTACCTAGAGAGAGGATGAGCAATTTTTCGAAACATGGGAACGATTCAATGGGCTATTCTTGAAGTGTCCACATCATGGGTATGAGAAATGGCACCAGTGTCAATACTTTTTAGAGGGATTACTACCAAATGTGCAAGAATGGCTAATGGCAACAAGTGGAGGAGAGCTAATGTCAAAAAGTGCATCAGAGATTTGGGAGTTCTTCCAGCGACAAGCAGATAATTCCCAACAACGGAGTCGATCACTCAGGAACACTAAAAGAATTAAGGGAGTGAATGAGGTTCAAATTGGCGAGTCAACTTCGGGAATCAAAGAAGTCAAAGAGATGGTTGAAGGTCTTGCTCAACAAATAGCATCGTTATCGACTGCTAAATCAACAGAACCACATGACCATGACTCATACTCAGATCAAGTCAATGTCGTAGGTGTAATGAGAAAACTATCAAATTACAACCCATACTCCAACACATATAACCCTGGATGAAGAGACCACCCCAATTTTTCATAGTCTCAAGGATTTCAACAAAATGGACTAGCAGCTCCAGCTCCACCAATGCAACAAATTCCTCAAGTTCCCCAAGCCTTTCAGCCCCCATTCAGACCATACAATCAGAACCAGAACTACTCTCAACTCAGACCATGGGAGGATGCATTCCAGAATTTCAAGAATGTTACTCACTCTACGATTGAGCAACAGAATCGCATCATTGATGGACTACGAAATTAGTTGAGAGCAGGCTTCAATTCACAAGCCCAATCAGTTTCAAGCCTTAAGAAAATGGTGGGACAACTTGCTTCTTCAGTTCAGACCTTGGCAATGACCGTTGAGAAATGCAAGTTTCCAAGTCAACCAGTGCCTAATCCTAAAGGAGTACATAAAGCAAGTACCAGTTCACCACAACAGCATAGAGAGGTCAAAGCAGTCATGACCTTGCAAAAAGAAAAAGAAGTCGACAACAAAGTGGAGATGTCGGTGACAAAAGAAAATCAAATTGTACCTATAAATGTTGATGACTCATCACCGAAGGAGAAAGAAGAAACCAACCCACGAAAATATGTTCCCAAAACTTCATTCCCCCAGAGGTTAGCTAAAGGCAAGAAGGGAAAATCCACAGGTGAGATTCTTGAAATCTTCAAACAGGTAAGTGTTAACATCCATTTACTTGATGCTATTAAACAAGTTCCATCTTATGCCAACTTTCTTAAAGACCTTTGTACTAAAAAGAGAAATTTGTATGTTCAAAAGAAGACATTTTTAACAAAAAACGTTAGTTCTATACTTCAACACAAAATTCCTCTAAAATGCAAAGACCCAAGCTCCTCCACTATTTCATGTAGCATAGGGAACCACACAATTGAGAATGCTTTGTTGGATTTAAGAGCTAGTGTAAATCTGTTACCTTATTCAGTTTTCATGAAACTTGGACTTGGAGAATTACACCCAACTCCAGTGGTATTATAACTTGCAGATCGGTCCACAAAAATACCACGTGGTATTGTGGAGGACGTGCTTATCCAGGTAGACAATTTTTATTTTCCTGTTGATTTCATTGTAATTGACACTCAACCAATACAGGATTCAAGAAAGCACATCCCCATTATTCTAGGCCGACCTTTCTTAGCAACTGCGGATGCTCACATTCAATGCAAGACTGAAAATATGCAGTTGTCCTTCGGCAACATGACTATGGAACTGAACATCTTTAACATTGCCAAACAACCTCACAATGCAGATGATGGAATTGTTGATGTGGATTTAGTAGAAGCATTAGTTGATGACACTTTTGTTTCAAACCTTAGTGATGATCCTTTACAAACATGCTTAACTCACTTTGGTTTGGATTTTGATATTGACAGATCAGTCGATGAAGTCAACGCTCTGCTTGACTCAACACCATTCATGGACACTAATCAATGGAAGTCGAGAGTTGAACAACTAGCACCATCAGAAAAAAAACTGATTCCATCATCAGAATCACCACCGAAACTCGAGGTCAAACCATTGCCCAACACATTAGAATATGCATTTTTGGGAGAAGAAAGTACTCTACCGGTAATCATTTCATCATCCCTCAATGACGAACAAAAAGGAAAGTTGTTGGATGTTTTAAAAGAGCACAAAGGGGCATTAGGATGGACCGTAGCAGACATAAAAGGTATAAACCCTGTACATTGCATGCATTACATTCACCTTGATGAAAATGCTAAATCTACTAGGGAAATGCAACGACGATTAAATCCTAACATGAAAGAAGTTGTTAGAACTGAAATCCTTAAGCTATTAGACGCAGGTATCATTTACCCAATTTCTGATAGTTCATGGGTCAGTCCTGTACAAGTTGTCCCTAAAAAGTCAGGAGTCACAGTAGTTACCAATGCTGATAATGAATTGATACCGACTAGAGTAACTACAGGATGACGTGTATGCATTAATTATAGAAAATTGAATTCTGTCACACGTAAAGACCATTTTCCTTTACCATTTATTGATCAAATGCTTGATAGATTAGCATGCAATGAATTTTATTGCTTTCTAGATGGCTACTCAGGATATAATCAGATTCCCATAGCACCAAAAGATCAAGAGAAAACCACTTTCACTTGCCCTTTTGACACTTTTGCATATAGGAGAATGCCATTTGGATTATGTAATGCTTCTGCTACATTTCAACGTTGCATGTTGAGCATTTTTTCTAATATGGTTGAACGTTTCCTTGAAGTCTTTATGGATGACTTTTCTGTCTTTGGTGACTCGTTTGATCAATGTTTACATCATCTAACATTAGTTTTGCAGAGATGTATCGAGAAGAACTTAGTCTTAAATTGGGAGAAGTGCCATTTTATGGTAAAATAAGGTATTGTTCTCGGTCACATCATTTCGAGCAAAGGAATTGAGGTTGACAAAGCCAAGGTGAATCTCATTTCTAATCTTCATCCACCTAAAACAGTTAGAGAAGTAAGATCTTTCTTTGGACATGCTGGTTTCTATAGACGTTTCATTAAAGACTTTAGCAAAGTTTCTAGACCCTTATGCAATCTACTTACTAAGGATGTACCTTTTGTCTTTGATGATTCATGTCTTGTGGCGTTTGAAAAATTAAATCATTTGTTGACATCATCACCAATCATTCAGCCCCCAAACTGGAGCTTACCATTTGAGCTCATGTGTGATACATTTGATTATGCAGTATTAGGACAAAGAGTTGATCGAATTCCTCATGTTATTTACTATGCTAGTATGACATTGAATGATACACAGTTGAACTATTCAACTACTGAAAAAAAATGCTAGCAATAGTGTTTGCATTGGAAAATTTTCGATTTTATTTCATTGGTTGTAAAATAATTATATTCACAGATCATGCTGCTCTTAAATATCTTCTCACAAAGAAAGATGCAAAAGTTAGACTAATTCGTTGGGTGTTACTTTTGCAGGAATTTGAATTGGAATTCAAAGATAAGAAAGGGACAGAAAATGTTGTGGCAGACCACCTCTCTCGTCTTCATTTTGATACAATTGTTGAACCATTACCATTGAATGAGTCATTTCCAGATGAACAATTAATGAATGTGGAAGTATTACATTGGTATGCTGATATAGTTAATTATCTTGTTACATGTAAACTTCTAGAGCATTAGACCAAACAAGACAAGGCTAAATTCTTTGCAGAAATAAAGAATTTCTTTTGGGATGACCCGTATTTGTTCAAGTATTGTGCAGATCAACTTGTTAGACGATGTGTCCCAGAAAATGAAATTAAGAATATCCTTTCATTCTGTCATGAACAAGCTTGTGGAGGCCATTTCAGTGCTAAGAAAATAACGACTAAAGTTTTACAATATGGTTTCTATTGGCCAACTATATTTCGAGATGCTTACACTTTCTATTCTTCATGTGATAGGTGTCAACGAATGGGGAGCATTACACGAAGGAACATGATGCCACTAAATTCAATTTTAGTGGTTGAGATTTTTTACGTATGTGGTATCGACTTCATGGAACACTTTCCTCATTCTTTTGGCCATCAATACATATTGGTTGCTGTTGACTACGTATCGAAATGGGTAGAAGCGATTCCATGTAGAACCAATGATCATAACGTGGTGATAAGATTTTTGAAAAGCAATATTGTTTCACGCTTTAGATTCCCTCGAGCAATAATCAGTGATGGTGGTGCCCACTTTTGTAATAAAGCATTCAAAGTTCTTTTGACAAAGTATTCAATCACACACAAAGTGGCGACCCCATGTCATCCGCAAACCAGTAGACAAGTTGAGATCTCCAATCGAGAAATAAAGCACATATTAGAAAAGACGGTGAGGCCAGACAGAAAATATTGGTCATTAAGACTTGATGATGCATTATGGGCATATAGAACGGCTTTCAAGACCTCGATTGGGATGTCACCCTACAGGCTAGTGTATGGAAAAGCTTGCCACCTACCTGTGGAACTCGAGCATCGTGCATATTGGGCCATCAAGAAATTTAACTTTGACATGCAGCAAGCCAGCTCAAAAAGAAGATTACAACTGGCAGAACTTGAAGAAATTCGCAATGATGCATACGAAAATGCCAAGATTTACAAGCAACGAATGAAAGTCTTCCATGACAAGCAAATTATGAGAAAATCTTTCACCCCAGGTCAGAAAGTGCTTTTATTCAATTCTCGTTTGCACCTATTCCCAGGTAAGTTACGCTCTCGTTGGTCTGGCCCATTTATTGCTCATACTGTTTTTTCACATGGGGCAATTGAAATTAAGGACCCAAAGAACGGTGTCACGTTTAAAGTTAATGGTCAAAGATTAAAGCCATATCTAGAGTACCAACCACATGGAGAAGACACCGAAATAAATTTGAGTGACCTACCAGATTTGAATTGATTTTTTTTCTTTTTTTTCTTTTCGTTGATTGATTTTTCTTTCTTTTTTTTATTATTCTTTTGCTAATTGAAATTGTTTTTGCATAAGTGTGTTTTTTTTACCATTAAGTTTTTTTTCTTATCATTTTTAATCATGAGTACCATACTTAGACCGTTCCTGGTGAACATTCTTAAACCACTTCAACGTGTCAAAACTCATCTCAAAAGGCAGATTCAATTTTGTAAAACACAACGCATTTGGGATCTACAATCACCAGAGTTAGTAGCCTATGTTGAGAATTTAAAAAGCCAACTCAGAGACATTGAGAGAAGTGTTCACGACATCCAGTTGGAGCTTGAGGTAAATTCAATAAGAGGACGATTTTAATTTTCTTTGTGTGTTTTAATTTATTTTTCTGTTTGTGTGCTTTAGTTTGTTACCCCGGTAAAGTGGCGGATAACGGTACTCCGTGACAATCAAGTCGGTTACTTTAGTTTTCCCATAATAACTGATATTTTGAGGCGAAAGTATGGACAAAAACGAGATCTTAGCGAAGCTTCACAAGCGATTCCCTTCACTTCCTCAGAATGCCCTCCTTACGATTTACAAAGTTCGGTCCGAACGCATACGATTACTCATGAAGAATAACATACCTGCTGACATCTGTTGGTTAATCGAGGCTAAAGTACGATCGGCAGGTGAGTTACCTTCAAAATTTATTGCATACATGCCTGGTTGTGGTAAAGGAAATTGTGCAAGAAAACGACGAGCTCGAAGAATTTCTGTTGCTTGTCATAAGTGTGCCAGAATGAGTTACGGTAAAAAACCATGTTCTTTAGGAATGTTGTCTGATAACACGGAAGATAAGATTCAATTCATTAGGGATGGCTTGAATAATGAGTCATTGGATGATATCCTTTTATCTCTTGAAACCCATCCTAGTGGATATGTACAAGAAGCGATTCTCCAGTTATGGCCATTATTTTAGAAAGAGCATGCACGATATAGTCTCGGGAATCTGACTATAAACGATCTTGTTTGCTAGTTTATAAGAAAAATGGATAGGAAGCCTATCCTCGACCCATAGAGGGCGTTCAAGTCGTTTCTGGACGTAAAACTAGAGGAAGATGTGAGCCACAGTCGCAACTACCTGTAAATATCCTTTTACTTTACTGTTATTTTATTTCACTGTTGTTTTATTATCTACATTATTGTCTTTAATAATTTTATTACTGTTTGCTTTTTCCTTTTTACTGTTTCCCTTTTCACTCGCGAGCCACATGCTTTACGCGTTATTTGATACTGACATGTTACCTCATACACAACTGTGACCCACTGTCACCAAGACTCTTAAATATGATTTTTTTTTGTCAAGCACTCACAAATTATTTTTTGAGAAGTATCCCAATGGCAGCTACTCCAAATAGACAATTCAAGAACATTTGTGTGCTTTCTAGATTTAACTATGGCAAACATAAAGAGTTCATTGAGGCAACCGTAGATCTTGGTCGAAGTATAGCAGCGCGAAAATTACACTTGGTGTATGGAAGAGGTAACCGAGGGTTATCAAAAATGGTCTCAGAAGCAGCTTTTATCAGAGGAAGTCAAGTGTTAGGCATCATCCCAAGAGTCCTAAAACCATTGGGCAGTTCGTCTGACTCATCAACTGGAGAAAAGTTAGCCGCCTCAGGTATGCAAGAAATAATAACTGAAATGCTTAATCATGCTGATGCTTTTATTTTCCTTCCAGGAGATCTTGCAACACTAGAGGCTCTTATCACACTAGCATCTTGGGCCCATATACATATTCACCAGAAACCCATCGGTTTGTTAAATGTCAATAACTTTTATGATGACTTTATCGCTTTTTTTAACCATTCAATAAAAAACGATTTCATTCCCTCTAATGCGAAAAAACTCTTTATTTGTGCTCACACTGCTAATGAGCTACTTGATCTGTTACAAGCTTATAGACCGGAGCCAGACCCCTGAACCTTTGTGTTGGAGCGTCCAAATAATGATGGTAACAGTAGCAACAGTAAGAAGTACAAATTAGATTTAACTCTCCGCCTGTAAATATTTTCTTCTATGTTGCACCACTCAGGTGATGTCTTCTACACTCTACTTCTTTCCTTTAAAATATTGAGGGCAATATTTCGTTCTAGTTGGGGGGAGGGAATAGTCGACAATTGTGGAATCATGGTTAAGTTTTTACTAATTTTTTGTTGTAAAAACTAATTGTTGCTAACGTTTTATGTTGAAGATAGACGACTATGGAGTGTAGTGACTCTAGAAACGCATCTTCATCGTTTGAAAAAAAAATTCAGACATTTTTTTTTCTTTATTAAGTTTTTATGTTCATTTTTCTTTTTCTTTTTAATTTCTCCTCTATAAATATACATTTTCCAACTTTTAAGTCGAAGATGGCTGAATATGGAGTGTAGTGCCTCTAGAAACACATCTTCTAAGTAAAAAAAAAAAATGTTTTCTTTTTCTATCATTTTAAGTGTACTTTTTCTAATTAGTTTTTCTGCATCATTTTCAAATTTCTGCATGCATATTTTCTTTCATGCTTAGAATAGGTTGGGGGGTAAAATGTTGTTTAAAAAAAAATTGTGTGATTTGTTTTAACATTGGATGACATGATTAATTTCAAATTTTAGTATTTGTATTATCTTTGGTGTTAAGTGATGTTACACTATGTTTGCTACTCTACATGTTGATGTCGGAGACAAATGTGAGTTACTTGAAGGAATGAACATGTTATAATAAATACCAAGTGAGTTTTTGAGCCTATTATTTTTCTTGGAGAATAACCCTTTTGCCCATTTTTTATACAGCTTAGCAGTTTATTATTTTACACACGATCTCTAAATTTCTTTGAGTTAACCCTTTAAAAAATTATAAAATAAAAAAAAGAAAAAAAATGTGTGTTGGTACATTGGGAGGTCCATCTAACTAGTAGATATGGATGATTATTTAGAGCCCTAAAAGACGATGGAAATGCCATCTTTGATCCGCTTGAGCCTTTCTAGCCATCCCTTTTATCAAATATCCATAGAGCCTTAAAAAAAAAAAACTTTTCTTTGTCAAACTTATCATCTTGACCCACTCCGATTTGGAGTATTACCCGATATCTTACAAGTTTCATCACCTATTTATGTTTGAGAAAATGTAAGTAATTATTTTGTTCAATGAAGTTATGCCAAAAAAAAAAAAAAACCCCCTATTGCATTTTTCTCAAACATACACTTTGTTTTCCTTTTTTTCCATTTTTGTTAACCATGTCCCTAGCTTACGTTACGTCATAATAAAAGTCCTTCTTTATTTTAGGGAACTATAGTCTGAAGTAGAAGCTGGTTATATGGGATAAAAAGATGTAGTTATGTATAATAATATAAAAAAAAGATAAATAAAGTGGGTTGACTAGCATTTTTGTTTGACTTGAGATCGTATTATTTCTAAGATGAAGGCATATTTCTTTCATCTTGGTGAGAGCATTTGATATCATTTCTTTATTATTTTCTCCCAATTATCATTCATTAGAGTGACTATTTTTATTGGGCTTAATTTCTTTGTGAGAGTGTCACTACTTCCAGTGAGATTTTGGAGTTTGACATGTCATTCTTGAAAGTAACTAAAACAAAGTTTACTGAGCTGATTCATGTGGATGGTTGATGTGGGTGTGATGTTACTTTAGACTAGAGATAATGCTTATACTTTTATTTGATTGCTATCATTAATCTGATTGAATAAACATGAGTGTTTCTAAAATATATATATATATTTTGAATTTGAATTTTGTTTTCGCTTTATTCGCTAGGGACTAGAAATAAGCTGGTTGGGGGGTGTGTTGAGTGTTAGAAAATGCATATTTATAAAGGAGAAAACCGTCATTTTACATTTCAAGTATTACTAACAACCCTTACTTTTATGTATTTAACTTTCTTGTGATTCAATTACGTGTGTTTTATTTTAATTAAGTAATTTAAGTGTTTTAGGGGTATTATAGTCATTTCACAATAAAAGGGGAGATCAGACGGCAAAACGGACATCACTTTTAAACTTAGGACGGTCGAAAACCTTAGAAGGGGCATAAAAGGAGAAATGACACTATTCACATGTACGGTACTATTCAAGTGTACGATACTGTCTACGTTATTGTTCACGACACTGTTCACATAGACGAATCGATGACGTGGCATTGAGCGATGATGTGGCATTGATTGATGAGGTGTCACGATCCTGTTGGACTAAAATTCTTATTTACTGTTGATGGTGACATGGCAGCATATCAGTGGACGAAAAATCTCGCGTACGGTACATGCATCACACATGATTATTTTCAACCAAACTGTGTTACTGTTCATCCACATGGTCAAACCGCGTACTGTTGACTAATGACGTGGCACAATCCTGAGCGTCCAAACTGTTTTTAATCCGATGGCCATGATTTACTCCATGTATTTATAAAAAGGGGGCCTCCCCCCTTAATTTGATATCTCTGAATCTATTTTTGGGATCCATTTTCTGTAATTCCTTCTCCATCTTGTATTTTCTTCATATTTTAATAAATTCCCATTTTACCCCTAGTTCAATTATGAGTAGCTAATTTTCTTTCAAACTTGGGTTGAAAGTGAAGTCTCAACATGTGTCATGGGCTTTATTTAGTAAATTTATTTTCTTTTCCCCTCTAGTTTTTGTGGATGTTTTGACTTCTCGTCAACAAATAATACTAATCTTGTCTAGTACCGCCTTGGTTTCACCGGCCCTCTAGTACAAGGTTATTATTATTTGGCACGATAAGCCCTTAACACCATATTGATTAGAGCGTGGTTCATGAGGTGTGGATTCCCCCCTCATGATTTAATTGGCATTAATACAGATTATTTAGCCTATGATGCATGTTGATACAGATCCAGATACCCAAGTACGTCATTTTAATATAATTCTCTTCAATTTATTCTCGTCATTTCAATTCCAATTTTAGAATTTATTCTCGCCATTTTAATTTAAGTTTTAACATATTCCAAATCATTTTCACCATAAATCCAACCATCCATTTACAAAATTAATTCTATACATAATTAAAATCCACCTCCTCTTGGAATCGACACTCGTCACCATTAGTGTATACTACAATAGATTCTTGCGCTTGCGAGTACATTAGAATTTGCACAAAATTAATCTATTCATGCTTAAAGGGGAAATACTATAGGAGGCTGATGCATGCGTAGCGTTAAATGGAGAAAAATTAACAATGATGTGACATTTTAAACTTAGCCACATGTCAAAACAAAGTTTGAAGATTCTCTCTGAGTGAAAATTACTTCCGGGGGTTAAATTGGTAAGTTTACCATTTTACGAGTATTGTGTTACAAGTAAGCATCATATATTAAAATTCAGTAGATCTATTACTAGACGTAAATGCATTCTAGATTTGATTCATTTTAATATTTTGGAATCGCTAGATATATCCATGGGAGATGCAAAGTATATGGTGACTTTCATTGATGATTATTCTAGAAGATGTTAGGTGTATCCAATTAAGAAAAAGTTAGATGTATTTCCAATATTTAAAGAATACAAAGCGCGGGTGGAACTTGAATCTGGTAAAAAGATCAAGTGTTTGAGGACAGATAATGATGTATAATATACAGACGGCGAGTTTCTTGCTTTATGTAAACAAGAAAGTATTCAGAGGCAGTTCACGATGGCAGTACACTCCTCAACAAAATGGAGTGGCAGAGCGGAAGAATAGAACTCTTATAGAACGGATAAAAGCTATATTGAGGACTGTTGGTCTACCAAATTTATTCTGGGCAGAAACAACCAAAATTGCTTGTTATTTAGTAAATCGGTCACCATCTACAATTATTGGGTTGAAGACAATGATGGAGATGTGGACTGGAAAGCCAGCTGATTACTCATACCTACATGCATTTGGATGTCCTGTGTACGTGATGTACAATGCCCAAGAAAGAACAAAGTTGGATGTAAAATCTAGAAGATATATTTTCTTAGGATATGCTGATGGAGTAAAGGGGTATCGTCTGTGGGACCCCACTGCCCACAAGATCGTCATAAATAGAGATGTTATTTTTATAAAAGATCAACTGCAAATGAAAGATGGAGATGATAACACTGTAAAAGAAAAGTCAGAGACTGTGCCGGTATATGTGGAAAATAATCCAGAAGATTCAGATTCTTCTGAAGCAGCACTAGAGCACGAAGAACAGAAACCAATCGAGTCTGAGGCTCTAGAAGTTCATCGGTCAACTTGTGAGAGACGACCACCGGCGTGACACTCGGAGTATGTCACATAGATCAATGTTGCGTACTGTCTTCTAACAGAGGATGAAGAGCTATCAACTTTCCATGAAGCTTTAGAAAGCTCAGATGTTACTTTATGGATGACAGCACTGTAGAAAAAAAAAAATTGAAGTTCTACACAAGAATAAGACATGTGAACTTATACCACTACCACATGAAAGAAAAGCCATTGGAAACAAATAGGCCTACAAGATCAAACGTGATGGTAATGACCAAGTGGAGCGGTATCGTGCAAGATTAGTGGTGAAAGGATATGCTTAGAAAGAATGTATTGACTTTAACGAGATATTTTCTCCGGTGGTTTGACTCACAACAGTCAGAGTAGTCTTGGCGATGTGTGCTACATTTGACTTATATCTTGAGTAATTAGATGTGAAAATTATATTTTTTCATGGAGAACTTGAAGAAGAAATATATATGCTCCAACCAGAAGGTTTTGCAGAAACAGGAAAGGAAAACTTGCTTTGCAGGTTGAACAAATCTCTATACAGTCTTAAACAGGCACCGAGGTGTTGGTATAAGAGATTTGATTTCTTCATCATGTGCCTTGGATACAATAGACTCAATTTAGACCATTGTGCATATTACAAAACGTTTGAAGATAATGATTTCGTTATTTTGTTGTTGTATGTAAATGATATATTGGTAGCAGGTCTCAACAAAGATCGAATCCAAGAATTGAAGGCACAGTTGGCTAGGGAATTTGAAAAGAAGGACTTGGGACCAGCAAACAAGATTTTAGGAATGTAAATTCACCGAAACATAAATAACAGGAAGATTTGGATTTCACAGAAGAATTACTTAAAAAAAATCTTGCGGCGCTTCAACATGCAAGATTGTAAGTCAATCTCTACCTATGTCTCGAGTACCGTATGCATCAGCAGTGGAAAGTTTAATGTTCGCTATGATATGTACTAGACCAAACATTGCACAAGCAGTGGGAGCAGTCAGTCGATACATGACGAATCTTGGTGGAGAGCATTGGATAGATGTGAAGAGGATTCTGAGATACATAAGAGGAACCTCAGATGTTGCATTATGTTATGGAGGATCAGAGTTTACTGTTAGGGGCTATATGGATTCAGATTTTGCAGGAGATCTTGATAAAAGAAAATCCACTACTGCTATGTGTTTACACTTGCTGGAGCAGCTGTAAGCTGGGTTTCGAAACTGCAGACCGTTGTGACTTTATCTACAACAGAAGCAGAATACATGGCGGCTACACAAGCTTGCAGGGAAGCTATTTGGATACAAATATTATTAAAGGAGCTTGGGCACAAACAACAGAAAATTTCTGTGTTTTGTGACAGTTAGAGTGCCTTGCACATTGTAAGGAATCCAGTCTTTCATTTCAGGACAAAGCACATAGGAGTTCAGTATTATTTCGTTCGAGAAGTAGTGGAAGACGGAAGTGTGGATTTACAGAAAATCCATACGAAAGAAAACCTAGCAGATGTTTTAACCAAGTCGATCAATGCCAACAAGTTTATCTGGAGTAGATCCTCTTGTGGTCTAGCAGAGACGTAAGCAACATGACAGAGGCGAAGCAGAAAGGATGATATGGAGATTGATTGATTCTCAATCTAATCTACAAGTGGAAGAATGTTAAAGTCATGGCTGGCACCGGCCATCTAAATGGGCGGTGCCATGCCATTCAACACAGCCCGCCATTCTTGGTGGTTCCGTGTTGACTTATTATAAAAAAAAAGAGCCAAAATTTTAGCTATATAAAGAGGGCTTCCCACTCTCATTTTATGTATTCCATTTCTTTTAAGTTTCTCTTCTCTATTTTGTAAAGAGAAAGAGAGTTTTAACAAACTATTGAGTGTTTAGTGTTTTGAAAGTTTGGGTGTATTGAGGTTTTGGGAAGTGAACTAAAATATTACAATAGTTGTAACTCCTTTTTACTAGTAAAATATTTCCTTCTGTTTTTCCCCCGTGGATGTAGGCTAAAAGCCGAACCACATAATTTCTGGTGTCCTCTTTGTGCTTGTTCTTTATTTTCTTCTAATTTTATTTTAGCTGCGGTCCTACTTTACCCATCAATTTCCTAACAAATATGAGTAATTGAAGGTCTAATATTTTCAAACTTCAGCTTGTTCCTAACCTTCCAAATATGATACAAAATCACAAGAGAAATCATCAACCACACATGTGAGATGTATGAGAAGGAAATAGTTTGCTTAAAATAAACTCTTGAAGATCGCAAACATTGCCAGGGGTGGGGAGCAATCGTTAAACAACAGCCAATCCCAAAGTTCTTTAGCAAAATGGCAACTAACAAAAATCTGGTTGATAGTTTCCTCGCTTGCATAGTTGCACAAAATTGGCAGAAGAAACAATGTACATACCTCGAAGAAGATGATTGTCTTAAGTAGAAAGTCTTCAATGAAAGAGTTTCCAAGCCGAGATAGAAATCTAAAACTCTTCTGTATAGTTTGTTGCTTTATAAATAGTTGAAAACAACCATATGCTTATACTGCCTACTTAAGTTCCATGTTGCTCTTCAATGAAAAACCAGTCAATGAGATTGCATGTTGGTCAAATTAATTACCACGAGATCACACTAATTTAACATTGCATTCTTAATTTTTATCACGAATTAAAATCCCATGCATGTCTAAATTTGATTTTTTTTCAATCTCTTATTTCGGTCTTATGTAAGTAAATAAAAAAAATCAAAATCAATATTACAATGCATGTGATCATAGAAGCCAAAAGCACTAGTTCTTCTTTTCAATTCGCCAGTGAACTTGATGGAATGAAGTATTAATGAAACATTATTAATAAAGAACCAAATAAAAATAATTTTTTTTATTTTTTTAAAAAATATTATAATAGGCCTACAAGAAGTTAAGAAAGTTTTATGTTAGGAGGACTGTCTTGATTAGTACACGACCGCAATACTAGAACCACCAATCACCTGGTGCCATACGCAAAGGCATATTCACATTGTGCCTACAGTACAGTGGGCAACTGTAACACCCTAAATCTAACACATGCGGAGTACGTGAAGAAAGATGTTACTTATAAATCATAATCCTTACTCATAAATTCCAAACTAAAATGCCTCAAATTCTTATTCAAATAAATCTATAAATTCATACGTCTAACACTAAATAATCTCTCCCGAAATATAAAAATAACAAAAGTCTCAAAACTCCAAACTACAAGTTCATAACAGAAATAAACTAAATAGAAACATGAGTCTATTCCTCTTTTTATTTAAATAGCAAACGGAAACGAAATCTCTAACTCTAAAGCTAAGCACAACTCTCAAAGGAACTTAATCTGCAAAAAGTAATGACGATGCGTGAGCTATCAACTCTGTAAGTAAAACAATTCCTAACACACTAGGTTTTATTGTTACTGAAGATATTGCAAGCCCTTTTTAGTAAAACATATTTCATAAATTCATAAATTTCATAAAACGAAATATCACGATAAAAAAACATAATTTCATTGTAACTTATAATATCAAAAGCATAGTTACTTACGAAAGCAAATCATATATCACATTCACAAAAAACAAAAGGTTAGCTCATGTCACATAGTGTCACTTATGGTCCCGGTGACCCGGCCAGAAACAGAATCAGAATATCGTGCACACACTTAGAACAGAAACCCAGTACTGGTCCAAAACAGACATAATATTATACGATCATAATCAGAATCAGAATAATTACGGACAATGAGCCAAAACATAATGACTTATACGTGGCACTTTGTACTATATGTGGCACTTTACGACGCTTTGGCCTTTAAGAAGTGGCCCCCACATAATCCCAAGAGGTGGCCCCCGTACAATCATAAATAATTGAAATCATAAATGGACACAAAACATTCATATCAGTTTCGTAAATGTCCATAACAACAATTTAGGCTTGCATAATATTTTAAAGATAAAATCATAAAAGGTAGTCATGGCATAAAATAATTTATATATTGAAAAACATTTGTAAAATACTTTGTTAAAAAGAATTTAGGTTTGAAAATATTTACAGAAAACTAATTTTGTTATCAAAATCAATTAATCATTTAAGTAGTATAAAAAAATTTATACTTATAATAATATCAAAATAATCATATATATATCCAGTACATTAGGAATGAAGTTACTTACCTCGATAAAAGAATTTAAACTACACACCTCAAAGCCTCTAAGAGCCTTAAACACCTCCAATACCTTAAACAAATACAAAATATGACTATCAATAATTTATTCTAAGAATCTGATTTTCTAATTCATACTCGTACAGGTCTGATTCTCAGAATTTTAACTCTTAATCTAAAATTTAAAATGACATAATATTTTATGAAACTATTCTGGACATCCATGAGTACCCCATGTAAAATTTTCAAGAGGATCCAATATCAAAAACATTTTTAAAACTATTTATTTCTCGACAAAATTGAAAATGTTTTCACATAACCTAAACCAAACAGAACGGGTTCTGAGATTTTTATAAAATAAAATAAAAATAAAAAAATTATGAAATTACAACTACAAATACTAAACACATATATTAACTTCCATATAAAATTTCAGAATTTTTCGAGTTCATTTGGTGGTACAAATAATCTTGTGAATCCGCTCACAATTTTGGAATCGTAGTTTTCCAGTGCAGTGGTTTCTAATTCGAAAATACATATAAAATTGAAAACGAAGTCAAATTTAATAAAATAATTTTTTTTCAAGAGGCCCTACATATCTAGTTTCCAAAAAGATAAATTTCATAAGAAAAATCGTTCAGAAAATATATGTTTAAATTCAAAATACTCATGCTGTCCAAAATTATCATGTGTGCTTAATACGTCAATGATTGATTAACTAAACTCATAATAAATCAAAACCCTAAACACATTCTAAATCACTCATTATGATCTATAATAATATAAAATCATGCCAATATAAACCCTAGATAGAGTGATTGGAAATCTTGTGGGGAATAAGGGGAGTAAACTTATCAATCGTTTTGATTCTCTCCTAAGCAAATGCTTGAATCCTAAAGTTTGAGTAAGAGCGTAATGAGCAGCGGAGAAGACGAAACGTCGTGGGTTTTGGGTTATGGAAGGGGAAAAATATGAATTTATAGAGAGTCTTAAGAAACCCTATCGAATTTGGGAAAATAACCCTTTTTCAAAAATTACCCTAAAATAACCTCTATTTATAAGGGCAATAATGTCATTTAAAAATTCCATTAAAATAAAAAAATAAAAAAGGGAAATTTGGGCGTTACAGCAACTGACTCGGTAAGCTTTTATTTTTCCTTAGTTTTCTATATGTTTTCTAATATTTTCATGAAATTACATAGTTACTTACATAATTATATTGCCCCCAATAAACACATAATCAATATCTATTTTCATTAAGGAATTTTATTCTGTTATTATATTGGCCCCCTGTAAACTAATTTTCTAGATCTGCCCTCGCTATGCATGATACAATTGTTACAGCATTGAAATTACTGACAAGTATATTAATTACGATATTGTGACATCACTTCTTGTTACGCGATTTGATGATTACATGACGGCATAATGAAATTGTACTGTAACCTAAGACTTTCTCATTTTGTCCAAGTAGTTGGTATACTTATATATATTTTAAAAGAAGTAGTTGATGTGTTATTAATCATCTAATTGACAAATTCTAAGGGTTTGCCAACTAATATGTACCGGTTTATGATTTCGTGCATGGAGATATATAGAGGATGAGCCAATGTCATGAGCTTGATAGAGTTCAATGTGTTCATATATCTATTGCAAATTGCAAAGTGGAATGTGAGTTGTGAGAACACGTGAAAGAAAAGAGAATTCGGAAAATGGAATAAATAATCAATAAGAAAGAGGTCGATTCGGGAAAAATCAAATGATAAGTAAATAATAATAATAATAATAAGGGAATAGGTTTAGTTCAACAACCCGTTAATGTAATAGTCGAGGTGTTGCAAGTATTTATGTTTAACTTTTAAGAATTTTGTAATAGAAGTACATTCGTCGTCATGTATTATTTTTCTGCAGTATTCTAACTTTTATGTACAACGAATCGCATCCGTATACAATGTTATGTTGAGTTTGCGTCAATAAACGGGCAGTTGATAACAATAATTATTAATTAAGTGAACCCCACACAAGAGACATGAAGATTAGGACGCAATGTACATACATGAGAGTTGAATTTGGTCAATTTCTGATGCACACAAGTCTTTTCTTTACAGGCATAGCAAAACACCAAAATTTAAATTTAAAAAAAAAAAGCCCGTCAATTGGCATTTATCTATACGGGTATTGCCAATATGTACATGAAAGGATTCGTCAAGTTGCCAACTTTTATCTTTTATATATGATAGGTTACATATAATTATTGTACCTCTTGTGTCTACCGTTCACCTTTTCTTTCTCTATTATTTTTTTTTACAAAACACCTCTTGCCACAGCTTTAAGATGCACTTTTTCTTTTTTTTTTGAACCACTTCGTAAAATGGACGATTGGAAAAAAAATAAGAAAACAAATGTTGACCGACTCTGGCTAGCTTCTCCTTCTGTATATTCTTTAACTTCAACAAAACTATGAGAGTATAGATTCAATTATTAGCGTTAAATTCTCTTTTATTCTGGGTTTGTAAATCGTGATGAGAGAGAAGATGAATTTTGGAGTGGGATCAGTGAAGCTGCTACTTTCTTCCTACACACTATTTGCTCATCTCTTCCTGCTAATTGGTTTATCCGACGCTCAAAATGACACCACTACTACGACCGACCCTGCTGAAGGTATATGTATTCATTTAATTTCTTCCCATTAATTAATTCTCTTGCTAGCTAGCCATGGCCCTGCCGTTTTCTTTTCTTTCTCTTTCTTTATTTTGACATAAATTCATTGTGTGTATGTGTAGCAGCATGATTCTTTTAGAAAACAATTAATCATATATTCAGAGTGAGCTGTAAAAAGTCAGAAGACATTAACAATTAATTTCTCTTTCTTTAACACCTCAATTTAAAATCATCATGGTAGATGATAATTAAGCTTTTAGTGGAGTAATACAGAGTGAATGCTAATTAAGGAAGAAGACATTAATTGACAGATATTCATCACTGTACTGTCAGGGATGTCAGGTCTATAACTTTTGTTTTAATAAAAATACATATCTCAACATGTTGTGTGATGATGATGATCGAACTGATCTTAATTTCATTAACTAAAACTCCATAATGCTTTCATTTTTAAAGCTCTTTTTTTTTATATTAAAAATCATCCAATTTAAAATATATTATATTATAGTACTTTGCCGGTTATCAGGTGTGAGAAAGTATATTTTTCTTCCTCACTATTGTTTTCATCATCTCAACCAAAGACGTGGGAACATAAATTCCAGGGATGAGATTATTTTAGACCGCACACGCATCGCGTGCTCAGATGTCAAAGATTTTTATTTTTTGAATTTGGAAATGAGGACATGTAAAAGTTCAAACCAGTGATGTCATTATCATCACTGTACATATAAAAGATTATTTCATGGGGGCGACTCCCTTCCATTTAATGTAATGTACAGTTCTCTTTATTGACTCATAGTCAATAAAGAGGACTGTAATGTAAGGTCAAGAAATTTTTATTTCATTAAACGTCAATTTTTGAAAGATCGCGTACTTTGACATCAACGATTATAAGCCTAATTTAATATTTTAATTGGACAATTATATTTTAAAAATTATAATAATATTTGATAAGTATTAATTATTATAATATGAAAGTTGAGTTGACTTAATTTTATATTTAAATGATAAAAAAATTTATAATATTTATTGTATAATTTTATTTTATCATTATATATTTTTACAATAATTATAGTTTAATAATTATAGTACCTTAATATCAAATAAGGTCTATTTAATTACAATTATTCATCTTAATATCATCAATACAATGCAAGGATATAGGAATTAGGAGCTGAACTGAAGTTTTTGATGAGGATTGAATATTATTTCAAATTTTTTTTTTATTTCTCTTACCTAATAACAATTGATTCCGTGCTTAACAAAAATTTAGTTTAATACATAATGCTTGTACAAACATATTTGATTCATTTTGGTCCAACAAGAGATATTATTCTTTGACTTAGACTAAAATGTTATATTTGTATAATTCTTAAAAAAACAATGGCGGTCCTTTTTTAACTTCAAAAGTTTGGAAGTAATTGTGCAATTTTATTTTATTTTTTAAAATCAAATATTTCACATTATTATCTGCTTTAGATTTCAAACAAATGTGGCTACAGAATAGAGATGAGAATTACTCTTAGATAAAGACCCTTAACTACAACGATTTCTTCGTCTACTGGGGTCACTTTTTTTTTTCCTCAAAATAATAATTATAATGATTGAAATTTTTATGATTGAGATATATCATAGACATATACTAAAACTAAGGATTATTTTCACTGGCCGGTTGCAAGCCCCTATCAGTCAAGCATGTAGGTCCTCATTAGTAAATGAGTTGTCATGATTCGATGTGATAGAAAAAAGAATGATTTTCTTTTTTAAAAAAAAATCAACTATGCGATAACTTAATTAATTTAGAGGCAGGTCTGAATCTTGGCATTCTTTGCTAGAAACTCTTAATTTAATTCTTATCGAATATGTTAATTAAGTGTATCATTTTACATCGAACACGAAGGAATTCAAAATCTTCAAATTTAAAATTCGTCCGACATATTCACCGTTTAATTCATAATAAAAAACGGATTTAGATTTTATATATCATCATATCCAGAGTGCATTAATCTTAATTAATGATTTTATGAAATTAAATTATATCATTTGGTAACAAAGCTACCATGCATGCATGCATGTGTTTGATAAGCAGTCAGGGCATTGAACTCAATACTGCAGCAATGGGATGCACCGGCGGTGCGATTATGGAACATAAGTGGAAACCCATGCAGTGGATCTGCACTCAATGCAACTGATTCTGCATTTGAGAGCCCGGATAACAATCCTGCCATAGTTTGTGACTGTACCTTTGACAATGGTGCTACTTGCCACGTTACTAAACTGTAATGCTCTCATAGTATATCTCTGCGCTTGTTAATTAATATTAATTTCTAAAATGGTTGATGCAGCTGCAATCTAATGGTTTGGTTTGTTTTATTTTTATTTTTTATTTTTACAGGAGAGTATATGCACTAAACAAAAAAGGGGTGATTCCTGAAGAACTAGTAACTTTGCAATACCTGACATTTCTGTATGGATTTTTCACTCAGATATTTTATCTGTCATTCAATTTGTAAGCATAAATCAAATTTACGTAATCATCACGATTAACAACTTCTCTTTGAATTTTGTAGGAAAATTGATCGAAATTTCTTCACTGGCCCCTTGCCTTCATTTATTGGAAATTTATCTCGACTGACGCTTCTGTGAGTATTGAAATTGGCTTTTTCTAATATTCTCTGATTTTATTTTTGGATTGGGCTGCAAATTCTTTATTCTTTGTGTGTTGTCTAATGAAGTGTTATATTTTTGTGTACAGGTCACTTGCCCACAATGTATTCTCGGGGCCTGTCCCCAGGGAGTTGGGAAATCTTAAGGAGTTAAATCTTCTGTAAGATTGGCATTTCTTTTTTAAGTTTTTTTAATTCTTCTTTTAAATCAGTGTATAATTTTTAATCAATTACAGTTCTCTTGCGAACAACAATTTCTCAGGAGCACTCCCTCCAGAAATTGGCAACTTAGCCAAACTTGAGCAACTGTAGGTTCTAAACTTCCCTCTCTTTTTATATATTTGATCATTATCATTTTTTTTTCCTTTTTTTTCTAAAGTATACAAAGTCGCAGGTTTATGAAACTTAAGTGATTTTGAATTGATAAATTCAACAGTTACATAGACAGTTCTGGAGCCAGTGGTGAAATTCCCTCCACATTTGCTAAACTTCGCAATATGCAAATTCTGTAAGCGAAGTTTTTTACACATGCGATTTTGTTTCTCCTCCTGTATCAAGATTATGCTGCATAAATTTGATTAATTTGTTAAATTTCAGGCGGGCATCAGATGCACATTTTACAGGCAAAATACCCGACTTCATCGGCAATTGGACTAAGCTCACGGCCCTGTATGCTTTGAAGAACTCCTTGACTATATTCAATATCTGTGTTCTGTGTAGGGCATTAAAGATTTTGCTTGGCTTCTGATAGTTTTGCTAACATGTTTGTCAAAATGTTGCTGTAGGAGACTTCAAGGAAATTCTTTTGAAGGTCCTATTCCATCCAGTTTGTCTAAGTTGGCTTCATTAGAATCCTTGTGAGTAAATCTTTTTCTAACAATCTCTCCGTCACTCATTCTCTCTTTGGAAGAATGAATCATATCCGTGATGTTTGAATTGATTCTGTAGACGAATCAGCGATATATATTTTTCGAGTTCATCTCTTGATTTCGTTATGAGTTTGAAGAACTTAAAGGACTTGTAAGTATACTTCCTCTATATTTCATCGTGTTTAGCAGCCTTTTCATTTTGACACTGATTAGTGATCAGTTGGTTTTTTGTTCTTCTGCTTCATAGGTCCCTGAGAAATGCTCTGATCACTGGTACCATTCCATCTGGAATTGGAGAGCTTCAAAACTTACAGACATTGTAAGTCGATATTAAGAAATAAATTATAGAGTGCGACTTTTTTTTTTTTTTTGATATATATTTTTCCTCAAAATTTTCATCTATATTCTGCAGGGACTTGAGTTTCAACAACTTAATAGGCCAAATCCCAAGAACTTTGTTCAACATCGATTCTCTTAATTACTTGTAAATTCTTTGAAGCTTTCCTCCATCAATGCAAGATTTTTACTTTCCGACTTCGGTCATTGTTTCCTTATTGCTGATGCTCCTTACACTGCTTCACTGGCCAGGTTTCTTGGAAACAATAGTTTGTCAGGAACACTTCCTACTCAAAAAAGTGAAAACCTTCAAAATATGTAAGCTTTGGTTCAGCTTTCTGATTTATTAAAAGAAAACTTGTAGAAATTCATCCATATGCTTGTTCCTCAATATGACCTTATATCTACACATAAACACTGATTTTCTCTTCGGTACTTACAATTCAAACCATGAGAATATACGTTGCACGTTTCAATTTGAAAGTGTTTTAGATTTAGGCCAGTGATTATCATCTTTCATGCATGCATCGGTTGTGACTTTTGGCTTCTTTCTCTGGCAACCAATCAATAAACTGAGCCAGTTTTTTCCTTTGTCTTACAAATACATGCATTGGTTCATATGTTCGAACTCGTTTACTGGTGCTTAACAAAATGTTTCCTGCAGAGATTTATCTTACAATCATCTATCAGGACCTTTTCCATCGTGGGTGACTTCAAATTTACAAATGTATGTCTCTTAAACTATGATAATGCTCTGTTCATCTTCATTTTCTAGAGTTGCCTGTATTGGACTTTAGACCTTGTCAAGCTCATTGCTATACAAAATCAATGGTCCTAGTTTTTTGACCTTTATCATTTTACTGTAACAGTTGTATGAGAATTTCATGAAGTCTCTTGCCCTTGCATCTCTGTCCAATACTTTGACAATTAACGGTTTGCATTGATCTGCACAGGAATCTGGTCGTGAACAACTTCACATTTGACGGATCAAACAGCAGGTGAGTTTTGGTCCTTCAGTTTTCTTTTAGTCATGTTAACCGCTGTTAGGAAATATGGCTTTTTTTTTTTCAATAAGAATTTGAAAATTATGATATTTTCTAGTTTTTTCTTATTTAGTAATTTTTTTATTTAAGAGGATTCCTATTTAAGAAATAAGTAATTTTTTTTTTCGAACTTAACTTATTCAATGAGAAATATAACTAGTATAAGGAAACAAATATTTCTCTTACAAGAAATAATTACTATATATAGGGAGGTTGGGGTCACTTGTTTGTATAACAAAATAACAAGTTCTCTACAAGTAGACAGTTTCTAGTGTGAGAGAAACAATAAATTTATTGAGAGACTAGATGTTGGTGGAATTTTGGGTGTGGGAAAAAATATTAGAGTGATTGTAATAATTTTTACATAATAGATTTTTTTATTGTCGTCCTTGGCGACCGTGATTTTTCTCTAATATATAGATTTTCTACATAAATTATTGTATTGTGCGATTGATTTTATTCTCCATCTATTTTTCTGTTTATTATTTGTTTGATATCTTTACTTACAACATCTTGGGTGGGATTAAAATTTCTTAACAAGTGATATCAGAGCTAAGATTGTGACTTAGAGCTAATATATTAGTAATAAGGTTTTCAAAACCTATGAAGGGAGAAATAAAAAAGTCTGATGGAAGAATCAATTTTGGCTTGTGGCAAATCAAGTCAAGGGTATATTAATTCAATTTGGTTACACAAGAAAAGTAAAGGTGATGTAGGTCTTATTCCCATTGGTGGAAACTAGTGAAGATGTGTAGATAATCAAGGCACCTTAAGCAAGTTGGACAAATAACTCTAATCCAGTAGATGAAAATACTGATAATTTCAACTAGTTGTATGTCTCTTTTCTCTAAAGAGACTGATTTATGTTTTTTAGTGTGTCGTGAAAGAGGATGCACTACTGCTAGTAGGTCCACAAGATTTATATATAAGACAATGGTTTGACGTTTATGTAAGGTGTGTGGTGGAATTTTTATATTGATGGATGTGACTCTCAAGGAAGCCAAATATGAGAGTGATCATTTTTAGCAAGGCAATCGACATGTGCCGAATATGAGTACTCTGGATAAGATGGAGTATTAAGATTCTCAAGATAAAGAATTATAGTTGTTGAACAGAGAATAAGATTTTACCCGTGATGGAGTGAATCTCATAAACCCTATTTGAGTATGGTTTTGGTGGAGCAAAGAAGGTGGTGACTACATTGTTGTGTAGATTCACGGTGGATCATGTTTTGTCGCAAAATTGAAAACTCACCAAGATGAAGATTGTTAGGAAATATATCTCTTTTTTCAATAAGGATTTTTAAATCCTAAACTAGGATATTTCCTAGGGTTTTCTTATGTAGTTGTTTTCTTATTCAAGAGAATTTCTATTTATGTCATGGGTAATTTTTCTTCAATGAGAAATATAACTAGTATAAGGAAAGGAATATTTCTCCTACAATAAATAATTACTATATATATGGAGGTTGAGTTCACTTATTTGCATACTATAACAATTAGTTCTCTTTAAGTAGACAGTTTCTACTACGAGAGAAACAATAGGTCTATTAAAAGATTGGCTGTTATTAGGGTTTGGGTGCAAGAAAAAAATACTTGTGTGATTGTAATAATTTTTCATTTAATGGATTTTTCTCTCGTCGTCTTTGGCGGCCATGGTTTTTCTCCCGTATAAAAGTTTTCCACGTAAATTTTTATATTGTGTGATTGATTTTATTCACCATCTATTTTTTTACTTATTATTTTTTTGATATTTTTTATTACAAGATCTTGGGTGAGATAAAATTCCCTAACTACACGTAATGTGAACTAATTGTTCTCTGTGCTTGCAAGTGTCTTTCCAGGATTGCACTGCCTTCAAAGGAACTTCCCGTGCAATAGAAATGCTCCGCGATGTAAGCTGTCTTCTCTCTGATGTCAGCAATATTATATTTTCATAAGTGATTGTAGTTCCACATTTAGAAGAAAGAATGCTTGTTTAACTATACTTCTGTGTTATGCTTCTAAGTTATGTAAGGAATATGCTAGTGAGTTGCTGAGTAAAAAAATTTAATAAGAGCAAGAAGTAGTACAGAAGTTTTAAATTTGACTTGAAGTAGCAGGGTTGCAAGTGGGGAAATTTTTTGTTACCACCGCCAGTGGAAATTTTAGAATTGTTACATTATAAATTTGGTGTCTTAACAATCTTAGCTTTAAAAAGTTTTGATGTAATAAAGTGAGTTTGCATGTAATGAGAACTGGAAAAGATTTGTAAAGTGCTGGATGCGTAATGATAAGGAACATTGACCTGAATGGTTTCTCATTACCCAGATATTGACCTTTCTGCATTTGATGTCGGACTTCAGTCTGAAAATAGCTAGCGCTTTTGTCTTTGCATTTGCAGATGCAAACTTCTCAATCAAATGTGGTGGTCCACAAATGAGAGCGGATAACATAGTGTACGAGGCTGATAACTCCTCTCTTTCCACATCGTCCTATGTTGTGACCAATACAGAAAAATGGGCAGTGAGTAACGTGGGTTTGTTTAATGAAAAAGAAAATCCAGCCTATGTGCTAAATACTCTAGCACAAATGACTGGCACCAGGACCCCAGAGCTTTATCAGACGTCAAGGATATCCCCCGGATCACTTAGGTACTATGGCCTGGGTCTTGAGAATGGACCTTATAAGGTAAGCTTGTTATTTGCAGAAGCAAGTATTCTTGATCGAAGCACAGAAAGGTGGGAGAGTCTTGGAACGCGTGTTTTTGATATCTATATTCAGGTAAACATATGCCCTGAACCAAAAATTTGGAGCTAGAGATCATGCGATTCCTAAATTACAACTCTCTCTTTTTTCTTTTTTTCCATTACATTGAGAAATAATAATTTTATCTCTAATCATCGATCTTCTAGGGAACTCTCCGGTGGAAGGATTTTGACATATCAAAGGAGGCGGGAGGGCCTAACAGAGCTATTATAAAGAATTTCAATGCCGCTGTGTCAGAAAACCATCTTGAAATTCACCTATTATGGGCTGGTAAAGGGACCTGCTGCGTACCTACTCAAGGTGATTATGGACCAGCAATTTCAGCTCTCAGTGCCGTTTCAGGTAAAGCATATGATTCCTGTGAATCTTCATTTAAGATGGAATATAATAAATAAAATGGCTTACATGCTTCTTTGCTCCTAATAACTGAGTTTTTACTTCTCAGCTTTCAAACCATCTGTAAGTGGATTACCCCCAGGTACTCCGGGGAATAAGAACCACACAGGAATGATTGTTGGTATTGCAGTACCTCTTGGAATTTTGGGCTTGATAGTGATATCTATAGTGTTCTACATGCGGAGAAAAAAAGACAACGATGATGAGGAAGGTAATAAGAGTCCATTGACAATTTAACAATATGTAATAGTAGTTGTAGCAAGCTTGTTCATGAAACTCAATGAATTTGTAATTTGATATTGGTAAATGTTCTGCTTAATTCATCTTTTGTCATATAAATCCTTCATTATTTTGGGATCTTGATATCCGCAAACAGTTTTGGTATCCCATCCTATGCTATTGTCCCTAATTTTTGTCTTGGTTGAGCCCGCAGTGCTAGTTGGGATAGAATCTAAACCAAACACTTTCAGCTATGCTGAGTTGAGATCTGCAACAAAAGACTTTGACCCATCAAACAAGCTTGGAGAGGGAGGATATGGACCTGTGTACAAGGTAACTATATATCTATTAAGATTACAACCAATTGATAGTTTTCTTGCATGCTGGCTTTGCCATGTAGTACTTTGTAATCAGTGATCATAGCCTGACATTGAAACTAGAAAACTTAGTTGATGCTTTCCAATTTTCACTAGGATATAGTGGATATTTTTCAAATTGCTAAATGTTGTACTTGACAGGGTACTCTATCTGACGGAAGAGTAATAGCTGTGAAGCAACTTTCAATAGCATCTCACCAAGGGAAGAATCAATTTGTAAATGAGATTGCAACCATATCTGCAGTGCAACATCGCAGTCTTGTGAGATTGTATGGATGCTGCATTGAAGGAGCCAGGCGCCTCCTTGTTTATGAGTATCTTGAAAACAAAAGCCTCGATCAAGTATTGTTCGGTATGATAATCAATTCATCTTACTACTAATAAGTAGTAGAAAATAGCGCAAACACCATGTTTTAGCTTGGTTACTGAGGCAAAGAATTCAAAGAAGAAAGTGCTGAGTCACCGACTTTTGGAAATTGCATGATCTATTTTGTAATCTTAAATCCAAAATCTATTGTTTAGACAATATCCATAACTGCAAATTAGCCACAATCACTATCCTAAAGCTGATTGACAATGTCTCAGTGAGATCTCATGCAGATAAATTATCCTAGAGTTATCAATTTTGTCCTTCTGTAACTCCATAAATTTCTAACCACTGCAGCCAACATTTCTGCAGGAGACAATGAATTGCATCTGGATTGGCCTACCAGGTTCAGCATATGCTTGGGAACAGCAAGAGGGCTGGCTTATCTTCACGAAGATTCCAGGCCCAGGATTGTACATCGAGATGTCAAAGCAAGTAATATTTTGCTTGATGCAGAGCTCTGCCCCAAGATATCGGATTTTGGATTGGCAAAGCTGTATGATGACAAGAAAACCCACATCAGCACAAGAGTTGCAGGGACCGTGTAATCTCCTTTACCATTTCTTCTTACCATTCTTCCAAAAATGATAATTCCATACAGGCCTTATCTTCCAATTTTTGGATACAATGGAGTTTGGAGATTTTGATCGGTAACTATTGATCTTGTAGTGGCTATTTGGCACCGGAGTATGCAATGCGCGGACACTTGACAGAGAAGGCTGATGTTTTCAGTTTTGGCGTTGTTGCGTTGGAGATCATCAGTGGAAGAGCAAACTCCGACAACAGCTTGGATACGGAAAAGATTTATCTTCTCGAATGGGTGAAGAAAATAATCTTGAACTTCATTCTGCTTTCTTTCCTTTCTTATATCTGCATTCTTCTGGTTTAAGGAAAGTTAATTCTTTAAATCTTTAACTGAATTATTGTCTATATGATGTTTCTAGGCCTGGAATCTCCATGAAAATAATCAAAGTTTGGGGCTTGTAGATCCTACATTAACAGAGTTTAACGACATGGAAGCTCTTCGAGTGATAGGAGTAGCTCTCTTGTGCACTCAAGCATCGCCAATGATGAGGCCACCAATGTCACGCGTTGTGGGCATGCTTGCTGGGGATATAGAAGTTGGCACGGTTATTTCAAAGCCAAGTTATTTGACAGATTGGGAGTTTAAAGATATAACAGCAAGCTTTTTGAACGAAGACACGCCAACGCCTTCATCATCTATTAAAAGACGTAACAGCAAGGAGAAAAACCAAAGAGAAAATCCAGTTGATGATCATAGTGAAGGAACTGATGCATTAGTCTCCCCGGTGAATGTCACACAGCTAACTGATATTTTAGCAGATGGGAGGTGACAAATAATTTTGTCGCGTCGCGGCTGTGATCCACTATTTGCCAGCTTCTGAAACAAAAGCAGCCTTGTGCCGGTGGAATGATCTGCTTCTTATGGTGCCTTAAATTTCTCCCGTCGAGCTATTTCTAGCAATTACAGTACATGCATATGTGTAGCACTAAATACTGTTCTATGACTACGAGTGGCAGGCAACATTCTCGAAGTTCATTAAAAACTTCTGATTTTGGGAAGGCATCAATGCACGTAAATAAAATGAAACAAGTCCTCCTCAAAATAATAAACAAAATGTATTTGTAGACCGTTAATTATTACCCTTATTAATGTATTTAGGTAACAAGCATGTTGTATTATTATTCTTCATCTTTCCATCTTCTTTTTCGCTACATGTTCTATTACACTGGTTTAAAAATTATGAAATCATAGCTTTCAGTTAAAAGTTAGTTTAGATAGAAAATGGGTCGGCTGATTAGAGGACTTTGGCACATGTTGAATCCGAACACCATGAGAAGGCTCCATACATTGAACTCTATAGAGTCTTTTTTTTTTAAAAAAAAAACAAGAATGAACAAAATAGTATACCTTTATAATTGCCGGATGAATAGCCATCTCAATATTTATTTAACCTTGTTTTGTATTAGGAGAATTATTTAACTGGCCCAACAATTAAAGTAACCGTTAGAGCTTGAACGTTAAGCCAACCGTTAAGAAAGAAACCTATTTTTAGAAGAAGAGAGAATCTGAAACCTCCGTATCATCGTCATCATCATAGTTCATTCATAGCTCTCTCTCATTCTCTTATTCTTATATAAACCTCTCTTCTGCTGCGATTTCTGATCATCAAATCAAATAAAGATGGGTATAGTGGTGGTGATATCATTCCGTTGATCTTGTTCAGCCTATTGCTTGGATTTGGGTGCTTTTACTTGGGAAGAGCTAGAGGAAGACAAGATATCAGAACCAATCCACAAGTTTTTGGGGTGCCAGCGCCTCCGCCAGAGTTGAAGAACGAAAATATTATTTGGCAACTGAGAAAATCAGTGAGAAAATAAGAACTGAATCTAAGAGTTTTCTAGAACATCATTTTCATTAATCATGTTATTAATAACATGTACAATGCTGTTGCTATTTATACTAAGCTGAAGCTCAGCTCAGATAGTTGTAATTAGCTACAACTAATTAACTAATTCTAACAACTAATCATAACAGCTTAAGCTAATTAACACATGCACAACTATTTACATAACCACCAAGCTCCAGCTGGCATGCCATGTCATCAACTCGTAACTGAATGTGGCTGCTGTTGTGATCCTCTGCTGTGCTGACCATCTTGCAAATATGAGCTTCCTTGACAGCGAGGCACAGGCAGTGAAGGTACTGCATTCACTTACCCATCCCCTCCTCCTGCTGCTGCTGCTACTAAAATCAAGCCTGACAATTCAGCCAACGTCTAGACTCTGATTAATTCATTGCTTTGCTTGTTCAGCATGTGCAGATATTGTTTTTCCCCTCTTCTGCTGTGGGTGTGTACAAATGTTACTGTGTCCCTGGGAGTAACACTTTGCGTTCTTCTAAATTGAATATGTTGATACAATTTTATGTTGAGTTTGCGTCAGCAAAAGTGCTGTGGATAATAATAATCCGGTGAGGGTGGGGAAAGAGACTAAGATTTCATCGTATTGGTTAAGATGCAATGTATTATATTGTTTTTATTATGCACATATGGGAGTTGAATTTGGTCAATTCTGATACATTTTTATTTTTATTTTATTTTTTATTTTTTATTTTGAACGACTTTTCTTTGATAGATGGAACGATTTAAAATGCATGCACGACAGGAGAAAAAAGACAAATATTGACCGACTCTGGCTAGCTTCTTCTTCTACATATTCTTTAACTTCAACAAAACTATAGATTCAAAAATTAGCATTAAATTCTCCTTATTCTGGGTTTGTAAATTGTAACGAGAAATGAAGATGAATTTTGGAGTGGGATCGTTGAAGCTGCTGCTTTCTTCCTCACTACTATTCGTTCATCTCTTCCTGCTAATTTATTTATCCAACGCTCAAAATAACACCACTGCTACGACCGACCCTGCTGAAGGTATGCATATCCATTTTCTTTAACTCATTTAATTTCTTCTCGTTAATTAATTCTCTTGCTAGCCGGCCACCGCCCGCCGTTTTCTTTTCTTTTCTTTGTTTAATTTGACATAAATTAATTATGCGTATTTGCAGTAGCCTGATTCTTTTCTGAAAACAATTAACTTTATATACACAGTGAGCTGCAGAAAGTCAGAAACCTAGCCAGTAGCTAAAATATATGAAGCTTTAGTTCATTATTTAAAATTACAATGTTAGATGATAATTAAGGTACCAGTGTAGTAATATAGAGTTCATTACTGTACAGTCAGGGATGCTAGGTCTATAACTTCTGTTTCAATAAAATTTATTCATCCCAATATAATCAATATAACCCGTAAGGATATAGAGATTAGGATTCAATATTGAATTGAATTTTTTTTTTTATACTGAGTCATGATCAGAATTTTATATATATATATATTTGCCCAATAACCATTGGTTCATTGTTTAGCAAAAACATAAATTAAAACTGAATTCTTAACCAGGATATAAATATGTGTGTTTCATTTTGTCCAATTAGAGATGTTATTCTTTAAAAAAAATCGTGGACTTTTTCTGTTTCCAAAAAGTGAAAGTAGTTGTGCAATGTCAATTTTTTTTCCTAAATCATATATTTCACATTATTATCTCTTTAGACTTCAAACAAACGAGGCTACATATATAAAGACCTTTAACTATTTAACTTCAATAATTTCTTCATCTAATGGGATCACTTTTTTTTTCAAGATAATAATTATAATAATTGAAATTTTCACATTGAGATATATCACAGATATACACAATAAGTAAGGATTATCTTGGCTGCCTGGTTTCAAGCCCCTAATAAATGAGTTGAAACATTCTGAAAAAGAGTGATTCTAAACCTTCCAAATTATATCCCAAACAGTACGATATAAATGTTCATTCCATACGCCACCACCCCACTGCAAAAGGGCCAAAAAAAAAAAAAAGGCGATAACTTAATTAATTTAGAGGCAGGGCTGAATTTTGGCATTCTTTGCTAGAAACTCTTAATTTAATTTTTATCAAATTTGTTAACTGCGTTTATACTTTTACATCGTACACGAGGGAATTCAAAATCTTCTAATTTAAAATCCGTTGTACGTATTCACTCTTTAATTAAAAATAAAAAATCAGATATTAATTTTATATATAATCATATCTAAAGTGCATTAACTCTAAAGTGTACATATATAGTCCTTCTCTAATGTGTGAGCTCTTTTTTTTTTTTTTTTCATACAAACATATTGTTAAATTGTACAATTTAATAGAGTCAATACAAACACGCTTAGGTTGGCAAAATATGGATTTATTTAAGTTTTTTCCAAGCCTAAGCCCATGTCCATATTGTAGATAACAAGCCTAGATCAATCCAAGTTTGGATGGACAGGCCCTGAGCCAGACTTGGGTTTGTTCCATTAAATATAAAATAATTTTTAATAAAATAAAAAATAATTATCCAATAGATAATAGAATAATAGTTTAATATACAAAATAACACAACATAATAAATCACAAGTACTAATATAAAAAAATATTAATTTAATATTTTGAGTTTTTTATTTAAATTAATTTATTTTTTTATAAATTAAAAAGCTAGGCCCTTATTTAGATCCAATTTGTGTCGTCTTTATATTTTTCAATCCATATTCAGGCCCAACTCATGTCGACCAAACTCCGAGGCCGTGTTTTTGTCAACTCTAGACACGCTACTAAATCGCACGGTTTAGCAGTGTGTTCACATTAAAAAAAAAAAAAAGTACCCGAACCTGAAAATGATTCTCAGGTGCAAGCGCCCTCTTTTTTTTTTTTTTAATGCGTATCACGTTTTTAAATCGTATGGCTTAAAAGAGTAAAAAAACATAACTCTCTTAAATACCATGGTTTAAAAGCATGCCGCATAAAAAAATGGCACCCACACTAAAGAATGACTACATCACGTTAAAATATATAATAACATCTATACCTTATTCAAAAGCATATTTGAAATTTGCACACTTCACATCTTACTGTATATGCATATATCTTAAATATATACATATGAGCATAAACGTGCTTAAAATGCAAGTCATGCAGTACTGCACGTCATGGTCCAACCTCAACTAATTGGAAAATGAACTGTATGAAACCCTGCGAAAACTTAGAAAAATTTGGATAAATAAGAAAATGGTGAACTTGCAGCTCAATGAATAGATACAATTATATATATTAAAATAAAGTAGTGCACTAATAATTATACACAATCATATGACATAATTCTATACTGAACATAATACATAAGAAAACATAAAATCATACATGAGAAAACTGCACTAAATAATAACCAGGGGAAATAATTGTCACACTCATCGGGATTATCATTGCGTGAATATAGTGAGGAATAACCTCTTAATATCCAACGGAATTTAACTACATTACACAGGCATAGTACTCTAACTCTCAATATGTATACGCAAAGCACTTAACAAGAAGAGTACACATATAGTGCTTGGCAATCACGTTTAGGGACTCAATCACTCATATAATGAGCATACATATAATCATGATATACTACTAAATCATACTATTAAATCATCTCACAAATCCTGACTCAATTACTGTTTTGTTTTGTGGGGCTTCTGTTAATTCCTAAGAAGTTAAATTTCTTTTAAACACAAGATTCAAAAATTATAGAAATTTTCCAATTTTAAATTTTAAAGTGCGAGAAAGTCCAATAAATCTTTTAAATCCTACAATATTAAAGTGTTAATTTCATAATCCTTTAAAGATGTGTAATTTAAAAAAAAATTCAAACTTTTTCCACACTTTAAAATTTTGGACTAAAAAACTACTATAAAAAATTAACGACTGATAGAAAAACTCAAAAACTCACACGTATGCTAAAAATTATAACATAAATGTTCATACTTTCTAAATCCATTATCCACTAATTCTCGAAATATAAATCTAACTGTTGAATTCCATGTCCCCTCAACTTTCCCGTATTAGCTTCCATTATTACTTGATTTTCACTCTTGGCTTCTTAATTTCTTTTCTCCTTATATTTTCTTCTTTCTATTTTATCTCTTCTTTTCTTTTCTTTTCTTTCTTTCTCTCGTTTTCTTTCAATTTCTTCTATCTTCCAATTGTCTTTTTCGGTTCGATTATGAAAATGATGAGAGCTGCTTCAATTCTTCACTTTATATGTGCCCACCGTATATAAGCATGCATGGCAAGCACGCAGGTGAAGTATGCGTGTGCTCTAATTAAGAGTCTGTTTGGGATTGAGGTGCTGCAGCTTTTAAGCTACAGTTATTGTGGAAAAAAATTGTAATTATAAAATAAAAATTAATAATATATAGTGAATATAATTTTTAAATAATAATTTTGACAAAATTATTAAGATATAATATATTTTTCATTACATAAGTGAAAAATTATATCAAAATAGCTTAAAAGATATAGCAGTTAGTGTTTAACAAACACTTTAATACTATAACTTTTAAGTTACAGCTGTCGAATCTCAATCTCAAATGCACCCTAAAGCAAACAGCTTGCTGTTGCTTTTGAAAATCAGCCGCGTTTGGCTTACAAGCATGCAGGTGCATCACAATATGTTAATGAATTTATGGAATTAAATGATATCATTTGGTAACAAACTAGCATGCATGTGTTTGATGAGCAGTGAGGGCACTGAACTCAATACTGCAGCAATGGGATGCACCGGCCTGTGCCATTATGGAACATAAGTGGAAACCCATGCAGTGGATCTGCACTCAATGCAACTGATTCTGAATTTGAGAGCCCAAATAACAATCCTGCTATTGTTTGTAACTGCACCTTTGACAATGGTGCTACTTGCCACATTACTAAACTGTAATGCTCTCTTAGTATATCTCTGCGCTTGTCAATTAATATTAATTTCTAAAATGGTTGATGCATCTGCAATCTAATGGTTTGTTTTTTTTTTTTTCACAGGAGAGTATATGGACTAAACAAAAAAGGGGTGATTCCTGAAGAGCTAGTAACTTTGCAATACCTGACAGTTCTGTATGGATTTGTCACTTATATATATTATCTGTCATTAAGTTTGTATGTATAAATCAAATTTACGTAATCAACATGATTAACAATTTCTCTTTGAATTTTGTAGGAAAATTGATCAAAATTTCTTCACTGGCCCCTTGCCTTCATTTATTGGAAATTTGTCTCGATTGATGTTTCTGTAAGTATTGAAATTCGCTTTTTCTAATATTCTCTGATTTGATTTTTGGATTAGGCTGCAAATTCTTTATTCTTTGTGTGTTGTGTAACGGAGTGTTATATTTTTGTGTACAGGTCATTTTCCCACAATGACTTCTCGGGGCCTGTCCCCAGGGAGCTGGGAAACCTTAAGGAGTTAACTCTTCTGTAAGATTGGAATTTCATTTTTAACAATTTCATTTTTATTTTTATTCTTCTTCTTCTTCTTTTAAATCAGTGTAAAAATTTTAATTTCAAATTGCAGTGCTTTTGGTACCAACAATTTCTCAGGAGCGCTCCCTCCAGAACTTGGCAACTTAGCCAAACTTGAGCAACTGTAGTTTCTAAATTTCTTTCTTTCTTTTTACATATTTGATCATTATCATTTTTTTTTTCAATTTAGCAAAGCTGCAGGTTTATGAAACAAAGTAATTTTCAATTGATAAATTCAACAGTTACATAGACAGTTGTGGGGCCGGTGGTGAAATTCCCTCCACATTTGCTAAACTTCGCAATATGCAAACTCTGTAAGCAAAGTTTTTTACATATGACATTTTGTTTCTCTCCGGCATAAAGATTGTGCTGCCTAAATTGATTAATTTGTTAAATTTCAGGTGGGCATCAGATAATCCTTTTACAGGCAAAATACCAGACTTCATTGGCAATTGGACTAAGCTTAAGTCCTTGTATGCTTCGTAAAACTCCTTGACTATATACATTATCTGTGTTCCGTGTAGGGCATTAAAGATTTTGCTTGGCTTCTGATAGTTTTCCTAACATGTTTGTCAAAATGTTGCTGTAGGAGATTTCAGGGGAATTCTTTTCAAGGTCCTATCCCATCCAGTTTGTCTAAGTTGGCTTCATTAGAATCCTTGTGAGTAAATCTTTTCCTGACAATCTCTTGGTCTCTCATTCTCTCTTTGGAAGCATGAATCATATCCGTGATGTTTGAATTGATTGTTTAGACAAATGAGCGATATATATAACGTGAGCTCATCTCTTGATTTCGTTATGAGTTTGAAGAACTTAACTGACTTGTAAGTATACTTCCTATATATTTCATTGTGTTTGGCAGCCTTCTCATTTTGACTCTGATTAGTTATGAGTTGGTTTTTTGTTCTTCTACTCCATAGGTCCCTAAGAAATGCTCTGATCACTGGTACTATTCCATCTGGAATTGGAGAGCTTCAAATGTTACAGATATTGTAAGTTGATATTAAGAAATAAATTATATAGTGCCACTTTCCTTTTCTCATTTTGATATATATTTTTCCCAAAATTTTTATCTATATTTTGCAGGGACTTGAGTTTCAACAACTTAACAGGCCAAATCCCAGCAACTTTGTTCAATATCGATTCTCTTGAATACTTGTAAATTCTTTGAAGCTTTCCTTCATCAATTCAAGATTTTTACTTTTGGACTTTGGTCATTGTTTTGTTATTGCCGATGCTGCTTACGCTGCTTTCAATGGCCAGGTTTCTTGGAAACAATAGTTTGTCAGGAACACTTCCTGATCAAAAAAGTGAAAACCTTCAAAAAATGTAAGCTTTGGTTCAGCTTTCTGATTTATTGAAAGAAAAATTCTAGAAACTCATCCCTATGCTTGCTCCTCAATGTACCCTTATACCCACAGATAAACACTGATTTTCTCCTCAGTACTTGCAATTCAAACCATGAGAATATACGTTGCATGTTTTGATTTGAAAGTGTTTTAGATTTAGGCCAGTGATTATCATCTTCCATGCATGCATCAGCTGTGACTTCTGGCTTCTTTCTCTGGCAACAAAACAATATACTCAGCCAGGTTTTTTATTTGTCTAACATATATATACGTTGGTTCACATGTTTGAACTTATTTACTAGTGCTTAACAAAATTTTTCCTGCAGAGATTTATCTCATAATCATCTATCAGGAACTTTTCCATTGTGGGTGAATTCAGAATTACAAATGTATGTCTCTTAAACTATGATAATGCTCCATTCATCTTCATTTTCTAGAATTGCCTCTTTGTGCTGGAGTTCAGACCTTGTCAAGCTTATTGCTCATACTAAACCAATGGTCCTAGTTTCTTTACTTTTATCATTGTACTATAACAGTTGTATGAGAATTTCATGAAGTCTCTTGCCCTTGCATCTCTGTCCAAAAATTTTACAATTAATGCATTGTATGGAACTGTATAGGAATCTGGCAGTGAACAACTTCAAATTTGACATATCAAACATAAGGTGAGTTTTGGTCCTTTACTTTTCTTTTAATCATTTTAACAGATAATGTGAACTAATTGTTCTCTGTGCTTGCCAGTGTCTTTCCAGGATTGAACTGTCTTCAGAGGAACTTCACATGCAATAGAAATGCTCCACAATGTAAGCTGCCTTCTCTGTGCTGTTTGCAGCATCATATTTTCATAAGCTATTGTGGCTCCACACTTAAGAAGAAAGAGCGCCTGTCTAACTATACTTCTGAATTGCTGAGGAAAAAACTTTAATAAGAGCAGGAAGTAGTACAGAAGTTTTAAATATGACTTCAGGTAGCTGTGTTGCAGGTGGGGATAATTTTTGGTGTATTAAGCCATCTTGGCTTTAAAAAGCTTTGATGTGATAAAGTGAGTTTGCATGTGATGAGAATTGAAAAATATTTGTAACGTGCTGGATGTGTAAATAAAAAAACACTGCCTGAATGATTTCCCATTACCCAGTTATTGACCTTTATGCAAAAAAAATGTTGAAATTTGATGTCGGAATTCAATCCGAAAATAGCTAGCGATTTTTGTCTTTGCATTTGCAGATGCAAACTTCTCAATCAAATGTGCTAGTCCAGAAATGAGAGCTGATAACATAGTGTATGAGGGTGATAACTCATATCTTGGCGCATCGGCCTTTGTTGTGACCAATACAGAAAAATGGGCAGTTAGTAAAGTGGGTCTGTTTAATGGAAGAGAAAATGCATCTTATGTGCTAAACACTCAAGATCAAGTGACGGGCACCAGGACTCCAAAGCTTTATCAGACGTCAAGGATATCCGCCGGATCACTTAGATACTATGGCCTGGGTCTTGTGAATGGACCTTATAATGTAAGCTTGTTATTCGCAGAAACAAATTTTCCTGATCCAAGCACAGAAAGGTGGGAGAGTCGTGGAAGGCGTGTTTTTGATATCTATGTTCAGGTAAACATATGCCCTGAACCAAAAATTTGGAGCTGGAGATCATGTGATTCCGAGATTACAATCTCTCTCTCTCTCTTTTTATGCATTGAGAAATAATAATTCTATCTCTAATTGTCGATCTTCTAGGGAACTCTCCGGTTGAAGGATTTTGACATATCAAAGGAGGCGGGAGGGCCTAACAGAGCTATTATAAAAAACTTCAGTGCTACTGTGTCAGAAAACCATCTCGAAATTCACCTATTTTGGGCTGGTAAAGGGACCTGCTGCATACCTAAACAAGGTAATTATGGACCAGCAATTTCAGCTCTCAGTGTCGTTTCAGGTAAAGCATATGATTCGAGTGAATCTTCATTTAAGATGGAATATAATAAATAAAATGGCTTACATGCTTCTCTGCTCCTAATAACTGAGTTTTTACTGCTCAGCTTTCAAACCATCTGTAAGTGGATTACCCCCAAGTACTCCGGGGAATAAGAACCACACAGGGTTGATTGTTGGTATTGCAGTCCCTCTTGGAATTTTGGGCTTGATAGTGATATCTATAGTGTTCTACAGGCGGAGAAAAAAAGACAACGATGATGAGGAAGGTAAGAAGAGTCCATTGACAATTTAACAATATGTAATAGTAGTTGTAGCAAGCTTGTTCATGAAACTCAATGAATTTGTAATTCCATATTGGTAAATGTTCCACTTAATTCATCTTTTGTCATATAAGTCCTTCATTATTTTGTAATTTTGATATCACAAACAGTTATGGTATCCCATCCTATACTCTGTCCATAATTTTTGTCTTGGTTTGAGCCTGCAGTGCTAGTTGGGATAGGCTCTAAACCAAACATTTTCGGCTATGCTGAGTTGAGATCTGCAACAAAAGACTTTAACCGTTCAAACAAGCTTGGAGAGGGAGGATATGGACCTGTGTACAAGGTAACAGCTAATTCATAGTTGTCTTGCATCCTGGCTTTGCCATCAATGGGTGATCATAGCCTGACATTGCAACTAGAAAACAAAGCAATTTTCACTAGGATGTAGGGGATATTTTTCAAATTGTTAAATGTTGTACTTGACAGGGTACTCTATCTGATGGGAGAGTAATAGCTGTGAAGCAACTTTCAATAGCATCTCACCAAGGGAAGAATCAATTTGTAAATGAGATTGCTACCATATCTGCAGTGCAACATCGCAATCTTGTGAGATGGTATGGATGCTGCATTGAAGGAGCCAGGCGCCTCCTTGTTTATGAGTATCTTGAAAACAAAAGCCTCGATCAAGTATTGTTCGGTATGATTATCAATTCATTCTTACTCTATGATAATCAATTCATTCTTACTACTAATAAGTAGTAGAAAATAGCACAAACGCCGTGTTTTAACTTGGTTGCTGAGGTAAAGAATTCAAAGAAGAAAGTGCTGAGTCACTGACTTTTGGAAATAGCATGATCTATTTTGTAATCTTAAATCCAGAATATATTGTTTAGACAATGTCCATAACTGCAAATTAGCCACAATCACTATCCTAAAGCTGACTGACAATGTCCAAGTGAGACCTCATGCAGATAAATGAATTGTCAATTTGTCCTTCTTTAGAATGATCAAAATCACTTTCAGATTGCATAATCTTAACTCCATAAATTTCTAACTACTGCAGCCAACATTTCTGCAGGAGACAATGAATTGCATCTGGATTGGCCTACCAGGTTCAGCATATGCTTGGGAACAGCAAGAGGGCTGGCTTATCTTCACGAAGAATCCAGGCCTAGGATTGTACATCGAGATGTCAAAGCAAGTAATATTTTACTTGATGCAGAGCTCTGCCCCAAGATATCGGATTTTGGATTGGCAAAGCTGTATGATGACAAGAAAACCCACATCAGCACAAGAGTTGCAGGGACCGTGTAATCTCCTTTAACATTTCTTCTTACCATTCTTCCAAAAATGATAATTCCATAGCGCATAATACAGGCCTTATCTTCCAATTTTTGGATACTATGGAGTTTGGAGATTTTGATCAGTAACTATTGATCTTGTAGTGGATATTTGGCACCGGAGTATGCAATGCGCGGACACTTGACAGAGAAGGCGGATGTTTTCAGTTTTGGCGTTGTTGCGTTGGAGATCATAAGTGGAAGAGCAAACTCTGACAACAGTTTGGATATGGAAAAGATTTATCTTCTCGAATGGGTGAAGAAAATAATCTTGAACTTCATTCTGCTTCTTCCTTCTATATCTGCATTCTTCTGGTTAAGGAAAGTTAATTCTTTAAATCTTTAACTGAATTATTGTCTATATATGATGTTTCTAGGCCTGGAATCTCCATGAAAATAATCAAAGTTTGGGGCTTGTAGATCCTACATTAACAGAGTTTAACGACATGGAAGCTCTTCGAGTGATAGGAGTAGCTCTCTTGTGCACTCAAGCATCGCCAATGATGAGGCCACCAATGTCACGCGTTGTGGGCATGCTTGCTGGGGATATAGAAGTTGGCACGGTTATTTCAAAGCCAAGTTATTTGACAGATTGGGATTTTAAAGATATAACAGCAAGCTTTTTGAACGAAGACACGCCAACGCCTTCATCATCTATTAAAAGAAGTAACAGCAAGGAGAAAAGCGAAAGAGAAAATCCAGTTGATGATCATAGTGAAGGAACTGGTGCATTAGTCTCCCCAGTAAATGTCACACAGCTAGCTGATATCATAGCAGAAGGGAGGTGAGAAATATTTTGGTCGCTCGCTGCTGTGATCTTACTATTTGCTAGTTTCTGAAACAAAGACAGCCTAGTGCTGGTGGAGGGTATTGGGAAAATATGTTCTTTTAAAGCATATGTGTTTATTTAATTGTAATAAATAATTTTTTTGATTAAAGTCTATTGCATAGTTTATTTAATTGTAATAAATATCTTAATTGCATACTTTTTTTAGTAAAGTCTATTTAATCATATTATATGTATTTATGTGATCACCATGTGGATTCACAGAAAATATAAATACAAGTTATTTTATGATTAAATAAATTAAGTTCGCAGTTGATAAATAAAGTTGGGCACTTTATTTAGATTTAGACTGTAGTAAATTAATTGAATGATTTGTCTTAATCATGTATGAATTTACTGATGTAGTTTAACTACATTGAGTTAAATCACATATGAGATTTAATTAACTTTGAAATAATTATCAGACTTATTAAATCTCATAGGTATTGATTTTACTATAATCTTAATCTTGAGTTAGTTATAATTTGATAATTGTAATTATTATTACATTTGAGTTACCAATAAGTGCAACACACACTTGTGGTCAAGATTACCCAGTATTTTGGTGGAAGAAATTATGAGTATTGGAATTATAGATTAACAATATAGAATTTATATGACACATCTGGTAATGGGTTTTCGACACTTGATCATATAATTCTCTAACCAGAGTATGTCAACATATTTAGTATGTTGAAAATGATCATTAAAGAAAATCAATAAGTATCAAGGAATAAGATGTTATTACATCGATTGGACAGTTGAGATATCGATTTAATTAACGATGTGGTACAAATAATTATACAGTAAAGAAATCAATCAATGTAGCATGGTTCGAATTATTATTCGAGAACACTATCTTGGATAGCATACAATTATGAAGGTCAGTTCCAATCTTTTAGTGGAGTAGATTTAGAATTAAATAATTTAGCTAGTTTAATTATATGTCTAATTATTGTATCCACTATTGTATGTACCAATTTGATTCCCAGGTTAGCTCATTTAATTGATTGCACCGCTACTGGATTAATAAGCAAAATAACTAACTATTTGGGTTAAAAGTCTAAATATATTATTTAGTGTGAGGCTCCATATAATGTGTTTATTTTTAAGGAGCCTTATGTTATTTTATAAGGTAGACCCCTATAACAAGAAAAAGAGTAATCGTGACTTTTGTTTTTTGGAGTCTAAGATTTCCACTTGATAAAGATATAAAAAGACTTATTTTTTTTTTCCAAAAGCAGGAGCAGCCACTTTATACAGATTAGAGAAAAAAAAATTTCTCTTTAATTTTGAGAGAAAAATTTTCTTTTACTAGTTGCTTATAGTGATGATAAAAGTACTCACACGTCAAGTGTAGATCAAATCTGAATCATAATCCGAAAGATTATTTGGTGATGGATCGTGATCTAATTAGCGTGGTGGTAACAGATCGTGATCTAACCAACGCTGTGGTAACGGATCGTGATCTAACAGGCGTGGTAGTGACAGATCGTAATCTGAGAGCCTAAATCACTTCGCAGGAAAAAAACAAAGATTGTTTATCTTCTCAGATTTTTAAGGTACGATTTTTAAATTATGGATTCTTATATATTGTATAAAATCAATTCTAAAAAAAAAAAATTTCTTTTTAAATCTTAAAAACTGAATTTTTTTCTCCAACAGAGGAATCATCTGCTTCTTACCGTGCCTTGAATTTCTCTTGCGGGGCTATTTCTAGCAATTACAGTCGATGCGTGTGTAAAGCGCAAACAAATGTTATATGACTACGAGTGGCAGTCAACATTCTCGAAGTTCATTAAAAACTTCTGATTTTGGGAAGACATCAATGCACGTAAATAAAATGAAACAAGTCCTCAAAATAACAAACAAAATGTATTTGTAGACCGTTAATTACCCTTATTAATGTATTGAGGTAACAAGCATGTTGTATTATTATTCTTCATCTTTCCATCTTCTTTTTCGCTACATGTTCTATTACACTGGTTTAAAAATTATGAAATCATAGCTTTCAGTTAAAAGTTAGTTTAGACAGAAAATGGATCGGCTGATTAGAGGGCTTTTGGCACATGTTGAATCCGAACACCATGAGAAGGCTCCATACATTGAACTGTAAGGGGTCTTTTAAAAAAAAAAAAAAATTATAACAAGATTCAACAAAATACTATACCTTTATAATTGCGAGGATGGCTAGCCATCTCAATATCTATTTAAAGTACTTGCTAAACTATATAATTATATAACTTACATCAACCCAACATTTACTACTACTAATATAAAAATATAAACAATAAAATCCAAATATGTGTTCATAGTAGTAAGTGTTGGATTTATATAAATTACATGATTATATAGCCTAACAACTACCTTTATTTAACCTTGTTTTCTATTATGAGAATTCTCCTCATATTCATTCATATTCGCAAGAAAGCAACCTTGTAGTAGTATTATTTTTACAATTATTATCCGGAGCTCCTTTCATTTGAATGAAATCCAGCGCATCATTCACATCATGTACCTTCTGGGCCGCCAGCCACTTGTCTGAAAGTAACTGGCCCAACAATAAAAGTAACCGTTAGAGCTTGAACGTTAAGCCAACCGTTGAGAAAGAAACCTGTTTTTAAAAGAAGAGAGAATCCGAAACCTCCAGATCATCGTCAACATCATAGTTCATTCATAGCTCTCTCTTATTCTCTTATTCTTATATAAACCTCTTTTGCTGCGATTTCTGATCATCAAATCAAATAAAGATGGGTATGGTGGTGGTGATATCCCTGCCGTTGATCTTGTTCAGCCTGTTGCTTGGATTTGGATGCTATTACTTGGGAAGAGCTAGAGGAAGACAAGATATCAGAACCAATCCACAAGTTTTTGGGGTGCCAGCGCCTCCGCCAGGCACAGGCAGTGAAGCTACTACATTCACTTACCCATCCCCTCCTGCTGCTGCTGCTGCTACTAAATTCAAGCCTGACAATTCAGCCAACGTCTAGACTCCGATTAATTCATTGTTTTGCTTCTTCAGCATGTGCAGATATTGTTTTTCCCCTCTTCTGCTCTGGGTGTGTACAAATGTTACTGTGTCCCTGTGAGTAACACCGTTCGTTCTTCTGTTCTATTTTATTAGACGTGTGTGAGTGTGAATGTAATAGAAAAAGAAGACTCAATTGGGCAATAGCGGAGGTTGTAATCTCTATATATATTTTCGACACCAACCGTAATAAAATTTGTTCAATTGCACAAGAGCCCATTTGATTTGCAACTTAAATCATTTTCCAAAAATAAGCCTGTCCGATTTTATTTGCAATACTGCTAATTTTATCTAAGGATAATTTTGTCTTTATTTCTTAAATTTATTTTTTCAAAACTTTGACTTGCCGCCTCTTAATTACATTGGCATGTTGGAAAATTAGGATAATGAGTTGTTTATTGAAAGCATAACTTATGAAATTGTACCCAAAAAATAATAATAATAATAATTAATTACATAATGAAAGAAAACTAATTACATCATTCTATAATAGTTTTCTAGTTTCTCCGTATTCCTTCCTACGATTTCAAAAGCATTTCTAAATCAAAGAAACATGTCCGTCACTGTAACGGTGAATAAACTGCAGTCAGATTCTATACTTCTGTTTGTAATTAGTAAATCCCCATGCCATGCCTCATCTCTTATCCTTTCCAACTCGTTGCCTAAGGACATGCAACTTGAAAATCTATCTGGCGCCATGGCAGAGCCCGGCTGATAATAATCCAACCATTTTCCACCTTGTTTAATATTCTTTACAACCTAAGCAGAATGATATTGATGATATTACACGCGGTAAACCATACCTACTTCTATAAGAGATGCATGCGGTACCCCGAGGGCAGTTGCTGGACGCCGACAGTTCCGTCTCAGGAAACCATATACAATGTTAATTACAAACTTCTTCAGATACGAAGATGTTTCACTTGCCAGGACACACGTATTGCCCATCATGTATGCCAGACCAGATTCCCTAGCCTCCTCTAGTTCCTCCAGTTCCCTGTTGTTGCATCCCACACCACGAAATCTCACCTTCTTCTGCATGGGTCCACCACCATTTCCATTTTCCACTCTCGGAACAACAGCATCAACCTGTGGGCTTGACTGCTGATGATTCACAATCATTTCTCCTCCAGAGGCTCCAGTATCCCAATCATTGCTGCTGGTGCGCAAAAACTCAGCCACAGTATCTATCAAATGACTCTCAAAAGCATAAATCTCCTTCCTAGCATCTTTATAACCATACCGGACAATGCAATGGAAAAAATGGAACTCTTGCGGCCCAATGCGGCTAACATGAAATTGCTGATTGAGAGGAACATATGGAACTGTGAGAGACTGAAGAGTAACAAATATGAGGATTTGGTGGAAGGCAGGAAAGTTGGTAACAAAGTGGGCAAACATTGGTGGGACCCCTGAGATCACATTGGAGTAGATTAGACAAATGCCGGGAACACGAGTTACACCATGATTTTGTCCCACAGTTAGAAGCATATCCAAGCATACCTTGTTATGAGACTCATAGGAATGTTTCTTTAGAGTCCCGTAGTGCCAGATACACATAACAGAGAGAGTTACTAAGGAGAAAACAAGGGGCAGCCAGCCACCTTTGTGGACTTTAGCCAGGCAGGCAGATAAATACAACAATTCCAAGGATCCAAAACCAACTACAAAAGCAATAGCCACTAGAACTTTCCTCTTCCACACCATAACAATTATAAGAAACATCAAGCACGTGGTAACAAACATCACAGTGATGACAGCAAGGCCTAAAGGAAAAAAGAAAACCCATAGGTTAACTTAAGTGAGCTTAAGGGAGAGAAAGAGGAGAAAAGAGGGAGGGAGCTCAAAGCTTGTACCATATGCATTGGCTATCATATCTGTGTCTCTGAAGCCAACAACCACACCAAGGCAGAAAATCATCAAGATCCAGTTCATCTCAGGTATGTAGATCTGCCCATGTATCTGGTTTGATGTGTGTATTATCTTGACACGAGGAAAGCAACTCAGCGCCCTACACTGACTGATAATTGAGAAAGTGGCAGAAATAATTGCCTGACTTGCCACCGCTGTGGCAAGAGTTGCAATTATAAATACTGGCCAAAATACAGCCTCTGAGCAGAAGAAAACAGATACAAAATGAGAACATAACCAAAGTATAAATTAGAAATAGAAAAACTGATCAACTTTCAAACATAAACAAGAACTAAAGAAAAATAATCAGTAATCCAAGCTTATCCTTTTTTAATGCTTATCCCTCAAATAGAACAATCTCATAACATTTGTGGGCAGAGGCTGTAGTACTTGAATCTAAATTCTATACAGCTGACTGCACAATTGACTTCACCAAAGTACAATATATGTCAACTACAAACTACCCCATGAGTGGATTGGAAACATATTCAGAGAAAAGGAGACTGTGAAACCATGCAAGAAGAATCATTCATTTATAGCTTCACACAATCACAACCATGAAAAAGGTAACGACAAAAATGACTGAAAGCTGAACCTAACCAGAGGCCGAGCCAGTCAACAGGATTGTTTGATTTGGCATGCAACTAGGTGCAACACTCTTACAAATAATATTTTGCAAACTAAAAATGCTTTAGCTAACAAAGTTCATCTAATACCCAATTTATAAAACTAAAAGGCAAGTTGTAAAAAGAAAGTTTCAAATCAAAGAAATCCAGTCAACTTATCTGGTTAAAGAAAAAGCATACTAAGAATTAAAATATTAAATACGTAAACAACATGGTTCCCGGGAGCCGATAAATAGATAGCACAAGCGCAACATCACTTCTTCATCAGTAAATATTTTGATTTACCAGTGAAAAATCTCCAATCAAATAACTGTCCTTGAAATATTAAAGCTTACCAGGGATGGCTTTAAAAAAACTTCTCTCAAGGTCATCTTTATGCTTGGTGTAAAAAGCAGCCTCACCCATGTAAGCAAGAATTAAGCAAGGGTAAACTACAGTAGCAAATGCAATCTGCCCAGAAGAAACATATCATTACAAGAAATCTGGAAGCCAGAATTGGTCAACTATAAAAACTGCAAACGCAATCTGCATCAGAATCAATCATGGATTCGTATGATTCTTTTTCATCTCTAAACTGTTAAAAACTTGTTCAAGTAGAAAGAACAGCTCACCCTGATAGGAAGATGAGAAAAATGACCAAGATCAGCAAACATGGCTTCAGCACCTGCTCAAAGAATAACTTTTCATTTCAGTCTCCTGAACAATCTAGAGTTAAATGGAAAGTGGAGTGATTTAGACAGAAACAAACAGACCTGTAATGCAGAGAACTATGCCTCCAAGAGAACTCCATCCATCTTTTCCAGCCTTTTTGAAGAAAATATACACATAATATGGTGAGAGAGCTCTTACAACTCCGGGGTTCCAGTGTACTGTGTTGTAGAAACCAACAATACTAATGCATGATAACCATGCTAACAAGACAGGAGCAAACAAAAAGCCAACCCTATGTGTCCCAAAATGTTGAAGTGCAAACAGACCCACTAGCATCAAAGAAGCAATCAAAACAGTATAATCTGCATAAAAAAATAAGTAAATAAAAGTTCAACAAAGAGCCGCCAAAGAAAAGTGAGTGAAATTGTTTTTTGCTATATTGGCTCAATCCGAGGGAAATTACAGGGACTGGCATTAGTTAATACGATAATAAATATAGATTCATGGGAACTTCCAATAGAAAATGGGAAGAATGCACATGTAAACAGCTTATGCTTCAAAAATCGATCAAATTGAACAAGTGTGAAAAAAATACAAAAATCAAAGCTCTATACAAAGCGACAAAAAAAAGAAGCTGCTTTCACTTACTTTCATCTAAACCTGTAGCCTTCACCTTTATGCCATTAACTGCAGAGAGAACTGCATATAAAGAAGAAACTAATTAATAGTTGAAATGATGCAACTCAATAAACTCTTTCTGTCTCCCTCCAGGGACACAGGGACATGTGCACTAACTGATGAGTGCATCAACCAAAAAACAAATGAAGAAAAGCATGACTTAATACATTCAACAGAATGAAGCAGCTGAAGAACTAAGCAATTCATTGAAGCTAATTCAGTTGCAATATCTAAAAGTTGCATCCAATTTGACAGGATCTGTAGACGGGGACCATGACATGATGCCATGCACCATCATCAATCAATCTATGACTATTTGACTTTTACTTCCTATGAGAAATGTATGTACTGAAGGAAAGAAATCATACCAGACATTGCTGGTGTCAGGATGCCATCACCAATAACCATGCTGGTCCCCAGAAGCACAACCAGCAGTAGTAGAATTCGAGAATTATGATGCTTATCAAAAAACTCCTTTAGCAGCACACTGCCCCTCGTCTCCTTGAGGGGCAGTTGAGAACTGCAAGCAGATATGTCATCATCTGGTGCATGAGAAGCACTCAAAAGACCAACCTTTGCACGCCGACACAGTATTGAATACAAAGCAAAGGTTCCGCCTGCAGGAATGATTCTCCTTCAGGAATCCAAACAAATTGCAGACATGTATATATATAATCTTTGAATAAATAAGGTGATAAACATGCAGGTCTTTCGGGAGCACCTTCACCATTATCATCTGCTCCTAAGACAAATATAATGTACTTGAAGAGTGGGATTACTGTCAAAGTCCAGAAAACCAAAGAAAATACCCCAAGAATTTCATCATCCTCCTCGTGAGACCTCAACTTCCCTGAAAAAGTGCTCTTGTAAACATAGATTGGCGATATACTTAGGTCACCATACACAACTCCAAAACTCTGGTATGCTAGGCAGAGAGTTGTTTTATACCATTTCTGCAAGTATCAAAACAACCATCAACAAGTTAGAAATTATTAGAATTGCCATTTATCAATGCTCTACTCATGAACAGATTATGGGTGTATTTGGGAATTAGGATTGAGGCACCATAGCTTTTGATTCACAACTATTGCGGAACAGGTACAGAATCACTAGCTCTAGATATCAAGTGTAAGTGAGTGGGGTAAGTAAACATTAACTGCCTGTTCTTTCAAAATCAAACAAAAGCCGGGCAGTTAAGAACATACCATCGAATCAATGTCAGTTTTTCAATAAATTTCAGGGGAAAAATTTCTATCGAGAAAACCAAGAAAAAATATTAAAATCAGAACTACACTCTGTAAAACTAAACTAAAAATGAACGAGGGCAACAAAACTTTCATATACATTTTAATTGACTACAAACTATCAACAAGTTCGGCACCTTAAAAGAAGAAAAAAATTTAAAAAGTACCAACCAGCTGAGAGTCCCGGGTGGGGGTTCCGGATTCAGAATCCATAAAGATGATCAGTGAACAAAGAAACTGAAATGGAAAATGTATGTTAAAGTGAATGTGAAATGTGGGAATTGAGTTAATGTATCTGATACGGAAATGGGCATTTAATGATATGTTAAATATAAAGGAAAGGCAGAAACTTTTCCGAAAAATAAGATGGAGGAGGAGAGTAGTTTTTTTTTTTTTTTTTTAAATTATGCGTGTGCTGTTCAGAGTTGTACTTTCTTCCTAGAGAGAGGTGCGAGAATGAATGAGATTGAGAGGATTGAGAGATGGGGTCGGTCAATGACTCGATGGATTTTATAGGGAGAGAGATTAATTAAAAGGTCAGCCTAATGAGACGTATAGGATGCTGGATTCACAAGGTTTTTATTCCGGGCGCCAAAAACGATAAATTTCATTTTCTATGGTATATTAACATTGAGATCCCTGATTTGTTTTTAAATTAGAGTTTATATTACCCAAGTGGCACTTATTTTGATATTTATCACCAAAAAAGTGATAAGTATTTTAAAAATAAATATGCAGTTGATCCCCTATTAGTTGATTTATAATTTTTATAAATAAATAATTTTATTTTAACAATACACCAGCATATCTGTAAATCATTTTATTTTGTTATGAGAATTCTTTTATTTTTGTTCTGCCAGATTTTTCTTGTAATCATTATTAATAATTAAATTTGAGTTTAAAAAAAAAAGATAATTGTTATCATCTTTTCTCAATAAGTCTTATATAAAAATAATAAATCAGTTAATGCAGGGCAAAATAATTAATTTAATTTTTAATACTTAAATATGTTAATTTTAACAGTAAACTTAATAAAATATCACATATGTACATTTTTAAAACATTTATCACATTCTTAATAAATGTCAATTCAAAGTAAGTGTCACCCTTTAGATTAGGACATAATTTGTACGTCTAAGTTAACCATTTTTTTATTTTGAGAGAAAAGTCTAACATGCATCCTTCGAAAAAAAAACCTTAAATTTTTTAAGCTTTTGCGGTGGTCTTTGGAACAACTATCAAATGTGTTTATTATTCTAAAAATATCTTGTTAAAAACATTACTATTTTTTTATGGGGAAAAAAAAAAAAAGAGTAGTATGAGAGGACGAGTAGGATATTCCATAGGCATCTTGGACTTGTTTCCCGCAAATAAACTAACCATACCTTTACCTGACAAAACGTTAAAACTCAAGGGGCCGATATGTTGTTATCACACTTCCTTCTTCTTCTTCTTCTTTCTTTCTTTTTTTTTATTTTTTTTTTTCAATTAACTTTTGTGATTCTAATTTGCGTTCCAAATTTCTTTAAATATATAGTTATAGTTGCGTCCCAAATGATAATTGAAGGAGTTTTAGAAAACGGCATAAGAATAGTTTGGCATAAGTTTGAAGTTGTGAAAATGATCGTTACCACCGCATTATGCATTAAAATTTCTTCATTGTCAAGAAACATCCACATTAAGTAATTTTAAAAGAAATCAAAGTTAGATATTTTGGTTACCATTACGTTACCGCCATTATTATTGCTTTTGGTTACGAGCAGTTAACCACTCGAAAATTTCGGTACTTTGATGGTATATTTGATGACCTTCGAAAGCATTGCTTTTGTATTACCTTTTTGAATTTCACACTTTTCTTGTAACTTTTTAATTTTATTTAATCAATTTTCACACTTTCTACATCCCTCATGAATTGATAATACATTTCTTTTATTCAATATAATATTTTTTTTTTTTTTACAAAAAGGAAAAAGAAAAAGAAAAAGAAACTGTACCAAGGTAAAAGATCACATGACATGTTAGCAAGTAATGGCACTTATTGGCCTCTTTTTAAACAGTTTGTCGGCCTTTGCGAAGCTTCGCTGAAGGCGCTACTCTCTTTCAAGTTTCAAATGGTCAAGGTTGTCTTCAATCGAAGACCTAAAAAAGATGCCAAATTAAAAATGATATTGACTATTGGAACCGAGTGATCTCTCACCAGTCAATCATATCTTTTTAACTTGAGCACACGGTGCACTTGAAAAATGGGCTCTTTTTTTTCTACCATAACCCGAATCGGCCGAGGCCTATAGAGTCCAAGGATGAGAAATTAAAATTAAAATATTTTTAAAAAAGTGTTACATGCACTCACTAGCTATGATGAAAGATGATTTGACCACCGTCCACCGGCCGGCGATCTGTAAAACTTTTCATGGCTGAAGAGTCAAAAAAGAAGAACGAGTAGCTCAACAAAACGTGACGTATATATACTATAATACGGTATAATCTCAACAATTGCCGCCTTTTGCTACTAGCATGATATCGCACATGATTTTGTTTAATATTTATTATTGATTGATTGATTTATCATTTTATTAATTAATTTAATCCCCCCTCCACCCCAAAAAAAAACAAAAACCGATACGGCATCGTTTCTCATTTATGAGTAGAAAAATCAGTTTGTCAATTTCGTGAGATAATGAAGCATCGATAAAGTTTGAGTTTTGTGGGGAGACCTATTGAAAACAGTTTGTGCCACGAGAACCACGGAGTTCATTTAATAATCAATTCAAAAGAATAAAAAAATCAAATGAAGAAATGAAAACAACTGTATGAAGTAAGCTACGGATCTCTCGTTTACTAATCCTAACAATAACTTTCCAAATGCCGAAATGAAAGATAAATTAAACAAAAAAGAATGACGACCGAAGATGACAATCAAAATATTTATTTCGTAACTTTGGAGCTTTAGCCAGATATTATAATTTCATTTTACTTTTGTTAAACTTAATTGTCTCAACTTTATTTGTTTATTGTTGATTGATTTTGTGAAGTAAGTGAATATGTCACGTTATCGCAAATCTACAAAAACAACGGTTAATGTTTAACGGTGCGCTCTTGGTAGTTATTTGAAGAGTTTTTTTTTTTAATAATGATACAGTCACAAACTCTTGTACAAATTTATTTTGTACAAACTAATGTGGCATAATAAGATTAGTTGAATTAAATATCACTTGACCCACATGATTTATTTTTATTATTTTATATTTTTATTTAACTAATGAATTAATGACACGTCAATTTGTACAAAATAAATTTATACAAAAATTTGTGACTGTATCATTATTCTTTTTTTTTGTGTGTGTGTGAATTATAATCATTTTAAGTTAATTTTAACCGCATTGACTTTGGTACCTTCTCTGATAATTGACTCAATTATATTTATATTATCATTTATGACCACGTGAAATGTCTAATTACCGTCTGTTTCCAATTTTCATTTTTTGTATTTGATGAGTTGCATAATCATGTATTTTCATATGTTAATGAAAGAAACGGAGATGAGTCACCGCCAGTATAAGCTTCGAGAACCTGTCTTGGTGGCATTCTTTGTTTGTTTTTATTATTATTTATGAAGTTTTGAAAGGAAATTGAAAAAAAAAAAAAAGAATTATAATAAAAAAAATGTTTTCATGTTATGCGAACCTGTTACTAAATTTAAAAATGGATTAGACATGTAAAATGGGCAGCCCATGTTGTCTCACTTTCCGAGCCGGCCCAAGCATGAAGATTGATCTTGCCGACGTGTTAATTAGGAGGAGGGGAAAGCGCAATATTAATTAAATGCAGTGAAGTTAATAGATCAATAAAATGAAACACGATTGGAACCAAAATAAGTAATTGAGTAATTGATTTTAATGTAAAATCTTATATTTAGAGTAAGTTGAGCATGCATATTTTTATGAAAAAAATTTTCTTAAATAATTGTTCAAAATTATTTGGGAAAGTAATAAAAGATAAAAATGAAGTGTTTCAATTTTATTTATATAATGATATATCAAACCAATAAAAACTTACCACCTATACGTTTATTTTAAAATCAAACCATAGTGATTGTGATAAGTTAAGTTATTTTAAAATCAATCCATAATGATTGTGATTAGATAAGTAAGAGAACGAAAATGAAAATAGGTGACATTTTGTTTGGAATACTACATGCCACGGATAGTAATGTACAACTTATTAGAAGAAGCCATAAGTCCAAAATTTCATTCTCTGAGAATGAAATATAATATGATGTAAACAGATGTAGAAAATCAAACCCTTAATCTTTAAAAGGTATATTTTATTATCTTATGTGTTTGTGTTTATAAAGGAAACATTAAATAATAAAACTAAAGCCACTGAGGGTCAGTTTGGGAATGTTGTATCTTTTAAAATTATTGTTATTAGCTATACTATAGAAATAATCAACCGTAAAGAGAATCAATTAAGCTTTTGTTAAATTTTATTTTCAGAAATACTGTAAGTTTTGAAAACAGTTATGGACATTTGATAAATTTTACTATTAAATTGCTGAGAAAAAACAAATGACAAAAATGTACATAATATATGATAAATTTTGATTAAGAGGTAATCATTATCGCCACAAATGGTGAGGCAATTGTTAGATCCCTTTTTGAGACTCTAACACTCCTCTTCCAATTATAATTGCATGATAGTAAACATCTAGCCTTCGCATTGGAATTTAGTTTGGATGCTTTGTTCGTAATCTAACTGATGTATCACAAAAAAAAAGTTTATCATTTGAATGAGAAATGATAAGACTTAATAATTAACTACATGTAAGTTAATCAAATAATGGCATATCATTTGCCATATCAATTGGGATACAAACTACATATTCCTACTAAGGTAATATTTGTTTTTTATTTAAAATTTATCTAAATTTTGAATAGAGTTAAATATCTGAATATGAATAGATCTTTCCTTTTTGTTTGAATATATGAAAATAAAAATTAAGTTACTTATTTTTGTCAACTTAAATATTTGAAAACCAATACATCGCTATATTTGTACCATTATAAAATTTAAGCGTTAAATAAATAATAAATATATCAAAGAATATAAATAAAATAGAATTTTATCATAACAAAAATCACGTTCAAGTGAATATAACCCCTTTATTAGAAATTTTAATAATTTCATTCTAGTTTATGATGTTATATAAGAATAATATTCATAAAAAATAATATTAATTTGAAGAAAATAAAAAGATAAAAATAACAACAATTTACAAGTTGTAAAAATGAGTAATACTAATTAATTAGTAAGATTATATTAAGTTAATATGAAAATAAATTAATTAGAAAAATATATTTTGAGAATATATTTTAATAGTACGATGTAGAATTTTTAGATTAAAGTTGTGTTTGTTTTTTTATCTCAAATCTGAATAGGTATAAATTTAGCTAAAATCTAAATAGGTCTAAATGAAAATGTCTAAATGACATGTTTATTTTTTATTTTTCAAAATATGATGAGAAAAATTTAAAAGCTAGTAGTTTGACATAAATATATTTAAAGTGGTGCATATATTTATTTATCACAATTTATAATTTTCACAGGTTGATTAGTTTGGTAGCATTAAAATAAAAATACTATCATTGTTGATCTTAATTTAATTTTATAATAAAAGATGTAATTATAAGATTAAATTGCGGAAATTAAATTGACAGAAATTTAAACGTGCATGCTTTAAATTGTAAATTGCTTTAAATTAAATAAATTACAATGCTTTGAAATTTAAACTGGATCGAACACTTACACTGATTGTGTTCTTTTGTAAGAAAGGGAAATAATGGGAAAATTAATCTCAAGACAGGAAAGATTTTCCTTTGTCTTTCAATTCCAGATTTCCTATTCCCGGGGAGAGAGAGAGAGAGAGAGTGATCTAGAGAGAAGGAGGAGAAGAAGAGAAAGAAACTGAATTCCAGAAATGAAGAACCTGAGGAGTCTAAGTCTTCCTCCGGGTTTTTATACAAATGTACTGTAGCGGAATGTTAAGTGCACAGGAGTCTTTGGAAGTTGGCACTGTTCACTGTAGCGGAGCTTGAAGTACACAGTAATCTTTGGATCGTATCTTTGAATAATAGTCTTTGTACAAGAAGATACAAAATACGAAATATAAAATAGATACGTATGTAGTACATAATACGGGTGAAGAGACATGTGCGCTCTCACTTGTGTCCAATGGACCACCCGGTAAAATTGTGTTTTTTTTTTTTTAAGTACAAAAATGTACATACTTACAAACAAAGATTAATTCTATTGTAATATATCTTTAATGCTTGATAAGAGAAAAAATGCCGAAGCAGTCATCTTCATTTTCATCACCAAGAGAGATAAAGGGTTCTTCATCTGCCGAGGTGCTTGAGCTGGAACTGGCAACGGACATCTCTGATCTAGTGGCGAGAAGTTGTTGCATGACTTTGAAATATTCCTCTTCAGTTTTGGCACTGGCCAAAAGAGATTGGGCTTTAGATTTTTGAGTAAGAAAGGTTTGTTGGGCTTTGGAATCTTTGATGGTTGGAGGCAGAAAGCCTTTTGAACCAAGCCAAGTTTGGACAAGTGTTTCGGTTAATTTGGTTTTTTCATCAAATTTCGACCACCATTTGACTTTGAAGGTTCTTTGGATAAGGAGTTGTTTTTCTTGGGTATGAAATCTGAAATTCCACATCCATACCCATGGAAGGAAGAAATTGGTACAAAAACAGAGAAAGGGAGAAAATCTTTTCTCTGAGTCAGTTGGGGTATAATGTGTTTTAAAAAGGTTCAGGCAATGGGTAGCATTAGGGGTTAAGATTTGTGGAGTGGAACCAAAATAATTCCACCATTGTTGGAACCAGTTTGGAAGGCTTTGGACGGTTATTTTTGAATTAAAGAAAAATAACCATGAATGAGACTTTTTAGGATTTTGTATAAAAAATGTATTGAACCAAGCCTGCTGGTAATCCCAATAGGAATACACCAAACAGTGTGGTAAACGCATTTGAAAATTTGGAGGGAAAGATTTGTATTTATGGAGTTGGTCGCCCCACTGGTTTGGACTCAAAACTTTTAAAATTGTGGCCGTGGAGTAGGCCGGCTCAGAATGAGTTTCACTGAGAAAGAAATGTTTGAATTTTACAGACTCAGTGGCTTCAAGAATGCTTTGATAATATGACTGGGGTTTTGTTAAATCACATGGTTTGAAAAACCAGCCTTTAGGGAAAAAATTTGAAATTGTTTGAAAAGGATCAGAATGGTAAAACCCATGTTCCATAGTTAAAACATTTTGAAAATGGAATTTATCAAACCAATCGGATGTTTTCTTTGAAGGTGTTGGCTGGGAAAGAACAATCTGAGAAAATGATCTTTCACCAGAAATGACAACATTTGGGCTTTGGGAAGAAAGTTTTGTAATTTCTTTAGAAATTGGTTTGTTTTCCTCAGGAATATGAGAAAGTGCTTTAGACTTTGAAATGCCTTGTAAGGCAAGCATTAGCTCAGGGGACTTTGTAATAGATTCCATCCATTCTTTGACTTGTTGTTCAGAGGAGATGGATTTACATTGGGTGCTTTGTTCTTCTTCTTCAACCATTTCGATTCAGGATTTTATAGGCATGGCTGAGGATAAAAGTTTGTCTTTGGAGGGAGTAGATTGGGGTTCTTTGGAGGCTTTTTGGGAGTCAGAGTCTTTGGCTATGCCTTTTCCTTTGTCTTTGCGCTTTGGCGGCATTATCTGTTTTGAAGAAATTCACGAGTTAGAAAATCAGGAACAAAATTTTTATCACCTTTAATAAATTCAATATCAAAATTAAAACACTTAAAATGGCTTGCCATCGTGCAAAAATTTGTTTTGATGCAATGTTTTGAACATCCTTTTCTAAAACATGTTTTGCAGCTTTGCAATCAATTCTAAGTAAAAATTTTTGATTTAATAAATCACTTTGAAATTTTGATATGCACAAAACTATGGAAAGAATTTCTTTTTTAATAGTGGAATAATTCTTTTGACAATCATTCCAATGAGCAGAAACATATTGAACTATTTGTTCTTTATCATTTTTCTTTTGTTTTAAAATACCTCCATATCCTAAATCAGATGCATCAGTCTCAACTATTTTAGGTAATGCAGGATTTGCAAGATATAAACATGGAATGCTTTTTACGGAATTCTTTATTAGTCTAACAGTCTTTGTATGTTCATCAGTCCATGCAGCAGGTTTCTTTTTTAGCCTATCATGCAAAGGTTTAGATAACCTACTAATGTTTGGACAAAAATCAAGAACATAGTTTAAACTACCTAAAAATCTTTGTAATTGGGTTTTATCCATGATTTTATCAGGAAATTTATCAGCAAAAGCAAGCGATCGCTCAATAGGAGTAATAGTTCCTTTGGAAATATGATGACCTAGGAACCAGATTTTTGTTTGAAATAAAGAAACTTTAGAACTAGAAATTGCCAATCCAGCCTTTCTGGTGGCAAAATAAAAAGTCTTTAAATGTTTGAAATGTTGGTCAATCGAATTTGAAAATACCAACACGTCATCAATATAAACAATACAAAAATCAGAATAAGGATTATAAATATCATTCATAATTCTGTGAAATTCATATAGTGCATTTTTTAAACCAAAGGGCATAACAGTCCACTCATACTATCCAAATGGAACAGTAAAAGCAGTTTTATAACGGTCTTTTGGATGAATTTGAATTTGCCAAAATCCTGATTTCATGTCAAATTTTGAAAATATGAAAGGAGAATGCAATTTTTGAAGCAAATCTTTTTTATTTGGTATCGGGTACCTAATCCATTTTAAAGCTTTATTCAAAGGTTTGTAATTTATGACAAGTCTAGGTGTGCCTCTCTCAATTTCAGAATTTTTATTTACATAAAAAGCGGCACATGACCAAGGTGACCTAGATTTTACAATAAGTCCTTTATTAATAAGATCATTTATTTCATCTTTACAATGTCGTTCTAAATCCATATTCATTTGAATTGGTCGAGCTTTAGTGGGTATCTGTTTTTCATCAAAAGAATTTTCATAAGGCAAATCTACCAAGTGTTGTTTTCTATTCCAAAAAGCAGAAGGTAGATCAGCACAAATTTCTTTTTCAATTAAAGTTCTGAAATCAGAAATTTTCCTCTTAATAAAATCTCTTTGTAAATCGTTTTCAATTCTTTGAAGACTCAAATCTTTTTGTAGGAAAGTTAAATCATTTTGTTTGGAATTAATAAGATTATTTATTCGGTTTTGATAAATAAAACAGGCTTTAACAATATTTAAATTCCTTGTTTTTGGTTTTTCAATAAAAGAAAAAATGATTTTTTTGCTTTTGACTTTGAAAAATATACTGTCATAATTAACAGTATACGGAGTTATAAGGTTTATAAAAGGAGTTCCTAATATTACAGCATGATGAATATCATTTGTAAGGATAAAAGAAGTTTTAAATTCAAAACCGTTGTTATGAATAGAAGCTTCAACTTTAGAATCAACTCTTAATTTTGAATTGTTGGCGGCAGAAAGCCTTTCTTTTGTCTTTTCATGAAATCTTTGAGGAACAATATCTTGTCTAATACAATTTAAATCTGCACCAGTGTCGAAAAGAGCAATGACATCAATTGCAAAATCATTTGAAAAAATCAAAGTGGCTTTAATCAAATATTTTCGAGTAGTGACTTGCTTTAAAACAAAAAGAAAATCATTTGGAATGGACTCAATATTATCGACATTTTGTTCAATATCATTTTCACTATGGGTTGACTCATTATCTGTATCATTTTGTAAATATTTTTGTAAAAGAAGTTGAATCGTTTCAGAATCATTTTTTTGTTTTTCTTTTAAATCCTTGATTTCGGACTTAATATCCTTAATCTCTTTTTGGAGGTCTTGGATATTAGGAACCGATTTTTTTGTTTTCTTTTTATCTAAAATCTCAGTAAGATCGTAAGAATTCTTTTTTACAATTGGGATTTTAGAAGTCTCATCTTTGTTGAAATCCATGGTTTTCAAAAGTTTTTCAAGATATTCCTTTTGAAAATTTGGATCAGAAATATGCTTTACAAGTTCAAGAAAAGTTTCTTGGTCTTTAGTCAAAACATTGATTTTCTTTAAATAAGATTCTGATTCAGAATCACTACTGTTAGATACAGAAGTATCCGAATCAATTAACTCATCGATTTGTAAAGGGTCACTATCCCCTGTCATAGAGGATTCAGAACTTGAAGATTCAATCATAAGCGGGGCAATTTTGGAAAGAATGTCATCTTCAAGGCCAAGCTCATGAAGTTTTCTATTCATTCTGCAATATTTTGCAGTATGGCCTTTTATACCACATCGATGACAAATGGCTTCTTTGAAATTGAAAGGGGTTTTTGGTGTGGTTTTAAAGTCTTTCTTTTTAGGGAATTTGGACTTCTTATAAGGTCTAGAAGGTTTCTTATAAAAAGACTCCCTACTTTTAAGAAAGGGTTTTCTATGGCTTTTGGATTTGTAATGTTTTTTGTAAGGTCTCGAAAAGCACTTACCATTACAATCTTTGGAAGTGGAAGCTTTAAAAGGGTCATAATTGAATTGCTTACAGAAACTACCAAGTTCTCGCTTAAACTGCCTAAGCTCTTGTTTTAGTCTTTTCTGTAACTTCAAGTCTTGACAAATCTTTAAACCTTCCTTATTGACAAAGCTAACAAGTTCACCATAGGTGAGCTCATCATAAGGAATACGATTATCATAAAGGGCTTTGATGGAATTCCTAACTTTTTCTCCTAAGAGGGTAGGTAGACCAGCTAAGAATTTCTCTTTCCAAGTAGTGTGATTTGCATCATCTCTAAGAAAGAGTCTGGTAAAGAAAGTGGTTTTGTAAACTTGGAAATCACTAAGTTTCCTACACCGCAAATTGTATAGTAACTCAGCGTTTTTGTCTCTAAGGTGAAAAGGGTCACCTATGAAATGAAGGGAAATGGTAATAATTAAAGTAGCAACAGCATCCTGAATAGGATTATTAAATTGATCAAGAATAGGGGCTCTATTTTCATCAATTTGGATAGCATTAAGGATATCCGTCTGTTGCTGCCTAGTGAGAAGATGATCCCACCAACCTTTTAATTGACCAGTGAATCCTGCAATGAGAATCTCTGCAATAGCCATGTCAGAGGTTCCCGATTGAGTTTTATAGGCATTGGCTGCCATGGTCATTTGTTGTAGAACACCTAGAATATTGTATTCCGACATACCATCAATGTTCCATTCATAGACAGAGGATGCATTATATCGAAATTGATTTAATGCACTAGGCCTATTGTCTATAATTAAATCATGAGGAGATTTAACAGTGGGAAGGGCTAATTCCCAATGGATTTTGTTGGCTTTAGGAATAGGTTCTTCTTTGAAGGCTTCTAGATCAGAAGAGACTATAGAAGTTTGGTCGTCCTGTTCTAATACTCCAATCTTGCTAGATTGAGGAGTATCAGGTGCTATTTGGATTTTACTAGATGAAGACGAAGCAACTTCTATCCTATCTAGTTGTTCTCTAATGGCTTTAGCAAAATCTGATTTTGACTCTTGGACAAGCTTTTAACTAGTTTTCGAAACCTGAAAGGGTTTGAAAATAGGTTCCTTAAGCTTCTTGTCAGAATCCGATTTTGATGGAATAGGAGAAGTGGAAGGAATAGTAATGGTTGACTTTTGAAATTGATTTTCTATCCTAATCAACTGTTTTCTAATGGTATTTAAATTAGTATTACAGAAATTATTCTGTTGGATAATACTACTTAAATTCGCATCAGAATCATTTGGTTTCGGGATTTTGTAAGGTGAGGCTCTAATTTGAACAGGAGGTTCTCCATGATCAATGGTTAGACTCCGAATAGGTGGGTGTTCAGATTCTATGGTTCTGTCACTATCAGAAAGTTTCCACTCAGGAATTTTCTTCCTAATAGTAATAGGGTTTGACTCTTTGAAAGGATAGTCTATGTTGTTCTCAGAAGAATATATTTCGAACCAATCAAAAAACAATATATGAATTTTATGAAAATTCACAAATTCATAATAAGTTTGTTGGATTTCTTTTCTTTTATTTAGAAAATTTTTGAAAAACCAAAGTCTTTTTTCTTTGTTTGAATCAGAATAAAAATCATTATGCAGAAATGTTTTATCTAATTCAAATTTCATTTCTACGACATTAATTACATTTTCTGTAACAGCAGAAAACGCAGGAGACGTTGGAGGAGAAGGTTCCTTCTCTTCCTGACTTTGAACATGTTGACTACTAGTATAAATAGGGTGTGGAACATTAGTAGTATAGTCAACAGAATGTATTGAAGAACTGGGTATATCTGAGGTAGAAAACATCGGTTGACTCTTTGTAGGTTGATATGGAAGATTTATGACAGAAGGGATTTTTGTAAATTTCCTTTCTAATGAAGGAATGCTTGAGCACGACTCTTTATCAGAAAATCTGGATGATGTAGACCTTCTGAATGATAATTTAACTTTACCATCGGAATACTGAGTTACATTTTGCAACTCTGTATTTGGCTCAAGTTGTTTTGGAGTTGCCGTTGGGGCAGCTCCTTCAAGGATCCATTCATCTGGAAGATTGACATCTTTCCAATGGATTGGTTTTGGAATGACAGTGTTTGCTTTTGACAAATCAGTCTGCAAGAGAAGTGTTTCATCTTTTTTTAACTGGAATCTATGTTGTGTACTAAAAGTAGAGACCATAGCATTGTAAGAAATTTTAAAAATTAAGGCTACTGGATTTGACCCTTTAATCATTTTGTAATTATGGGTTTTAATCTGTAAAATCATGTTTTTTAAAACATTTTTATCTTTAAGAGAAATTGTTATATTTGGATAACAATCAAAAGAAATTGGGCCTTTCACAGACTGGATTCAATGCTACTTAGCAAAGAATCATCAAAAGAGATGAATCTCCCATCTCTTAGGACGGCCAGAATAGAAGTATCAAGACCTTCTTTTATTAAAGGCTTTATACCGACTTGGATTAAATCAATGTGAATATATTTGAAATTCTTTTCTTTTAATTTCTTTAAAGACTTTTCTGAAAACAAATGAATTGTTTCAAAAGGCTCTGAAAGAGTTATGTCACGTTCTTCAGTCTTTATAATATAATCATTTTTTAAAAGATCAAGCATTTTTGTTTTGTAAATCTTTTCTTTGGAAATTTTTGGAAGTTCCCAACAATCAATTGCTTTATCAAAGTTCTCAATAATGAATTCTTCTGAACTCACAACATGCTTTGAATCACTAGTCTTCCCGGAAGAAGAGTTAGAAAAGGATAATGTCCTATGGAGTAGAGGATCCATGGTTAAAACCTTATGGTTTACTTTTGGTTTGGTCAGAATGGTTACAGGTATGGAATTACAGCCCTCAGTGGATTTCTTATCCTAAAACGGGACTTACAACCAGTAAAAATTCACCACAAAAACACAAACGTCAAAATAAAACACAAGACTTTAAAACACGAAGACTCTAAACAATAAAACACTTTTCCCCTACTTGGCTCTGATACCAGAAGGAAATAGGACCGAAAACAGGGTGTGTTTTCAAAATGAATTCTTTATCAATTATTTAATTTTGGTAATTGAAAATTGATTTGGTATATCGGCTGGAAACTTGGGGATGAGGGCTACTGGTCCAACAAGCAATTAAATTTCAGCTGTAAAACATCTCAGCTGGAGCGTTTCCCCAGAACGCAACGCTACGTACCAAATAATTACATCTTTTATTATAAAGTCAAAACAGTTGCTTTATTTTTTATTTATCACAATGAACATTATTTGATTTGTTCAATATTTCAATTTAGTTACTATTATCATGTGAATAAAATTTCAAAGCAATCAAAAAATAACTTCAAGAATAATACAAAAATATTAAGTTTATACATAATATTGGAAATACATGATTTATTAAGGGTATTTTTTAGATTTGAAATTAAAAAATTTTATTTAGACTTCATATTTCATATAAAAATAAATTTTTTCTACTTTTTCTATTCAGATAAAATTGTATGAAAATAAGAGATAAGTTAAAAAAAACCTAAAATGAATAAATATCTTGAAAAGAGTTAAATTCAAATTTCATATTAAAAAACAAACAACACATAAGTAAAAAGTTAAAAAAATTGGCTTAATAACTTAATGGCGTAGTGACTGAAAATTTTAATTGACAAATTGTATGCTAAATGTCTGAAGTATGAAATTTTATTAATTTTAGATTTTTTTTTCTAAAATTTACTTAATTGTTTTTTGTAATTTATGTCTAATTTTCAAACATTTATATTTGAATAGAAAAAGTAGACTTTTGTGATTTTTATTCAAATGGAAAATAATCTGAATGAAAAGTAAATTTTATATTACAAAAATATATCTATAAAATATATTTATTTCTTAAACTATAATATATATAATCTTTTTTATTTTGATTTAAAAAAACATAAATGTTAAATTACTATATTTAAGATTTTTTTATTTATAAAAACAAACTACATGTCACTTTTATTAAGATATTTAAAAAAAGAAACATGTCAATATTTCTATTTAGATCCATTTAGATTTCATATACATAAACAAACTTTACCTAGGTTGAGAAAATAAACACATGACTTAACTAATTTAAAATAAGTCAATTAAAATATTAAGTTAAAAAAATAAATAGTACTTAAGTAAACATAACATCATTGTAAAAGTAAATGATGTGCTATATTACATAGTTAATAATTAAAATTATAAAAAGAAAAATCATTAACATTATTTATTTATATAATAATTGAAGCTATAATTTACTGTATTTATCTCTTTAACCATAATCATTAGCACGATAAAGGAAAATAAGTTAAAATAAAGCCGAGCTTAAATTCACGTAACCACGTACACATCATCACGTAATTGGCTTCTCTATATGTACACGAACATGAAACTCTCTCTCTCTCTCTCCAATCCCCTCCCTCATTATCATTTAATGGCCGCCATGCCAATTGCGAAACCGCATAACAAATTTTTAGAGATAAACACTGCAATTATTTCTTAACAAAGTACTAATATATCAACAATTATAATAATACAAGAAATATAAAAAAAATGGCGGACACATTGAAGAAGCTGAAGAAATCTCTTTCGTTAAAGCTCTCGTTTCAGGCCGGTACCAACTGTCCGCGTCCGTCCGGCTCGAATTGTCCTCGTCCGTCCTGTGCCGATCGTTCGCATTCCTCCGCTTCATCCTCTCGTGGCCTCTCTCGTAGCCTCAGCTTCCAAACCTCCAAATCATCCAAGGTCAGAGATCTCATATTTGTTTTTATTTTTACCTTTTTTTGGTCATTTTTAATATTTTGTTTGTACCGGCGGTTGTTTTTACGTAATCGTTCATGGACCTGCTCTGTGATTCGGCGGTATTCATTCGAGTTTTTCGTTTAATGACCGAATTGACCCTGCCGTGTCGATCTTGTTTTCGTTTTCGTGTTGAGGGTATGTTGGTAAATTGGTGTTGGCTGTTCGGTCACGTTTGTTTAATGTCAATAAAAAACGCATAGAGAATTGATTTGAGGTGAAAATTACGGAAACTGCCATTCAATGGAAAATCATTCTTCTTTTTGAATTTTGATAATGAAAAACGATCGATCCCGATAAAGCCCGACCGACAAAATCAAACCTGATGAATTGCGGTAACTTTGACCTTGATTTAATCTTCTTGTGCAGCTGTATTCTTTGACTCTACATATATTTAATAACTTTCATTGCAAAAACGTAAGATCTCGTGGAATTGAATCGTTCCAAAAAAAAAAAAAAATGGCACCTTTTATCGGAATATTGTGGCTGATAGTAGTAACAGGAGAAAAAAAGGCAATTTGATTAAAAGGGATTGCATTGATGCACAATTGTTTGGGCGGTTAGAATACTTTAACATGTGAGGTGGGTAGGTTCATTTCATTTTCTTTGGATGGATTCAGAAGAGTGCTTTAATTTTGATTTTGATTTTTCTTTTTTTGGAATAATAAGTAGGAAAGCATGTGCGTTTGAAAAAGCTTTTAGTTTAGCTACATTTCGATGTATTTTTATACCCTTCAAAGAGTTTCTAACAAATATTTCAAAATATTTTTAATGCACATTTGACTGCCAATTTCCCAATTTTGTCATCAAGAAAAAATGCTCTAGCTATTCATACCATTTGCTAGGAGAGATTCTAGATTGTATTTATTATACTACACTATGTATCATATATATATATATATATATATATATATATTATCAATTAGATTATAATTTTTTAAACAAATGTACACATGTCATATTAAAAATTTATAATATCTTGTACTATTGACAGCCAGCTTTATGCACTCTTTTAGCTTCCGCATCTTTTTCTATTATTTGCTTTGAAAAATTACTACCGCCAGAAGTATTTATCTTGGATTTTGGACTCTTTGCTCAAATTTCTAACTTTGAATAGGCAGTTGGTAAAATCTCATGAAAATTTTAGCGTTTCAGATTCACAAGTAAATGAGAGCTGAGCCCAATCTGAAATCTTTAGTTGTTGAAGAAATATTTTGAAGTAACTATTTATAGTTCAGCCTTTCAAATAACGAAGTGACACAGGTTTAAACATGATTTATTGCAAGTGATTGATATTTGCTATGAATTTTATCATTCTAAACTTAAAAACTTGGCCAGCATGTTTGCATAATGTTGACATTACTACATTGGATTCCGTTGTACGTCGTTATTATACTGAAGTTGACGTAGTATGAAGATGAAAAGTGAATGATTGCTAGTTTTAATGACCATAGGCATGGCATATTACTCTTGTTAGTGATTTTATCACTGACGTTTAATAAAAACAATACTGATTCATTGCAGAAAACTTGCCCCATCTGCTTGGGAAGTTTGAGGAGAGGACAAGGCGTAGCCATCTTCACGGCGGAGTGTTCCCACTCTTTCCATTTCTGTTGCATAGCAGCCAATGTTCAGCATGGGAATCGGATCTGTCCTATTTGCCGTTGTGAGTGGAAAGACGTCCCCTTTCAAGCCCCCGGCAGCGTCATTGATGCTCGTCGTAACAACATGGCACGGGCTCGAGTTTCTCCTTTCAATGCCGCTCCTGAAGATGCTGGTGCTCCTGGAGCCCGGCGTAATGCCCCAACAACATTTCAACTTCCAGCCGAGCCTGAACAATTCACAGATGACGAACAGGTCTCAGTCAACTCCATTGGCCATGCCTCACCCTCCCGAGCCCAAGCTTTAGCTGTCAAGGCTTTTCCTGAGTTTGGTGCTGTTGCAGCTGCAGAATGCCCTCCCAAGTTTGCAGTTCTTCTTCGCGTTTGCGCACCATCTCTTCCTAATGATGCTGACCGCGCCCCAATTGACCTTGTCACGGTTCTTGATGTTAGTGGCAGCATGTCCAGCAAGCTTCCTTTGCTGAAGCGTGCTGTTCACTTCATTATACAGAATTTAGGCTCTGCAGATCGGTTGTCTATCGTCATTTTCTCGTCAGTAGCCCGAAGAATTTTCCCACTCCAAAGGATGACTGACAGTGGCCGTGAGAATGCAATCCGTGCTATTAATACTCTTAGCTCTAATGGTGGCACCAACATTGTAGAGGGACTCAAGAAAGGGGTCAGGGTTCTGGAAGAAAGACGTGAACGCAACCCGGTTGCAAGTATCATTCTCCTCTCTGATGGTCAGGACACGCACAATGTTCTAAGAAATAGCTATACGCAGGATGAGGCTTCCTCAATCCAGAGTAATGAATTGGCATATCTGAATCTCTTGCCTTCTTCGATATGTCTCAGCAAACGTGAAGCTGGACAACCAACCTTCCCGGTCCACACATTTGGCTTTGGCTTAGAGCATGATTCCGAAGCAATGCATGCCATAGCAGATGCATCAGGGGGCACATTTTCCTTCATTGAGACCTTAAGCATTCTACAAGATGCCTTTGCTAGGTGCATTGGTGGGCTGCTCAGTGTCGTTTCTCAGGATGTCAAGCTCACAATCAGGTCAAAATCAGCTGGGGTGAGAATTGGATCCATACCTTCTGGAAGATATAACAGTGAAGTTCTTGACGAAGGGCAACAAGCTGTGATAGATATTGGAAATTTATATGCTGATGAAGAGAAAGAATTCATGGTCTATCTCTCAATTCCAGTGTCTTCTGCAGAAGGGGAGCAGAGGCCAGAGTGCACAGCGTTGTTGGATGTCTTCTACACTCATAAAGATTCAGCTTCAATGGAGATACACCAAGTTGAAGGCGAGAAGGTTGAGATACGAAGACCTGAAGTATTATCTACTGCAGACAAGAAAGTGAACCTACAGGTCGATCGACAGAGAAGCCGCCTTTTGGTTGCCGAAACTATTGCAGATGCACAAAGAATGGCCGAAGTTGGAGCTCTAGAGAGCGCACAGGCATTGCTAGCGGAGCGGAGATCAGGCCTTTTGTCTTCAGCAGCAGCACAAGCTGGGGATGTTCTCTGCAATTGGCTCGAGGCTGAGCTGCGAGAAATCAGGGAGAGAATGGCCAGCATGGATCTATATGAACGTACTGGGCGGGCATATTTGCTTTCGGGTTTGAGCTCACACTCATGGCAGAGAGCCACAACCAGGGGAGACACCACACAGATTCTTGCCACGAATGGAGATCGTGGGCATTCGGGCAGTATTGATTCAACAACAAGCTATGAAACTCCGTGGATGACTACTATGGTGACAAGATCACAAACTCTTAACTTCACATCAGGGGAGCAACAGAGTCAGGCCAACAAATAATGCAGCCCTCAGCTTTGATTCAGAAACGTTAATGAGTTATATTCAGGTTCGTTAAACAAAAAAAAAAAAAAAGAAATCATTGCCGAGTTAATAATAAATTGTTAGTAAAACTAAGGATTTGAAGTTCAGTTCAGTTCAGTTGTCTTTTCACTCTCTTTTACATTAGACTGGCCGATTTTTTGCTGGTTTTGAACTTTACTTCTCGTAGAGAAGTTTCCTTCATTGATCAATAGATAACATCATAGTTTCCAAATGCGTGGTGCTTGATTCTACCAATAAAGGGGCACTTCATCAAAGTGATTATTTCGATGTAAATACTATGTTGAAACCGCAATACTTCTTCTGGCTTGCGTTTCAATAACTTTTTGGTACCATTTGATTATCTTAATCTTCTTTAACACAAGCTTAATCGTGCAGTTGTTTTTATTTAATTATATTATGGAAATCATCCAAGTATATGTGAATTTGATAAAACTAATCAAATTTCCGAAGCGTTTGATAATCGATATAGCATTTAGTGGCTAATTTTGGATAACTTTTATAATTTATTAACGTTAATCTATAATTGCTATCAGTTATTACACTTTCAACTCAAATTTTGCCCCCAAAAAATGATTATTATTTATTTATCTGGAAGAATAAAGAACGCATTATAATTTCTTGATTTCTTCCGTTTAAAAATAAACTTAACATCAGTTTTTCATGGATCGATAGCAACAAAACGAAAGTTTTTCTTCGAGTTATTAAACAGTGACACTCAGTTATTATTAAATAGCTTATAATTCTTCAGTGATAGGAATGCATAGTATACGAGGATTTTCCAGTAGACTCCAATTTATCATCTCCAAAAGCATATCAAATTAATTTCTTAGCAGTCAAAAGACTAACCCGTTTAATAGGACTTATTTAATACCGTCAATAAAAATGAATAATTGCATAAAGGATACTTACCTTTTACGAATTTTTATTTGTACAAAATGACATGGGAATGTGACATAATTTCACATATCTCATATTTTCGAAGGATTATAAAAAATAAATAATATATGATACGTTGTAATCATATAACATGTCGCTCATTTAATTTAATTACCTTAAACAGAATTTCACATTTTCTGAATTTATATATATGATTTTCAGTAACAAAAAAAAAAAAGGTTTAAAACAGATTGATTCCTTACAAAAGCAACTCGGGAAAGGCGAAACCATCGGTGGGAGGGAGCGGGATTCTATCTACTACTTCTGCTTCTTCCACCTTCCCTCTGAGTCGTACGCAATTATTGGCGCGCGTGTAAGTGTCAATGGAGTTAGAAGTGAGAGTGGTGGGTGGCATAGAGAATTGCTTCGTATCACTTCCCCTAAACTTAATCGAGACTCTTGAGTCCACGCGCTCCGCACATCTTCTCCCTCAAGTTCTCTCTCTCGAGCTTCGTTCCCGCTCCAATCAACGCTGGATCGTTGCTTGGTCTGGCGCTACTTCTTCTTCTTCTTCTATCGAGGTAAATCGCTGTGCTACTCTCTCTCTCTATCTTTTTCTATATATGCTGAATTTCGAATTACCTTTTCTGGAAGCACTTGTCAGTGAAGTGCTTCCTGTAAAAGCGCATGACAGTGCTTTCTGCTATGAAATTGTCTGGTGCTTTCCTGATCCTAAAAGCGGTTATGAAGGAACATACGGTAGAAAACCATCATTGAGTAGAAGTTCTTACTGTGTAATCATTTTGAAGCAATTTGTGCAAAACCACCGATCAAGTCGAGACCATTTATCAATTTTTACCATTTGAAAGTGTTGTTGAGGTATCTAGAGATCACTTATCAATTTTAACTCTCAAAATTGCTTCAATTTTTTAAATAACCAACTATTTTTTCTTCCTATTTCTATCAAACATTGCAAAATTGACGCGGGGCAGTGCTTTTGATGTGACCAAATTTACCTTTACTTTTCTAATTTAATTTCAGTTAACTGCTATTAATTGTGTTTTGCAGGTCGCTCGACAATTTGCAGAATGCATATCCTTGGCGGATCATACAATAGTTCAAGTGCGAGTAGTTTCCGATGTGCCGAAGGCTACTTTAGTTACCATAGAACCTCTAACGGAGGATGATTGGGAAGTTTTAGAGCTAAACTCAGAGCATGCTGAGGCTGCTATATTGAATCAGGTACTCCTCTATTTTAAGATATCTATATTGCTGTTTCTTCCTTCGTAATGTTCAAAGTTTTCTGTTGTTAGTGCAGCTCTGAAACCTTTCTTTTACTGAATACAGGTTAGGATTGTCCACGAAGCTATGAGATTTCCTTTGTGGCTGCATGGCCGCACTATTATAACAGTTCATGTGGTTTCAACTTTTCCCAAGAAACCGGTAGGTAAGTTGATATGGGTTACTTTATCCTCATTATGATACATTATAATATAATCTGACTAATTCTACAGATTTATTTTATAGACCATAGTCACAGTTCATTGGGGTCGCTTTCCCATTTTTAGCTACTAATTCTATTGTTTCATGAGCAATGTTATGTTTTCCATGGTTTTGGTGAGGGTAGTTTTATATGCGGGTGTTCAACAAATGAAAATTTGATATCCAAGTTTTGTCTACTATAGTATTTTCTTCATCTTTTTTTCTATTATATGGTGCGTTAGGGCTTTATAAAGACTTAAAAGTTTTCAGTTTGTTTGGTCATTGTGTCATTTTCTAACTTTGTTGTCTTATTTTTTATTGGAAAGAGAAATAAGCAATCGGAAGTCATAACATTTTATGACATGTGTTGTAATTATATATTTAAATATCTCTATGTTATCAATGACGTACTTATGTCGAAAGTGTTCTTTTATGCTCGAAATATTTAATTTATTCGTTGTGGTTTGTAATTTATCCTAGTTCAGTGTGTTACTTGGACCTGCTTGAAAACTGGTTCCTAAGATTATAGATTCATTTATGAATCAGTTATCCTTTTATTTTCTCCCTCGTTGTTATCATCGTTCTCAATTAATAAGCAGCATCTTTTGTCAGAGACCATACAGGTTATAATTTATGGTATAATAACCCTTCAGATAAACATTAATGGTTTACTGGTTTATACTTGCTTGCATATCTACTTTTTGCATGTGGATAGTGAATCATGGAAAATGATGGTTTTGTTTTAGACTGGTGGAGTTGTATCTTATGAAATTATTTGCAGTGCAACTTGTACCGGGAACTGAATTTGCAGTTGCTCCAAAGAGACGCAAGAACGATGGGAAGAAACATGAAGATTCTTACATGCAAGCTTTTAATGAAAGTACTAGTATTGCAAAGGCACTTTTACGTGTTCAAGTTTCAGATGAAGGATTGTCTCATAAATGTAATGTTAAAGGTGTTGAGCTGGGAGTAGCCCTCACTTCCGTTGCATTTATCAATCCAGAAACAGCTGAAAATGTTTCATTATGTTCTCTTGAATTAGTTGCTATATTGCCTAGATTATCATCCAAAGAGAATAATCCTGAAAACAATGCCCCAAGAATAAAAAGCAATTTAACTTCAAAGGAAATTAGTGGTGGAGCTTCAACTGACAAGAAAGAATGCCGTCAAGCAGTTGTTCGCCTTTTATTTTCAAATTCAGTGGCTAAAGGACATGTAAAGATTGCTCGAGCTCTTCGTCTTTATTTGAATGCAGGGCTGCATTCATGTATGTTAATTCTTCCTAGCATCTAATTAGTCAAAGTACTAAGTACTCCTTCCTTTAAACTCTTTCCTCATGGTCTCATTTGAATGGTGATTTATTTTATGATACCTACCTACCTATGTACATACATACATACCTACATATATACACATACATACATACATACATATACATACATACACATACATAGACATACACACACGTACAGACACACAGACACACGTACAGACACACAGACACACACATACAAGGAATCACTCACTGATGGACAAGAGGTCGACAACGTGAGCTTTACTGCCAGGCTTTCAGCCTTCTTGATCCAACTGCATCCCTCTTTGAGACTATTGCTTGTGCTTGGCTCTGGATATCCTTCTTTCTGAAAAGCTTCCTACTCAAGTGAGGAAAGCCTGAGGGACAAAATAAGTTATATTGCAAACAAGGACTGTCCTACTTCATTAGAGACTACTTCATTATGATGGTTAAAACATGCCCATGCATTATCCCAGGAACTCTTTGATTTGGATCCAGTATTATTCATCAATAAGTGCACACGATTTGTTGTTCTTTTAAACTTCTTTGGTAGTGTGATCTCTTTTCTTTTTGACCTTAATACATTTAGCATCTACATGAACATTTGTCTTTCCATGCATTGTGTTTCTTTTTCAGTTAGCTGAAAGGTCATGGCAAGCTTACTGCTATTGGCATTTTGCACATTTATTCTTTTTTAAAATTTTTTTGAAAGTTTAACAATCCATCTGTGCTATTTTGTTTTCATAATCAAGATTTTCCAATAATAGTTTTCTCATTGCAGGGGTTTATTTGAAGAAATGTACTGTTAATTTGAAGAAAGAAATTCCTACGGTTTCACTGTCTCCTTGTCATTTTAAGATGTTGGAGAAGGATAATGCTTTTGGGATTGGCCTAGAACTTGATAATAAAAATCATAAGACAAAGAAAATGCTTGAGAAAACTAGCACAGGTATCTACATGGATGATGGAGATTTGTCAGCCCAAGATGAAGTCATTGCCGCTCTTTCTTCTGAGCCTTCTTCGAAAGAAGATGAAGGGGCTGTTTATCAGTTTGAAAATAAAAAAGGGTTAGAATGTCTGCTTCATACGTGGTTGCTTGCACAACTCAATGCCATTGCTTCAAATATAGGATCAGAATTTAATACATTGGTTCTATTAAATGAAACTTTGCTTCATTTTGAAGTGAAAGGATACAAGTCTGGGACATATGGAAAGGTACCGGCATCATGTAATGGCACCTTAGAGAACAAAACTAAGGCCAGAGAATTGCAGACAGAAATTTTTTGTGTACTGACTTTCTCTGAGGAATCATTGCATGGTGGCAAAAATAATGCATATGAGCTGACCCTTGAAGCTAGAGGCCAGCAGAACAATAATACGGAAGCTGTACGCCAGTTGGTTGGGAAGCTGAACTCTGGTGACCCGGTATCCTTCTACACTGTGAAAGAGAGAGGCTCTACCCAAGGTTTTGATTCAAATGTGTCTTCTTTGAGCTGGATGGGGACAACTGCTTCAGATGTTATTAATAGTAGGTACTTTCTCCATAATTATTTTCACCTCAATGTGTTTAGCCTTTGCTTATCTCCTTTTCATGTGGAATTTCTATATCATGGGCATTGGGCATATAATCTTTGTCCTCATGTTCATGCATGTGCAGTCATAAGTGGTCACATGGATAAGCACACAAACAGATGTAACAATAATGAGATTTGAAAGCTGGGTTGGAGATTTTAGTCAGTCACTGCCAATTTTATTATGTATTAGACATGCCAGTTCTCACAGTTGTTTTGAGAGTCTTATTAAAACCCCATAAATAAATAGTTAGGAAGACTGTTTAACTTTGTTTTGTTTCTTCAAATTTTTATTTTTCTTGAATAGGCTGATTTACTAGGATGTCAGAATTAGTATTTTTTGTTTGCTATTTTTTTGAGCATGCTGTAATTTTAGAGGCTCTTTGGTTCTGGGGATAATTATGTTAGTTGATCCTTAATTATAGCTTAGCTATTTGTCATTTGTCATTGTCAACAACCATTGATTCAGGGGTCAGTATTAATTGGACCTCCTGGACATAAAAATTTCCAGAGTTTCTTCAAGCATTTATTGCATTATAAGTGTAAAGGACTTCCTGTTAACAAACAAACTTGAGTGAAAAAGGGCTGAGAATGTTTTATTTTTCCGCATTGGATTGGGTAATCAAACAAGGATAAAATGTCATTTCCTTTTTGGAGCTGTTGGAATGTTACTGTCTTTTAATCTGCTTGCCACTGACATGGATTACACGCCTTACTATAAGACAAATAATTTTGCTCCCTTTCCAACAAAAACCTTGCATTCACCTAATTTTGAATCTGCTTTCATGCAGGAATTAAGGTCTTGTTATCTCCTGATTCTGGGTTGTGGTTCAGCACTTACCATCTTCCTCTCCCTGGGCATATTCTAATACATGGACCTCCTGTGAGCTCATCTCTCCATCTTCACTAGAGATTGTTGTTTGATTGGCAAAGGAGCTTATTACTTGTACATTTAACATCATCACATGCGTAGATAGAATGGTTGTTAATACTTTTGTGTAATTTGCGACCGATTTGCCATTTTATATTTGCATTTCTATCTCTTGCTTTCAGGTTTAATGGATTTGGTTCAAGCTTACTGCATGTAGTATGATAATGGTGACCATTAAATCTAGCTTTTTGTTTGGGTGTCTATGTTAGGTGTGGGCAGTATATTTGATATGATATACCTCCAAGAGGAAGGACATTGTATGAATAGCTTATTTGAGTGTGGTGTTCCTCAATGCCCTAAGGACTGCAATGTGTATATACTTTATTGCTGACATTGGCTTAGACAGTTGTACATCCGGTTTTAGAGTGACACCAGCATAAAACTAAAACTAAAAGAAAACTTATTTTTTGACACATATGACTATGTCTACCAATCTTTGTTATGAATCTTTTGGGAAGAAAGTATTTCCTTTAGTTGTGGGTATTAGATAAAAAGACTGAGTGGAACAATTTTTTTTTTAAGATAAAATGTCTGAGAATGGATTCTCATGGCCTTATGCTGTTGTTTCTATATTTGTCAGTGTCTTTTTCATATTCATTTACATTCTTTCAAATGATAGCATCTTAGTCAATTTATTGTTTTTTTTTTGTTTTGTGATTAGGGCTCTGGAAAGACATCATTAGCAAAAGCTGTTGCAAAATCCCTCGAAAACCATAAAGATCTCGTAGCACACGTGTATGGAGTTATTTTAATGTGCACATATGCCTTATTCTTTTCTTTCTGTTGTTGATTTACATTCTTGAATGCTAATATTTATTGCAGATAGCTACTGAATTTTTATGACTCTAAATAAGATCTTCATGGCTTCTGTTTTTATTTGGTTATTCAGTTTGGATTTGATATTGAAATATGTATGTATTACACTGACTAATGTCTATGTATGCAGAGTTTTTGTATGCTGTTCTAGACTTTCTTTAGAGAAGGGTCCGATCATTCGTCAAGCACTTTCTAACTTCATATCTGAAGCTTTGGATCATGCACCTTCCATTGTCATATTTGATGATCTTGATAGCATAATTTCATCCTCTTCCGAACCAGAGGGATCTCAACCTTCAACTTCTGTAATTGCTCTTACAAAATTTCTTGTGGACATTATGGATGAATACGGGGTAATAATTTAACTATGATAATCAATTCCTACAATGTTTTGTGCAGAAGCCGTTGTTAGTTCCAGTCTGCTAACAAATATCTGTGGTCCACTGGTTAGGAAAAGAGGAAGAGCTCTTGTGGAATTGGTCCTATTGCTTTTGTTGCTTCTGCACAGTCTCTAGAGAAAATACCGCAGTCATTGACCTCTTCAGGTTTGTCTTCCTTTGTACAATGATTATCACCTTTTATAGTTGGATTAGGAGTGTCAGAAATTGTGATATGGGGCTTGCTTATTAGTTCTATTTATTTTCTTTGTTTTGTTGATGTTGCGTTTGTGAATCTTATTAGGAAGGTTTGACTTTCATGTGCAACTGCCTGCTCCTGCTGCCTCAGAACGGAAAGCCATTTTAGAGCATGAAATTCAGAGGCGTTCTTTAGAATGTTCTGATGAAATTTTGTTAGATGTGGCTTCCAAATGTGATGGATATGACGCATATGATCTGGTACTTGGTGGTTTAAGATTTTGTTGACAAATTTGGATTAAGTTTAGAGTCATAAAGATCATCTTTTGGTGAATCCTTAAGGATTGTTTCATCTCTCCATAAATAGTCGTGATCACCTTTGCAGAAAAGCGACCACATGTAAATGTTGCCTTTTTCATGATTTTTTTTAAGATTCAAGTTACTAATATATGTTTCATCGTGTCAGGAAATATTGGTTGATAGAACTGTTCATGCTGCTGTTGGCCGTTATCTGCATTCTGATACTAGGTTTGAAAAGCACATAAAGCCGACTTTGGTTAGGGATGACTTTTCTCAGGCAATGCATGAGTTTCTTCCGGTTGCAATGCGTGACATTACAAAAACTTCTCCAGAAGGTGGTCGCTCTGGGTGGGATGATGTTGGTGGTCTTACTGACATTCAGAATGCTATTAAAGAGGTATAGTTTACTTTTGATCTTCTGAAAACTGAAAAATTAAGTTCCAAGACTGGTCACCTGTTGAAACCTTGAAGTTAGAACATTATAACAACTTATCGCTTATTTTAGTTTTCGCCTCATTGGGACATTATAACAACTTATTGGTTAGTTGAGTTTTCACCTTATTGGGCCTTTACTTATAATCTGGTATAATAGGTGCCATTGTATATTTGTTTACTAAAAACTTTTGGTCTTGAAATATGATATCACTTAGGCAATCTGTTGGAGGATATTGATGATGGAATTCATACTTATTTCTTAACATCCAGCATTTAAAGTTGCAGAACTTTCTTCTAAGTTCTGTCTCTTGTGTTTGGGAAACACTTGGTACAGGCAGCCATACCATATTGTAGTTTTTGGGTTTCTGCAGAGTAGGAAAGACATAAGTTTTGTGGATTTCTGTTCACTTCTCCCACCATTTCCTCCGTCTTTTTTGTGTTTCCTATCCAAAACCAGAAAGAACCTTGTACAGGTTCCTGTCTCTGGAGCTAAAATCTGGTCATATGTCTTGTGCAGTTGACAGATGCTGTGAGTTAGATATTTCTGGCATATGATTTTAGTGAGATCAGGGCAAGCAATTTTGGTAAAGGTGTTTGTTAGGGTTCTAAAACTATTGCCAGGCTCTTATCTATCAAAAACTTAAGCTTCCAAGACCAGGGTTAAATAATTTCATTCTGATTATTTTTGCACATTTGTGCTTTGCTTTTCTTTTCAGCTTCTGAAAATCATATCTTCTGAATGAGTTCTTTTTCTCTGTTGGCCTTTTATGCCAAGTATAGCCAGTTGAACTCTTTCTTTTTTCCCCCAACTTTAATTAATTTGACCTTCTGACCAGTGGTGTACTTTTGTTATTATAGCGGTGCTTTTTATCTGTTTTATAGTATTTCTGTGCTTCACTTTCAGATGATCGAACTACCTTCGAAATTTCCAAACATCTTCGCTCAAGCTCCTCTTAGGTTGCGGTCAAATGTTCTCTTATATGGTCCTCCTGGTTGTGGCAAGACTCACATAGTTGGTGCTGCTGCTGCTGCTTGTTCATTACGATTTATATCAGTGAAAGGGCCTGAGCTGTTGAACAAATACATTGGTGCTTCTGAGCAAGCTGTAAGGAGGAATTAATTCTCCTTTTTTTTCTTTCCTTTTTGGGGCAATGTTTGATTTAATTTATTTATATCCTAGGTTTTGTTTTCTTAGTGGACAGCTGGTCCACTATCTGTTTTAAATCTTCTTCACTAATAGATTTTTGAGTTTCTTATCAAAAATCAAATTCATTTATCAATGATTTTTGGCTTTTACCAAGGGCCTTTGCCTTCAGAGTCAGATTGAGGTTCAGAATGAGAGGGGGTGAAGCCTTCAACTGCCAATGAGGTGTTTTGAATTGCATAATTAATCGCAATCCATATACCTATGTTTGGTTTCAGGTTCGGGATATATTCTCAAAAGCAACTGCTGCAGCACCGTGCCTCCTCTTTTTTGATGAATTTGATTCTATTGCCCCAAAGCGAGGGCATGATAATACTGGAGTGACCGATCGTGTTGTTAATCAGGTTTCTTCTACTTCTTATCTTTTTATTATTTATTTTTGGGAAGTGGGGAAAAAGGAGGGGGTTGTCCCGTATGATATCTACATCCTCGTTAATGTCCTAATATCCGCTTGCCCTTGTTTCCAACAGTTTCTGACTGAGTTAGATGGTGTTGAAGTGTTGACTGGTGTATTTGTGTTTGCTGCAACAAGGTTAGAATTTTTTCACTACAAAGTTTTACTTTTCTGCAGTTTTATTATTTTTTTAATTCTTCTCTTTTAAGAGGATTATCGGATTTCACCCTATTCCTCCTCTAACAAGGCTCAAACCCAGGACCTTGAGCTTTGAGTTCAACTGGTTGCCTAATATTAACAATTACTTGCAATAATCTCTGGTCATGGTCCTTGCAAATTTTCTTCCTTCAGTGTAGAATTTATTTACTTGACCTGGTTACCCCCCTTTCTTTGATGGAACATTGACGTTGAGTTTCCTAATCAAGCAGTAGACCGGATCTACTTGATGCTGCCCTGTTAAGACCTGGTAGGCTGGATCGCCTTCTCTTCTGTGATTTTCCATCTCCACGCGAGAGGTTGGATATTCTTAAAGTTCTTTCTAGAAAGGTTTGTGATACGTCAATTCCATTTTCATCTCTTTTCTGCAATGAACTACTAATCTGTAAGCTTTGGCACTTCTTCATGTGTGTTAGTCTCAATTTATCATCATATATTATATTTTGCTTTTTATAAATGAATGCAGTTACCATTGGCCGATGATGTTGATTTAGAAGCTATAGCTCATATGACGGAAGGATTTAGTGGAGCTGATCTCCAAGCACTTCTCTCAGATGCACAGCTCTCGGCTGTTCATGAAATTTTAAATAATATTGATAGCAATGAGCCTGGGAAAATGCCAGTCATGACCGATGCTCTACTGAAGTCTATAGCTTCCAAGGCAAGACCATCAGTTTCAGAAGCTGAGAAGCTGAGACTATATAGCATTTACGGACAGTTTCTTGATTCAAAGAAATCTGTTGCTGCTCGGTCAAGAGATGCGAAAGGCAAGAGAGCAACTCTAGCATAACAACAAACCAGTCTCGCAGATTTTTCAGGGATGCAAGGCAACAAGCTATGTAAATTATTTCAGCGCAGTTGCTTGAAACGGATCTTAATTTCTTTTGTTTTTCCTCATTTTGAGTTCCATTCATTACAACTGCGGGCATAAGATTGAAAAATGAGCAGCGGAGAGCTGTAAGTTATTTAATCCCTTCATACTCATTTCGAAGGCATGGTGGTTTAAATATTTGCTGTCTATTGTGTATGTGAAACAATAGAAATAAGCATAATGGATGACGGCGACAATGACGAGTGATAAATTTTGTATAACTGTTTTGAAATTTTACTGAGAAATTGGAGGAAGGGATCCAGAAATAGTGCAATCTAGAGGTTTTTTAAATTGATTTCTTTTATTTATTCTAATGCCTGCACATTGTTCTTCTAAAGCACTTTCACTTACATTTTGTAAGGGATAGATTGTTAGAATTGAAACTAATTTTTATGAAGCTCTTATAGAGGCTTAAATCCTTATTTTTACCATTGTAAGTGTAAGAATTATCTCAATGAATCAAGAGTTCATTGGGTACTCTACTAGACGTAAAATGTTTATTTTGTTTAATTTGAAAAAAGTGGACATGTGAACAGCCATAAAATAGTATCATCATGCAAGTAGTGGAACCAATAAGGGTTATTTTTAGGGGTGTTCACTGTTTAGAATTCAATTTGATTTGCTTAATCTGTTTGATATGTAGTAATTTGATTCATGGATTGGATAGGATTGGATTGAAAATTTAATAATCTGCAATTGGTGGATTGGATATAGATATATTTTTATAAATCTGTAAAAAATTATGAATCCGTAAAAAAAAATAAATTATTTAATTAAAAAATAAATTTTGTAAATATGCCATTAGTACTTACTAGTAAATAAATAAGTTAAAATATAGTTACATTAACACTATATTATATCTTATTTGATAATAATATAAAATAAAAATAATTAAATAAACAAATATACCTTTTTAAATAGTTAATTTTTATGTACCAATCTAAACGAATGAGATTTTTTTTCATTTTGGTGTGTTATATTTTGAAATTTTAAATGTATTTTTCAGCTTTATTTAAACAATTAATTTATTTAAATCTTATTTAATTTTAAATTTGGTCAGTAGTAAAATTATTTTTATATTAAATTTTTTATTTAGTTCGTTTGTGAATTGGATAGAATTAAAAATTTTCAGTATACAAACTAATCTGTAAAATGGTGGATTGGATATAGATTTGGTCAAATCCGCATCAAATCCACATATGTATAGATTTGATTTGGATTAGATTTTACCAATTTATGGATTGGATTGAATTGAAAATTTATAATCTGTAAAATCATAGATCGGATATGCATTGATATCCAATCCGTAAAATTCGATCCGCGAACACCCCTAGTTATTTTATAGTGCTTGTTTTGTGGAAATTACAGTAACAATAATATCATAAATATGTTGTATTGTTAGATTTTCACAAAATTATAAGTTAGATAAAATCATATTTTGATTTCAATTATTTAAAATTCAATTTACTAGCTGTCAAATAGGTTAACATGCATTTTAGATAAAATAATAAAAATAAAATAAGTATAGGCTATTTAAAATTTTATATTTTTTTAATAAAATGTATTTTAATATTATCAAAAGTTTTTTTTTTAAAACTATCTTATGATCTTTTCTTCGCCAGAAAATTGTTATAATAACTAATAAGACAACGATCAATTCAACTCACTATTAGCCAATCAGTAGTTTTTTAAAAGCAGGCCAAAGAATAAAATTAAGATTCAAAATTTTAATTTTGTGGGTGATTTTAAAAAAGAAATTTATCAGTTAATACAAATACAGTTATGTCCAATTGTCCATTAACCTCAAATAATAAGTAACTATTAACCATTATGTAATTATTTATCTATTTATTAAATTAAATGATTAGTGATGATTAAAACATTCAAATCTAGGTTCACGACAGCCTGTTTATTAGTACTGCTGTAAAAATTCATCGCATCGTAGAAAAATTTAATAAATAAATAGCAAGTAAATTACCAATAAAAAATATTAATATGTTTTTTTTAAAAAAATTTAAATGTAGGTTGTGTCAATTGCGACGCACATTGCACAATGAGACAATCCAATCCTATCCCTAATCTTCACTGTTTTATGAGCCCTCCTCCAATGCGAATATAAAAAAGCTGTGCACTTGTGCTTTTGCAGTCAAAATTCGAAATCGTTTTGAGATTCTTTGGAAATGTTTTCCAAAACCCAAATAGAATAGAATTGTAAAAACTCTCTCTCTCTCAGGTTAAGTGCTGCAAATAGCACCTCGTTTCCAACGTAAGCTAGAAGGTAATCTTGTGGTCGTGTGTTTACTGGTAGGTGAAAGAAGAAGAAAAAGCATCATCTCATCGTTCGCCTAAATCAAAATTCAATGGCGTCGTCTTCGAATTCCTAGGACTATTCATTAGCATCTTCGATGGCTGAGTCCCGACCCAAATCTCGGACAGTGGTCGAGCCACTATCCCAATTCGATCTCTCCCACTACTCCCGCTCTTCACCAATCCGATCTCTTTCAATTTACCCAATCTCCGATTGCCAAGTCCTAATTTACATCGGCACTCAATCTGGATCCCTCATTCTTCTCTCAATAGACCCAACAGCCGCCACTACCCTCCATGTTCCCAATACGACACCGTCTCAGCAACACGTTTCATTTTTGAAAACCGTTTTAGTGGCTGACTCGCCAGTGGAATCAATATTTGTGCTGGATGATGTTGACAAGGTTTTGCTGCTGTTTTGTGATCAGTGTTTGTTTTTAACTGATTCTCTGTTGACGCAGCCTTTGAAGAAACTTGGTTTCTTGAAAGGAATTAGTGTTATTGCTAAGAGAATAAGAACAAGTGACTCGGAGAGTACTAATTTATTGGAAATTAATTCTGTCAGTAGTTTAGCTAATGCCAGCACGAGTACTGGTCAGCGTTTGTTGCAGAAATTCGGTAGTGGGATTAAGACGAATGGAGTTAAAGTCAAAGAAGAGGAGCAACACTGTCGAGGTGATAATGTTTTTGCGGTTATTATTGGGAAAAGGTTGGTGTTAATCGAGCTTGTTAATGGCTCGTTTGTAATTTTGAAAGAGATTCAGTGTATGGATGGAGTTAAGACTATGGTGTGGCTCAATGATTCTATAATTGTTGGTACTGTTAATGGGTATAGTTTGTTTTCTTGTGTTACGGGTCAAAGTGGTGTGATTTTTACATTACCAGATGTGTCATGCCCACCAATGCTAAAATTGTTGTCGAAAGAGCAGAAAGTGTTGTTGTTGGTGGACAATGTTGGGGTGGTTGTTGATGCACATGGCCAGCCAGTTGGTGGGAGCTTGGTGTTTAGGAAGAGTCCAGATGCTGTTGGGGAATTATCAATGTATGTTGTGGTTCTGAGGGGTGGGAAGATGGAACTGTATCATAAGAAATCAGGTATTTGTGTCCAAGCTGTTACTTTTGGTGGAGAAGGAGGTGGACAGTGTATTGCCGCAGATGAGGAATGTGGGGCTGGGAAACTTCTTGTTGTGGCAACACCTACGAAGGTATGTTGTTAGGCATATCTAAGCTCGAGTATTATCACTTTTGCCATGCCTGTGTACCTATTTTAAGTTGAAATAACTTGGTGCCTGGTTTCATATTGAATATTTTTAGGTTATTTGCTATCAGAAAGTGCCTTCTGAAGAGCAAATCAAAGATCTGCTGAGAAAGAAGGATTTCAAGGAAGCCATATCCTTGGCAGAGGAGCTTGAGTGTGAAGGTGAAATGGCAAAGGAAATGCTTTCCTTCGTTCATGCTCAAATTGGATTCCTCTTGCTTTTTGATTTACATTTTGAGGAAGCAGTAGATCATTTTCTGCATTCAGAAACAATGCAACCTTCTGAAGTATTTCCTTTTATAATGCGAGACCCTAATCGCTGGTCACTGCTGGTATGTTTTGGTATGCATGTTTTTGTAATTGTTCCTTTCGTACTTTGACTAGTGGTCCTTATGGATTTGCTGGATGCATTGTCATTACTTTGTATTAACTGATCCCACTTGGATATGTTAACTATGAGCTTTATTCTTAGTAGAAGTGAAATTTGGACAAGTGTAAATGGCTTTTAGTTTTTGGGAAATGTGGTTCCTGACAGAAATAATGTTTCCAACGTCATATATTTGGTTTATTCTTATGTTTCCCTTACCTTCTGATTATAATAACTCACTATAGAGGCTGTCAACTAAGCAGCTATGTTTTACAAAAGAATCAAATTTCCTCAGCTTCCCATTCAAGTTTAACAAAAAAATTCAAATGTTGGCATATTTCAAAAAGTAACAAAGATTTTTCCCCCCCTATAATTTATTTTTGGGCCCAGTACTTCACTCTGTAATGCACATCCTGTATTAGAACCACTTCCTTCACGACTTTTTGACCCTGCATTGCCATTCTTGTTATGCACTTGCTTGTGCTGCATTTGTTAATCTGTGGGGTAACTTTTTGGAAGTCATAGAGCTTGGACTCATCATTGCAGGTTCCTAGAAACCGCTACTGGGGCTTGCATCCACCCCCTGTGCCTGTCGAGGATGTTGTAGATAATGGGCTGATGGCTATCCAAAGAGCTATTTTCCTCAGAAAAGCAGGTGTAGAAACTGCAGTAGATGATGGTTTTTTATCAAATCCTCCAAGTAGAGCTGAGTTGCTGGAGTTAGCAATTAGAAACATCACCAGGTATCCACAAATTTCGTGGTGCAGTATAATTTTAGATGAAGTGATCAAATGTTTTAGCAATTGCATTTTCTTTGTTTTAAGCAGTATTCATGTAGTAATGGCTTGTGACTATATCATGTTTAAGTACCTCTTCTTCTCTTTCTCTATCCTTGACAGGTATCTAGAGGTTTCTCGCAAGAAAGAGTTAACCATTTTGGTGAAGGAGGGGGTTGACACACTTTTAATGTATCTTTATAGAGCCTTGAATCGTGTGCATGATATGGAGAATTTAGCATCTTCAGAAAATAGCTGTATTGTGGTATGCTCCTCTTTCCTTTTTGCTTATTTGAGCCAAAAGTCATACCTTTATCCTATTGTATTACGTTTTGACAATCTTTCAAGCGTGGGCCGTGAGAGTGATTAATTAATGTCATTAATGACTGATAGATGCATAAAATTAAATTAACTAACAATTTTGGAATGATAAATGTAAAAATAAAAGGGAATTGAGTTAGTCAAATGAGAAAAACATTGTGGAATGATAAACCAAGTAGTTCATGATCTCTGCCAACCAATGCTGATTTTGTGCTCTAGATTCTGTGAAAGAGCGGGTCTTTGGTTAACTAAAAAATTCGAAGAACAAAAATTTAGTTCTATAAAATTTACTGAATTCTGCTCTCTAGATGAAGTCTTAAGACTTTGGTTAGCAGTTCAACTGCTTGATAATGAAGGGTTGAACATAAGTGCAAGTGTTTCATTAAATGACAGTCCTGTGATATTATTATCCAGAAAGTGGATATTCACGGGTTTTGACAGTTGGGAGAATCCAAGTTATTTTGGATTTGAAACCATTGTACCCTTAATAGTGTATATTTAACATAAAATTAGTTGTATAGGCCTCAAGTCAAACCACACTGTGAATGTTGGTAAAAAAAATGGAATCTTAGTATTCCAATGCGTTGAAAACAGAGAGGCCGTTTTCAGGGGCTTGCTTGAAGGATGACCGTAGAACTTGCATGGGCAGTGCAGGAGGAGTTAGAAACTTTATTGGATGAGTCTGGGCATCTTCGGACGCTTGCCTTCCTGTATGCAAGTAAAGGAATGAGCTCAAAGGCCCTTGCTATCTGGCGCGTGTTAGCCAGAAACTATTCATCTGGCCTGTGGAAAGACCCTGCTGTGGAGAATGACTTGCTTGATGGCTGTGCAGATGTTATGTCTGGCAGGGAGGTTGCTGCAACTGAGGCTTCGAAGATTCTGGAGGAGTCATCTGATGAGGATTTAATTTTGCAACATCTTGGATGGGTATGTGCCATTTCTAGCCGAATTTTTTTTTTTAAATAGAAACTTCAGTGTATTACTTGCTCTATGCCCATTTGCTGGTCTACCCTTGGAATTCCTAGTTTTTATGGTAACTTATCTAATTTCTATTGTAAGCACTTTTGATTGCATTGAGTTCTACTACTGCAATGTTCATAGCTAATATGTGCTTTGACATTTCTTCTACATGGAGAAATATTTTGAGCTATAGCAGAGTGGAAAGTAGACATATATGGGATACAATGTGTAGATTTTTATCATTTGTTTATTGAATTAATACGTTTGTGATATCTTTCTAGATTGCAGATATAAACGCGGTGCTGGCAGTCAAAGTTTTGACATCAGAGAAAAGAATAAATCAGCTTTCACCAGGTAGGCCTTGTGCCTTCTATAATGTTTACTTCTATTGAATTTCACCCATATTTGCAAGTTTTCTTAGGTTTGTGACAGCTGGGTTTTTTTTTGGGGTTCAAGTCTCATGGTGCATGTTAAGATTCTTGTCTCATAATATTTAGCTTTCTTAGTAGTGCTTTTAGTGACTTAAACGCCGGCATGTCAATATATAATGTCAGACTTGAAAAAGTATGTATGTAGACTGATACTGGACCTTTTTTTAAAGCTGGAGATGTCAATTTTGGATGAGCATGGTGCTTTGGCTATTTTCATGGCAATTCTTGGCTAAATTCTGTAAATTGTAATTACTATGTTGTGTGCTGAATTTTATTGTGTCTGTGTATTGCTCTCAGATGGTGATCACCTACTTATTCTTTAGTCTCTTTTTGTAGATAAAGTTATTGCAGCAATTGATTCAAAAAAGGTTGAAATTCTCCAAAGGTACTGCATATTACTGCTTTACGTTATTGAAGTTCTGGACTTCTTTTTGTCTTTGTAAAGTATTTGAGAAAAGTTATATAAGCATGTTTACATAGAGTTCATAGAATTACTTAGATCACTGCATTATTTGCCTAACTCATTAAATTGCAATTAGAGCAGCTGTTTACCATTCATGAATTCTTCGGCTCTCTTCCTGCCACATTTTATGTCCCAGCAATGCATTTGATGCAAACCCTGGAGATCTATTGGATAGTGAATAATTTTCTGTTAAGAATTCTACAATTAACAGTCTTGTTCCATTTTTCTTTTTTGGATAATCTAAGTGCCCATTCATAGAGTTGGCACAGGAGCTTGTGGGCATAAACTTGGTAGCACATAGTTGACTTTTATACTGCTCCACTGTGCCTATAGTTTGCATGCAATTATACTTGTTTTTCCAAGTTCCGATTGAAGTCCTGATTTGAGAGATCAGACATTCTTGAAAATTTTAACTCATTTTCCTGGTACGCTGACCAGCAAAATCTTTTGTTCTATCAGAGTTCCTCTGAGACCCTTTTTCCACCATAGTTGATGTGGTCTTTGTAATGTGGATCTAGCCCTAAGCTTTCTCACATGTGCAGATATCTGCAGTGGTTGATTGAAGATCAAGACTCTGATGACACACAGTTCCATACATTATATGCTCTCTCTCTTGCAAAGTCGGCAATTGAAGCATTTGAAGAAGAAAGTGGCTCAAAAGCCTTTGGTACTCAAATGGGAGAAACAAGAAGTTCTGGTTATGGGAAGAACTCAATCTTTCAAAGTCCTGTACGGGAAAGATTGCAGATATTTTTACAGTCTTCAGACTTGTATGATCCAGAAGATGTCCTTGACTTAATTGAAGGATCCGAATTATGGTTGGAAAAGGTCTGATCAATTGAAATTACTATTTATTGTTTCTTGATAAGAAAAAAAAATTTTGTTTGGGAGAAAGGAAGTTAGACAGTGGACCAGAAGTCTGCAATAAGAAAATCAATACAGCTAGAAAAACCAAAAGGAATATCTGGCACTTAACAACACCTTGCCAGCTTTTCTTCTAAAACAGACATCCAATGGAATATCCTTGAATTGAATTGAGACTCGCTTGGCGACATCCAAAGGGAAGAAAATGATTCTTGTCCATAAAAATTCAGCATCCTTCTCCCTGGCTTCAGAAAATGTTCTTCTATTCCTTTGCAACTAAATAACCAAGAAAATTACAAAACACCATAAAAGAAGAAGAAAATATTTTTACAAGTAAAGTATTCTGCTCGTTTCAGTATTCATGGCTGGTTATGTTGATCATTTCATTCTTGAGGGCAACTGGTAGTGTTAACATGGTATTTCGCACTAACACTAATGTAATTTTTTATTTTATTTGACAGGCTATTCTATACAGAAAATTAGGACAAGAGACATTGGTTCTCCAAATTTTAGCCTTGTAAGATTCTAGTCATTTTTTTTAAGACTAATGGTAGAAACTATTGAGTACTACATGTTAGTAAGATCTTTTGATTTATGTTTTAACTGTTTAACCTATTCCTGAGTGAAATATAATCTCTGTTTTTCTGGAAACTCCTTTTATCGATCTTTATTAACTCCATATTTTACTTTACTCGTGACCTGTTGTGGGATAGAAGGTGCTTTCCTAATATGATGTCCACACGTGCATGTATATAAAAGCAGTTCGTTATCTTCAACTATGTATTTTTTATATGGATGAAAAACAATCTTTTTGATATTTACTAATGGTGTGCCCTGCCCTTTCAGGAAGTTGGAGGACAGTGAAGCTGCAGAACAATATTGTGCTGAGATTGGAAGACCAGATGCCTATATGCAGTTAGTTTCTTCTATTTCTCTTTGACTTATTTTCTTTTTCCTTTTCCTCCTTTCTCTCTTAACTATAACTCCGATGCTTCTTTAATATCCCTTTTGCCTATAGCTTTGACCTGTTATGACATTGTTGCCTCAGGTTGCTTGATATGTATTTAGATTCACAGGACGGTAAGGAGCCTATGTTCAAGGCTGCTGTTCGCCTTTTACACAATCATGGAGAGTCGTTGGATCCCTTGCAAGTTTTAGAGGTATATCAAAATTTTCTTCCCCTTCTGATGCTGCTAAGTTTGAATAGTATGCTCTGATTTTGTGAACTTTATGCATGGCTTTGACAGTAGGCAAGACTAATTTTGATAATTTAAGAGAGATTTCTCTTCTAAAGAAAGATGGACACAGTTCTAAGATATTTGACCTGAATGTTTTAAACTATTGTGCATACCTTTTCTTCAAGGAAAGTTATATATGAATATTTTACAGTCAGTTTCTTAAATGAGCTTGTCTCAATCTTCTGTTGGCACAAAATGAAAGCAATTGAATATGACAGTTGAAAAGATAATAATAATTGTTTCATTGCTGCTACAGATTATAATGACATAATCCCCACAATGGGGAACATAGTGATGAGTGATATGTAAATAAACACATAAATCCTATGAGTGTAAGAGATTATTCCACCACTGGATAGAAATTCTAGATTTGAAACTTTGATAGGATCACTATATCATTCAAGGATGTGGAGTTGATTACTTAGGTAGCCTTTTTTTTTTTATGTGAAATTTGAACGGCTCTGAATGTTACTGAAATATGAATGGGTTTGAATGCATATGTTAGAATAATATGTGTGTTTTCTTTTTTTTGACGTTCGAATATAAGAGGTAAGTTGTTTGTTTTTATAAATTCAAAATATCTTAAATCTAATATTTTTACACTTATGACCTTGAGAGTGTTATATATACTTAAAGTTTAAATAAGTATATATTTATAATGTTTTCAACTACAATAGTTTTTATATGTTATAAATATTTTTAAGGTAAGCATTTGATATTTAATTTTTGAAAAATAATTTTGATAACATTATTTTTTACAGTTTAACATAATATTTAAACATAGAAATTTTTTTATAATAATAAAAGAGTTTGTTTAAAGTTGAAATTGAATGTATGTCAAGTATTTAATACCAAATAAGATTTGAAATCAGGGGAAATTTTAATATGACATCTAATAAATATACAGGAAATAAATACATTTAATGAGGGTATTTGTGCGGAAAAAAATTGATTTTCCATTCAAACATTTCATCATTCAGATAAAAGTTGGGAAATTGTACTTTTTCTATTCATATAAAAATGTTTTAGAATAAGACTTCAGATACAAGAACAAACAAGCCAAAATATTAAAACTTCTAAAAATAAGCGAAATTAAGACTTCAGCTATAAAAACAAACAACCCCTTATTCTTATTTTGTTTCCTTCAATATTCTGGCTGAGTTACCTGAGATTCTATGTTGCAGGCATTGTCTCCTGATATGCCGCTTCAACTTGCGTCGGATACAATCCTGAGGATGTTAAGAGCTCGACTTCACCATCACCGCCAAGGACAAGTAAGCCTTTTTAACTTAAAACAGAGGAAAACTTCTCTAGAAACTTCTTCCTAAATGAATCTTCTTTTCTTCTTTAAATCAGAAGTTTTGTTGGTGGACGTTTTACCCTACTGACTTCATATATTAATTACGTCATGAAACTCAAATTAATTCATTTTCTGCCTCTGCCTTCTTAATTGCCCCTTTCAGCTTATGTTGTTTGGCATCTTCCTCACTCAAAAAAAAAAAGGTTATGTTTTTCATTTCACTTTCTTTCCCTGTAGTTGTTAATTTTCTGCCATAATCCATTATAACTTCCTCGTTTCCCGCTACAAAATGTGCCTATTTCTTTCTTGCCAAATCACCTACAAGAGAGCTAAGACTATACACTTCCATTACATCTTGGGCTTTTGGTTCTCTTCCTTTTCTAAAAGCAAAAATATTCTCCACCAATAATGTCTTACAAGAGACTGGATCTACCCAATGAATATTAGCTGCACCACATAGCTGCAAAATCACAATGAATAAAAAAATGGTTGCTGGTTTCTTCATTCTTTCTACAAATAACACACCTAGGGGAAAGACACATCCTAGAATTTCTCCTCGGAATCTTCTCTCTGGTATCAATTATTCCAAGAGCTATTGTCCAAGCAAAAGTTTGGACTTTAGGAGGAACATTAAGACTATCCTAGATTTATTAAAATCACTATTAGAATTGTCTTCTACCAATCCAGAGAGTATGGTTTGCAAGAGAACTTCCAGAGCCCAGAGACATCTAACCTTCAAAATCAATCATCACCTTTACTCTATCAAAGGAAAAAGAATCCATCAAAGCTATAAGGGCTGAGTGCTCTTGAATTTCTACATCATTCAAATTTCTCCTCAAACTTGATTTTAGTCACATATAGCTATTTATCGATATCAAAGCATTCGGAATCCTCTCTCTCTCTCTCTCTCTCTCTCTCTCTCTTCCCTCTCTTCCTTCTCTGAAACGGTATGAATCCTTTCTTGCCTTGCCTTTATTGGCTAAATTGAATGACAATTTGATTACCTTTTCCAGATAGTGCATAATCTATCCCAAGCTGTAGACATTGATGCAAGATTGGCAAGATTAGAGGAAAGATCACGACATGTGCAAATTAATGACGAGAGTCTCTGTGATTCTTGTCATGCCCGCCTTGGAACAAAACTATTTGCAATGTACCCTGATGATACTATTGTCTGTTATAAGGTGTGCTGTTGCTGTTTTATTTATCCCTCTCTTTTTACTTCTCATCCTTTTCAAGTTTGCATCAGCAAAAATGGTTTTGTTGTTTCTGACACTATCAGTTTGCTAAAGGGACTGAAGTGAAGAACTGCATTTTGGAATCTAAAATTATCATTAGTTGAAAGATCCTTAACATAAAGGATCTCATTATGTTGCCTCCTTTGAAAGTCAATTTTTCAAGCTACTGTAGCTGTAGGGGTTGGTAAATATTTCCATTCAAGAAAATTGTTGACTTACATTCTGGATTGAGACCAAAAAAGTTCATTTGTTATCTGTGCAGTGTTATCGTAGACAAGGTGAATCCACTTCCATCACTGGTCGCGACTTTAAGAAAGATGTCTTAATCAAACCAGGTTGGCTTGTGACCAGATGAGTTAGAGAAACTGTGTATTGAATGGAAGTTCGAAGCTGAGTTTGCAAGTCTTCAACTTGGTTCTCTACTTTCCAGCTCTGGTAAAGGACGAATTTTGGCAAAAACGGAAGCTTTTTGACGATCTCGGTTTGCCTTGATGTGTATTATGTAATTTAGTTCTGATCAATGCTTATAATCAGGAACTTTTGTACATTACCTGAGGGTAAGGGTGGGTATGGGTTGGGTTTTATGTCAACCCAAACCAAACCATAAAAATTTGAACCCAACTCAAACAATTCAAATATTTTAAACCCAAACCAAACCAACTCATTTGGGTTTGGTTTGAATTTTGTAATAAAAATATTTTTTATTTTGATAAATTTAATTATAACAAAATTACAATAATTATTAATAATTATTAAATTAATATTAAAATATGAAAAAATAGTCAAAACATTAAAAATAATAGATTTCACAATAACTTCGTCCTTAAATATTAATCATATTACAATACAAATTCTAATAATGTCAATACAAATCAAAACAAGATAAGACATCTAAATCAAGTATCAAAACAATTCATCATAATCATTCCATCTGTAACACTTTAATCAAAAGATCCCATAATTAACCGAGTCTGCTCCTTTACTAATAAATAAATAATAAAAAAAGAAAATTATAATGTTGAATAGTTATAAAGATGAGTAAATTTAAAAAGGAACATGATTCATACCAAAATCGTAAGAATAACATCAATCTAAAGTCATTGTCTCCGTTGTTGCACTTGATCCAAATTCTACATTAAATAAAAATAAATTAATAAAAAAAGATTAATGATAAACAAATATATAATTTTTTTCGCTTGTTATGATAAATAGTAGTTACCTAATATCATGGCTTTATAAAACTCAAGCTCCTCCATCATTGGTTCATCTTGTAATGGGACAAAAGTGTTACGTAACTAATTTTGTGAGCATATCAAAGCTTCAACCATCTTTGGACTTAAAGAGCTATGAAATGAATCAGTGATGCGTCCTCCAGTACTTAGGCTAAGGGAATGCATCAGTGAGCCATTTTGACGTACACATTCTTGTTGAGCATGGCTTCCAAATTGTTAATAAATGAGTGTTTTTGTAATAATTCATGTTTTCTGTTATTTGTTATTATTTTAAATTACTCTTGTTTAGTTAATTTCTTAAATTATATAAAAAAAAATTATAAAGCTGTTGCTCTTTCAAGTGATGTTGTATTGACTCTAATTTTGAATTTTGTTACGGCATCTTGTTAAAATCATTGTTTATAAAGAACACAAATGACAAATCTAATGGTTGACAGGCGAAGGGTTTGTTTTTTTTTAAACTTAATAATTTAATTTTAATTAGTTAAGTCATTAATTTTTTAACTATAATTAATAATAGTATTTAATTTAATTAGTTAATTCATTAAGTTTTTTTATTTTAACTTAATAATTTAATTTTAATTAGTTAAGTCATTAGATTTTTTTAAAACTTAATAATTTAATTTTAATTAGTTAAGTCATTAATTTTTTTTAACTTAATAATTTAATTTTAATTAGTTAAGTCATTAGATTTGTCATTTGTGGGTTTGTTTTTTTTTTAAACTTAATAATTTAATTTTAATTAGTTAAGTCATTAATTTTTTTAACTTAATAATTTAATTTTAATTAGTTAAGTCATTAATTTTTTTATTTTTTTAATTTAATGAAGATTTTCAACAATTAAATTATTAAACTATTTTTTTTACCTTTTTACTTAATCTAAAAAGTTTGAATACTATCATTTAAGATATTTTTCAAAATATTATTATTTAATTAATTAATTTTTATCATTAATTAATTAAAATTTAATAATTAGTATTATTACCCATCTGTATATAATTTGTGATAATATATAGTGACAGATTATTATTATTATTATTTTTTATTTTGTTCAAATTAGAATTATTTATTTTCATAAATTTTTATTAATATTTTTCATATAAAAACATCACAAACTACAATAAAATTTATTAACATATATGATATAAAATATTAAAGAGTTGTACTTAATAAAATATGATTTATGTTATAATAATTTATTACCTTATTTATATTCTTTGAGATATTTATTATTTGTTTAACATTATAATATATAATTGTATAAATGTAAAAATATTAGTCTCCAAATTTTTTAAGTTAATATTTATTTTTAGTTATTCATAAAAAATAAATAAATATGTCATTGAGATTTTTACATTAAGCTCTATTCACAATTTAGCTAATTCAAGTTTATTAAGATTTAAAACAAAAAACCAAACGTCATCGAAGTGTAATTGATGGATTTCTAGCGAATTTGTTATATACTAATCAAAATTTTGAAGAAGTAAATATGAAATTATAATCGCTAACATCAAACCTTAAAGTGGATTATCGAATGAATGCCTATAATTAATTGTATTAAAAAAATGCCATTTGATTTTTGGTCTGATAAATATAATCTAAAAGACCATAATACTTTATCCAAAAAAAATTTACCATAAATACATATTTGCAAAGACAAGAGTTAATAAATTATTATATAAAAAATAGCGACTTTTTTTTTATATAAAAATTAGCGACTTGCTTTTTCCTTGAAGAACGCTAGTTGAAACAAGAAACGACATCGTTTCTCGGAGGTTAAATATCATAAGCAGCACACGCTTTCTCTCTTTTTCGTCTCCGTCGAGCGGTCCATCTTCTCTTTTAATAAAGAAGCCCTGAAGAAGAGATTTTGACAGTCTTTCAGAGATCGCCGCCGCCGTCAAGCTAAAGGTGCTTTTCCTTTATTCTGTTTCTGTCTAGGTTCTTCTCTTTCCCCAAAAAATTTATCCTTTACCCGTTTGTTTCATGATAAAAATATGGTTAAATTTCAGAATAAATCCGTTTCAATTTACTAGTATTTTGGTTTTAAGGGATTCTGATGCGAAATTCCAGTGGGATCACTCGAGGTTTCTTTTTTTAAAAATAATTATCGCGAATTTAGTTGAGATTAGTCGTTTCTAAGAGTTTTTTTTTTGTAGTTATTTGAAGTAGGTTTTAGTAAAACTATTATAAATTATCGAAATTCAGAAGGGAGGTATTAGATATTTCGTATGAATTATCGTTAAGTGGAATTATGATGGACAAATTATATAAATTTATGTATTTTAGGGCTCATGAAGGGGAAATTAGGGCACTCATGTTTTGGGAAAGTAGTTATCGAACTTAAACGGTGTAGTTTTGGGAATTTTAATGGATGGTGAGAGTAATTATTTATAATGCTTATTAGTGCTTTTCTCATGGGCTGGGATCCAAATATCATTATCTTCATGATTGCTTGAATTCATCTTGCAATGCTGGTGATCCTTTTCCTCCCTTTTCTTTTTTGGGCTTTTGCAGAATAGTCTACTGGTGATGAACTGACAAGTACCTGTACCTGATATTGTATTCGAATATTGGGGGCTGTGTCATTGTATTGTAAGATACAAATGGCTGGGTTGTTGCCTGGGGAGTCCTCACATCATGGAACATCTGATAGTGGGCCATCTAGTAGAAATTCTCAAGAGAAGCCAGAGGAAGTGGCTCGTTGGTATTTTTCAAGGAGAGAAATAGAAGATAGTTCTCCATCTAGAAGAGATGGCATTGACTTGAAGAAGGAGACATATTTGCGCAAATCATACTGTACGTTTTTGCAGGATTTGGGCATGAGGCTGAAAGTGTAAGTGATTCTTGTAAAGAAATCAGCTTTCTTATTATTTTGCACTGTTTTGTTGGTTGCCTTGGGTTTCTCTTATGTCCTTATTCTATTACCATCTGTCATTATGTTATTTGGTACAATATGCCATGATTGGGCATTATTTTTCGTTTTCATCAAATGGTTGCTTTTCATGGTGCCATATGATAGGTCAGTACCAGATCTTCATGCATTTAGAATTATAGTTGCCTGAATTAAGTTTCAATTTACATTCAAGATCTCCCTGTGTTTGTGTCCATATCATTATTTGAGTTGTTGAACAAAGGTTTTTGAAAACATTGGGAGCTTCTTCTGCTTGAATGGGGACATCCCACTTTCTAAGTGGCTGTGGCATATGGCTCATGTCTCATGAGGATCAATCCCACAGTCTGCTGATCCATGCAATATGCTGTTTTTAACCCTCTTTTTTGGTCTAAATCTATGCTGCACAGTGGAACCGTCTGTTTCTCTTGTGAAATATTTGAGTTCAGGTCTCCAGTGTGATGACATAAGATGTTTACATGTTATATTAGCTGACTCTTTTACTAATTGCTCCTTGACTACATTTTGTAAAATTTCTTAAAAGATGCTACGCCTTCAAGACAGTATTATTTTTTCTAAGGTAATACACAACCAAAAGATATTTCTATTTGAAAATACCACCTCATATGTGTGTCTAAAGTATTATTTGTGCATAGCACAGAGAAGTTTTAGTTTTTGCTTACTTGGTGGACAGTTGGTCCACTTCTCTGTATTGATTCTTTATCATTAATACAATTTTGAGTTTTTAATTTAAAAAAGGGCATTATTTGTGGATAGTTATTGTTGTCAGATATTGAACTTTAAACTACAGCCTCTAGAAATTTTTTTTGAGATAAAGCATTTGTGTTGCCCAGCAATAGATGGTCATAAGTATGCAAATAATTACCCAAGTGAAACTGGAATTTAGGGGCTGAAGACCATGAACCTTCCTACACATGTCCCTCCCAAATGATTCATTTAGCAACTAAATTAAGGGGGAGGGCTGGCGGGAAGACTCCTGCTTGGCTAAGGCAGGTGTTGGAAGCATCACTTAATTGAAAGGCTATGGCTCTGTCAATTGATCATAGAAACTACACTAAAGACTCCTAGGGATGTTATTGTACTTGTTTATCATGACAGCACTATTTCCTCTATGGAATTGGACTACCAGAGATCTCCTTCTCTATTGCGATTGCTTCTGCTTAAGCAAGTTGGAAGGTTAAGTTATTGGTTATCAAATTCCCCAGCTACAAAGCCTGTGGTTTAAACCATATTAGGCTAAACAGGAAAATATAGGCTAAACTAGGATATCTCTTGCTGTATTATTTTCGGTGCAATGATGATGATACAAGAAGCATATTTTCTTTGGCATTTTCTTTTTGCTTGTAGGGTGCACCTTTAAATTTTTGGGTTCACTAGTCAGAGTATACTGATCTTTTGTTTCCTTTAATGTGCATGACCATAGATATAGATTGTGAAATTGAAAATATTTACTGAAATAACTTATTCTGCAGACCCCAGGTAACTATAGCTACAGCAATAATTTTTTGTCATCGGTTCTTCATTCGTCAATCACATGCAAAGAATGACAGAAGGGTGAGTTTTACTTTTGTTTTGGATCAATACTAGTCATTTACCTCATCTTAATCCTTAATCTGTTTGGAGCTTGCATCAGTTGTGGTTGTAGAGAATGCCTCTGTAAATAAGTGCTTTTGTTTGGTGCTGACTGTGGAATTCTAGATGAGAAGCTTAAACCATGCAGTGTTCCAAGAACAGACTATGTATAGCTTTTAAAATGCAGCTGAATTTGGAAAATTGTTTTTGAAATACTTGCTTCCAAAAAGAATCATGTATTTTAGTCGTGGGCATTTTGTAAATTCGTTTTTAATACTTATATGACAAATATTTTAGGGTGCGTTTGGGATTGAGGTGCTGTAGCTTTTAAGCTACAGCTGCTGTGAAAAAAAAGCTGTAATTATGAAATAAAAGTTAATAATATATAGTAAATATAAATTTTAAATAATAATTTTGATAAAATTATTAAAGATATAATAAATTTTATATTATACAAGTGAAAAATCATATCAGCATAGTTTAAAAGCTACAGCAGCTGGTGTTTACCAAACACTTTAGTGCTGTAGCTTTTAAGCTACAGCTGCCCAACCTCAATCCCAAACGCACCCTTAATATCATCAGAAAATGTTGAAAAGACCTGGAAAACATGTATTTGTTGTGTGTTGTCCAGTGCAACTTATTAGAAGGAAAAGACACAGGCCATTTGTGTGCTATTTTAGAGGGGGGTCTCTGGTAGCGGTGATATGCCACAAAATTTGGAACTTGCTTTTTTGATGTAATTGTAATCTAATTGCCGCGTGTGATGTGCTTGCTCAGAATCTGGAGCTTTTCTATATGTAATCTGAATGTTCTGCTGATCTATATTAGCTAGAATTTCTTCCCTTTTTCCCTTTTATGGAATTTGATGTATTTACTGCTTGTAATGTCTCATTTTAATTACATTTACTAGTGTTCGTAGAGAGAGTTATAAACTTGTTTGACCCATACTTCATATATATGATTCTTATTTTATGCATATCTTTCAAGTCTCTTGCTTTTACGTAATGCTTAACTAAATAAAAATCCTCATCCGATCATAATTGTTTTGAAGAATAGAACCATGGTTAATATAATTAAACCTCCTAAGTTTCCTTTTTGAATGTACAAAAGTAGCATCCATGTGCAAACCAAAGATAAATCCTGTGGTAATTGAAAGTTATTTACGCTAGTAAAACCACCTGAAACAAATGACATAGCACCCTGTACATAAGATTTTTGTTAAAAAATGTGTTGTTTTTTATGCTGTATTCTAGTTTTTTGTTTAATAGACATTGGAATTTTTCATTTTTTAAGGTAACAAAACAATAATTAGAGGAAATATGATTTTTTTAAACTCATCAATTGGCTTGGGGGGACTTTTGACTTTTTACTTATGAGGTTATTATTCTCTGTATTAGTTCGAATATAAATGCAATTTGAGATTACTTCCTCTAAGTTCATTCAATTGTTTCATTGCCATTACATGTGTATCTTCCAATTTTTTCATATTATGTACTGGTTATTTATGTATATGTGTGTTTTTGTTCAGAGGTTTCTGTGTTTTCACAAAATATTATCTTATTTGGACAATTTTTGAAACTTATGATTCATTTTATATGAGAGAGCAGCATGCAAAATTCTGTTATTTGATGCAAAACTGTACATGATTTGATTGTGGTAAAAGTTGTGTAATCAACTCAAAACCAAGATCAGTGTATAAGGAATATTTACTTTGTTTTGTCGTATAGATGCCAACTAGCCGAGGAGAAGGCTTGGGTTTGAAATTATCCTATTACTATCCTTAACTTTGCAAAAAGAGGTCTTATTGTGAGGAGCAAAAGGAATCTTTTTGGTGCTCATTTTCCTTCTATTTTTGTGCCTTTTTTTTTTTTTGATAGGAAAGAAAGAAACTTGTATTAAGACAAAAAACAGGTACAAAAAATGAACAAGATGTCCACGAAAAAAGAACCCCTTTACATCACAAAAAGTTCTGTAGAATAGAATGCTAATTAGATTTCATAAGTATAGGATCTATATGACTATAAGATTGCACAACAAAAACAAACTCAAAAACACATAATTAAGTCAACACCCCTTCCCAGTTTAGATGAATGAAGAAGAAAGATCTTGAAATTCCATAGTAACTGAGGCCCAAAAAGAAGCTAGAAATCTAAAATTTCTGCTCTGTCAAGTTATATTAATGATTTGGTGTCTTTTGTTATGATGTTGACTCTGTTTTGCTTGCAGAAGTCTTTATAGTCTTCTCTGATATTCATCTAACAAGATTTTATGTTCTTAGTCTGATGAATTGAATGTTGATGAAGATCTAGTTACAAATGTATATTTTGAAACAGATGCAGATGTATTCTTGTATTGAAGAGAGAAGTTAGTGTAAGAGCTTGAGTGCAGCAAAGACATGTTAGAACGTGAATATTTATCTGTTCTACTGCCTGAGTTCTTTGTTTATTTTGCAGACCATTGCTACTGTGTGTATGTTCCTTGCTGGGAAAGTCGAGGAGACCCCTCGTCCACTAAAGGATGTTATTATTGTTTCTTATGAGATTATACACAAGAAGGACTCCACTGCACCTCAGAGGATCAGACAACAGAAGGTTTTTTTTCATACTAATGTTGCCTTCACCAATCTTTTCTGTAGTTCCCAATTCTGATGTTTGCTATCTTGAGTTGTTGCTTTCACTTAGCCCTGCTGTCCTGTCTCCCTCTCCCTCTCCCTCTCTTTCTCATTTAAAAAATTTCCCTTTCTGCATAATCTTTCGCTCCACTAATGCTGCATTTTCACTGAAGGTTTAGACATAAATTGACCACGAGGACAGTAACATTTAGTAGACTACATGTATTTTTCTTTTTTTCTATTTTAAGAAAATGATTCTGCTCCGGGATTCGTTAATAATTTGGCAGAAACCTATTTACATTGTTCTGTACCAGGGCAGTTTCCTCTCCTTTCTTTGTCCATTGTCAGAAAATTTTCACTTCCCTCTTGATTCAATATTTTTACACAGAATTCACTTTTCTAATCTCCAACAGCTGTACCATTGGTAAATTATCTCCCTGCTAGTTTCATTTATCCTTTTGGTTCTGTTTTTTTCGTTTTTTTGTCAAAAAAAACCTTTAGTTTGGTTAATGTGTTCTTCTAGTCTTAGTTATTCTCATTTAACGCGCAGGAGGTATATGAACAACAAAAGGAGCTTATTTTACTTGGTGAGAGGGTTGTACTTGCCACTTTAGGATTTGACCTAAATGTTCATCATCCTTATAAACCCCTTGTTGAAGCAATAAAGAAATTCAAGGTTGCGCAAAACGCCCTTGCTCAAGTTGCTTGGAACTTTGTGAATGATGGGTATGTTTAGGATGCTCTGTTGTTTTAGATTTTAATTTTGCTTCCTGCTCTTTCTCATCTTCACACACTGGAAAGCGGCTTGCAGGCTGAGGACTTCGCTCTGCCTGCAATTTAAGCCTCATCATATTGCGGCAGGTGCCATTTTCCTTGCTGCGAAATTCCTGAAAGTGAAGCTTCCATCTGATGGTGATAAGGTCTGGTGGCAAGAATTTGATGTCACCCCACGCCAATTGGAGGGTTGGTATCCTCCCCTATTTTTTATGGTAAATAGTGTTGGACTCAATGGGACAGACCTCAAACACCCCCCATGGCACTAATGCTGCATATGGTTGATTGTTAGTGGCATCTGACCCATGAGATTTTTGTTAAAAGTTTATATTTACCAGATGATTGTAGCTATCCTTCTTTATCAATTATTGATGGAAAGCTGGAAAAGAACATTATGTACTGTAAAATAGATTATTTAATGACGGATAATGCTGTAATCAGATTTTGTCAAAAACTTAACAAGAAGCAGATAGGCCAAATGATCTGCCATGGGTACTGACTACTAGATGGGCTGTCCTTTTGTGTCCTTTACTCCTTTGTTATGTGCTTGTGTGTTGATTATGTTTGATTCATAATGGTTATTTTCTTTTGCAGAGGTTAGCAATCAAATGTTGGAACTTTACGAGCAAAACAGAGTGCCTCAATCTCAGGGTAGTGAAGTGGAAGGAAGTGCTGGTGGTGCGTCAAGTCATCGTCCGCAAAAAACTCCAGCAGCAGCTGAGGAACAGGCTTCAAAGCAAACCTCATCCCGTTCAGCAACTGAACACTCACATCCAGAAAACAATGGAGCTTCATCAAGAACAGCCCAAAATAATCAAAGTAATGATGATGGAAGTGGGGAAATGGGTAGTGTTATTACTGATCATAAGGCAGATGCTGAAACCAAAGATAATCAGCATCATGAGCAGTTGTCTCAAAAGGAGAACGTGAGAGAAGTTCCAAATAAATCCAAGTCCGCTTCGGAGCGAATTGCTGAAGACCAAGGAAGGGCTGGAGGAAGGCATAACAATGCAGAAGCTGGAGAGTGGAGGGATGATGGTGCCTCACATAAATCTAGCGCCATTGGTGGTCGAAATCTGGATATTCGGGAAGGTCCTGTGGGTCAGTCTCCTAAAGATGCTATTAAGATGATCGATGAGGATAAGGTGAAGGCAATACGAGAGAAAAGAAGGAAGTCTCGTGGTGAACCAACGAGGAAAAAAGATTTTATGGATGAGGATGATCTAATTGAGAGGGAGCTGGAAGATATTGAAATACCAGTTGACGATGAGAAAATGAAGCGGGAGCAAAGGCAAAGCTGGTCAAAATCACATGAGAATTCCGATCATGGTAAGGGCCACGGGGAAGTTGGAGATGGGAATCACTTGGGCACAAAAGGACACTCTTCAAGGGGATTGGAAGCTGAGAATGCCGAAGAAGGGGAAATGGTTGATGGTTCCCCCATGTTGAACAGTCGAAAGAGAAAGGCTGGGAGCCCGGTGGATAGGCAGTCAGAAGGAAAGAAGCAGCACGATTACATGTCAAGTTACAACCATGATAACGTAGAAGATGGACACAAGATGAGTCGGCCTAGCTATAGTGATAGGGAGTACAGAAGGCATGCACAAGAGAACCATTTGTGAGGGAAAATGATACCTGTAGTTGGTTTGTTCGCTATATTATTTGGTCACGGATGACTGACCATTGGTATGAACTTCTGGAACCTGATTATTTAAACTGGCCGGTCTCAGCTTTGGATGCTCAAACCGTTGACGATTGTATCGCAATTAGGTTGATTTTGCATTGCCTGTAATGGCTTATAATGGCTCATATCTTTATTGTAAAACATTGTTGAGGAATGAGGATGCTTCAATCTGCGTAATCATTAATGAAATAGCCCTGACAAGTGAGGGATTTTCTTTCTTTTCTACTTCAAGAGCGTGGCGTAGACCCACGTTTATTTGATGGTTTCATATGTTTGCTTACATTTTTGTTTTCTTTTTTTAAAGTTCTTAAGAAAAGAAATTGATATGCCTCATACTAGCAGAATGTTTTCCTTTTTTTCTCTGAACATAGCATGCGTAACTGAGAACTCCCACGGATGTTTAGTTTGATTTTGACCTGTTTACAATTGACGATGTTTGCTTTACCAGTTTATATGACACACTTGTTGGAATTAATTTTAATTTTTTTTTTCATTTGTTAATACCAATGATCCAAGGGTGGGTTTTAAAGATCCAATTAGGACAAACTTTCTTTCTATCTATCTTGAATCTTTAATTATGCCCTTTTTTTTTTTTCTGTTGAAGGATTGTTTGTACCGTCCAGTCGTTGATTGGGTTAGTTTCAGATTCTAGCAGCTATCGGGAAAGTAATAGTCATAACGAAAGTATATATGATAGATATTTATTTCCGCATTACTATATTGAACAGTAGATTTCTGCTATTATTACTGCATGTATTTTGAAAGGTTGAAAGCAGAGCTATTGTGATGGATGGTAGAATTAATCTCATAATAATCAACAATTCAAGTTCAATTGACAGTAGTAGTTTCTTGATCTTGGATTTTAAAGTCAGGCAAAATTTTAAAATCAAGAGATTTAATCATATTAAGAAATTAAGTTTTAAAATCGTCTATATATTATTACTGACGGACACTTAAAAAAGATATCAAAGCCTTGGTTCATGTAAAGCACACGAACCCATGGGCCAATAGCGAAGATCTCTTATCTAAAAAAGGGATTTCTTCAGAAAAGATAGACGGAGAATCACACAAACGCCACAAGCAAAAACATCTCAACCAATCACATGCATCCAACTCAGCTCCTTCGCTCCGTCTCACCTTATCCAACCCCAACTTGACATAACCACCACGAATCTCCCTCTCCCAGAATCTAAAAACCATCCATCCACACTGACAAAATCATTTCACGTCCATCTCCGCTTCTCCATTAGACACACACACACGCACACTCCCCCTGAAAGAAAAGAAGAAAAGGAAAAAGAAGATGTCTCTGACAATTCCAACAAATCTTTCAAAACCCCTATTGAAGCCAAGATCAAACTCTCAGTTGAGCCATGCAAAATTATCGAAACAAATGATCACGTGCTCTTCTTACGCTGGTTCTGAAGAGACTTCCTCTTCTTCTGGCAAGGCCGCCAAGCCACTCCAGGCTTTCTCAGCAGCCCTTGCACTTTCCTCAATTCTGCTATCAGCCCCACAGCCCGCAGTTGCCGACATCAGCGGCCTCACCCCATGCAAAGAGTCCAAACAATTCGCCAAGCGCGAGAAGCAGCAGCTCAAGAAGCTCGAGTCTTCACTAAAACTGTACGCTCCCGACAGCGCCCCGGCTCTCGCAATCAAAGCCACCATGGAGAAGACGAAACGGCGGTTTGACAACTACGGGAAGTACGGGTTGCTGTGCGGGTCAGATGGGTTGCCGCATCTGATTGTGAGCGGTGACCAGAGGCACTGGGGTGAGTTTATCACTCCGGGGTTGTTGTTTTTGTACATAGCTGGATGGATTGGGTGGGTTGGCAGAAGCTACTTGATCGCCATTAGCGGTGAAAAGAAGCCGGCCATGAAGGAGATCATCATTGATGTTCCTTTGGCTTCCAGGTTGGTCTTCAGAGGTTTTAGCTGGCCTGTTGCTGCTTACAGAGAGTTCGTTAATGGTGAACTTGTTGTCAAGGACGTTTAATCATTCTATCTATTTCTATCTCCTCTGGTAATCTCAATTTCTTTGTTGTAATTTTTCATTTCCATTTTTATTATGCGTCATGTGTTGTGGCTTACTTGCCTGTGTAATTTGAGGCCGATTGATTTATCATGGAATTATCAATTATGCATGTACTCTTGAATAGGGTTAAAACTTCTCATGGAAAGTTCATACAAAGACATGCAAATTGATAAGGTGCGGTTTTATGTGTGTGTGTGTGTGTGTGTGTGTGTGAGGTCCGAATGTTACATGAATAAACATCAAACTATTACTACCCATTGTTTATTGTTTCTTAATCCTATCTTTAGCGAAGCCTTATTAGTAATCAAAATTAAATATTTGGATCATAATTTATGATCAGGATAAGAGATGATCTATCATAGTTGTGGCCTGGGGTGTATGGAATGTGAAGTTCTAGTCAAAGGTAGCTGGGTTGTTGTATTTTAAGTTGATTGAATTTTGTTCTTGGACACACAAGTGGGACTGCAGAGCAGGGGACAGACAGAAATGGAGGAATAATCGATAGCTGAATGAGGGAAATTTTATGTATCTAAAGTTTGTAAACTTGATTATATGTAATTCTGGTGATGTTTTTTAATACTGATCCTGATCCTGATAATTGAGTGCAGCAAATCTTGGGCTTTATGGTTGTGATTGGTAATTTTAGCAAGGATAGGAATAGATGTGAAATTAAATCTTGATCATGTATAGTTGCAAATGTACATGTGACGAGATTTGCACATTCAGTCACTTGTTCATAAAATTGATTGATATGATTTTTGTTCTTGGACACAGAAGTGGGACTCTACAGAGCAGGGGGCTGACAGAAAGGGAGGAAAAATGAAAGCTGGATGCCTGGATTTCTGTGAATTGGTTGAGGAATGGGGAGAGGGAAATTTTATGTGTCTTAAAGTTTGTGAATTTGATTATGTTGATCGATACTGATACTGATACTGATACTGATCCTGATCAAATCAAAATCAATTCTCGTTTGCTATTCACATTCATGTGCCACTCTATCTCCATGTTATTTTTACGTTGGAAGAAAAAGAAAGAAATAAAGAAAGAAATGACAACAGAAAATAGAGTGTAAGCATTAGCTCAAAATGGTGTTTAATTAAGTGGGAGACGGAAGGTAATGTGTTAAAAGAGTGACGATGCAGTTATAAATTTTTGTATAAATGATGTGATATTAATATATTGGTTGGATAAAAATATAAAATAATGTAAATAAATTATGTGGATTAAAAGATATTTAATTCAATTAGTTTTATCATGTCATATTAATTCGTATAAAATAAATTTATATAAGAATTTATAGTTATATCATTACTCGTGTTAAAGATATAGGGACGATGGTAATTAACTAAATTAAGTTTTATCACTGAAGTAAATTGCAAAAGAGAGATTTTGTTTTTGAAAAGTAAAGAAGGTTACGCTTAAAAATAAGCTTTTACCTCGCAGCTACATAAACCTCGGAAGTTTTATGTCGGCCGATTAATAGCCCAATAAGTCACCCATAATTGATTGAAGAATGCGCCCGATAGTTAATAGCAAGAACTGGGCCAATCCAGAATAGTACAAGAGTAACACTATTAGCACCCCTATAACTTCCTGAAAATACCCCGTTTGTAAGTGCTCCTCATAAATTCTTTTACGTATAGATTACTTTCTCAGAATCCCATGTTGATTCCAAAACTATCCTCCATCTCTTTGCATTTTTGAATTCTCTTTCACTTCAAAAACGATGCCGGTCTTGCAAGAGCTCGTACTCGTCGATATCGAGAAGTTTGCTCAATACACGTTTATTACCCATCTCAATGCAGAGGCGATAGTCACCGTGAGAATCAAAGCAATCTTATTGCTATCGAACCTAATGTTAATGACCATTATTATAACGATGGTTGGTTGTGATGATCAGACGATTAGTAGTCATCAATGTTATGGTGGTGTTTTGAATAAGGTTAACAGAGTCAAAGTTAAAGCCTTATGTGAAGAATTTTCAATGAGATTAAAAATTCAGCCTTAGAAATTGTTTGATAGGATTTGACAAAAGATCCAAAAAAGATTGTGTCTAACACAAGATATAAGATAGCCCCGCGCCCACTATAAATCATTTACTTCTCCTTTAAATAATATCCTGTAATTGTTTTCTCAATCGTATTTTATAATAGATTGTCCATTCAACACTATCATTACAAATAATTTCTTAATTCTACTAATCTTAACCCTTGAGATTGTTGAACATAGAGAGAGAGAGAGAGAGAGTTTAGTTGGAGAATAAAATGAATGGGGTTATTTGGGAAATAAATTAGGGTTTTAAAATTACTTTTTTAGGATGTAGTTAGAAATTTTTTTACTTTTTATATTTTTAAGGAAATTAGAGGTGTGTTAATAGCACCATTAACAGTAAGAGCACTGTATTGGGCCAACACATTGTGTGAAATTGGCCCAAAATTGAAGCCACCTTTAGAGCAATAAGCCTAAAGCCGAAAGAGTGGCTGAGAACGGGTTACTGCTGCTCTAGCCCTTCACAGGGGAGCTCAAATGTTAAGAGTAAGTGAAAACACCGGCCACCGAGGCCTTCACCCATGGGGGGTTCGCAACCTCAGCAAAGTTGAAGGTGCGATGTTTAACTTCTCATGAGAACTCAAAGTATTTCTTCTTCTATAAAGTGAGTGAGAGTAGATATTTTTTTCAAAAATTTAATCGGAGATTTTGAACTAATCTAGGTAGATGTCTAGATTGTACCATTAGGGCTCGTCTAGATGGAGTATAAAATGATGGGATTGGATAATTTTGCCCTAAAATTATCCTAATGCAGTGTGTGGTACACAAAAATAATTGTAGAATAAAATTAGTGGAGCCCATCATTTAATCCAATGCAGTATCAAAATTTTATAACGAGGAGGGGGCATGGGATAATAATATATAAGTTAAAATTTAAGCAATCGTTGTTCATAGGATAATAAATAATTCTTTTTTTTTTTAACTTATACTCTTATTATAATTGTTGATAATATTCTTGTTATGTTTATGATGATATTATTTAGTAAAATACAAGTTTAGAAACTATAAATGTTAAATATAAAAAAAAAATTAAGGGAAGATTTTGCATTTTTTTAATAAATTCACCAATAATTATTGATTTAAGTAATATTATATTCCATGTCATTTTAAAATAAATCTAAGATAATTTTGATAAATTAATATATAAGACATTTTATGAGTTACGAACCAGTCCCATGACATACCAAACACTAGATATGATTATTTATAGTCTAATCCAATATTGCATCAAATATAATATAGTGTTATATATAATCTAATATTATCTAATCTAATCATATCTGATCTGATCTGATTTGATCCAATCCGACATATCAAACAAGCCCTTAGCGTATGTATTTAGATTTCAAGTAGATTTCAGATTATTTTACATAGCTACATAGCTCAGCTTTATGATTTGCACTTCTTATTTACCCTCCAAAAAAAAAATTCATTTGCGTACTTGCATTGCATTGGTGGTAGGCTCAGCTCAAGTCTTATTGTTGGTCTATGGCTTTATGCTTTCTTTTAGGGAGTCACAGCTGTAAAGCCTCTCTCATTCCCTTATGGGTAAACTTGATCTTAACAACCCAATCATTTCCTTCTTTTTAATTATTATTATTGTAGAGCATTCTTATAGAACCGTTTCTTTAAAAGGAAAAAAAAAAACTATTTTACGAACACCTTGGTTTATCTAAAACGCATTCATTATGCTTAAAATAAATAAATAAATTCACTTAAATCTAAAAAAGATGCAATCTATTGCATGAATCAATGTAAAAATGATTGTAAATGAATGGAAAGTGAAAATTTTACCCAATCAGAAAATCTCCAAATGTATAGGCCTGGACGGAAGGAAAGATTAGCCGCTTTGAACAAGTGGTTTTTATTGAGATAATCCAATGGGCTCAAATTTTCCAATTGGTGTTTTTTCTCCAACCATACCATGTGCGGTAAACTACTACTAAAAATTCTTCATCAAAAAAGTCTAAACATATAGCGAAATGATTGTTTTTTTTAGGTGGAATATATTTAGAATCCCATGCTTGATGCTTCGACATTTCAAAGAATCAATGAACTAATCCTCAATCTTTCTCCTAGTAGATTTGCTGATTGATTGAATAAGAAATTAGGCTTCAAATTTTCAAAGGCAAATGAGTGTCAAAGTGCTTTCGGCCGCGTTAACAACCACAAGCCTAGTTACTATATCTTGTTTCTAACCCATTAGAGAAGGTCAACGAATTTTTTTTTCTTTTTTCTAATTAACCTTTTTCATTCTTTAAGAGACATCAGTGAATTGGATAAATAGTATGTATTTACACTTTAAAGTATTTGATTTTATCATATTAATTAAAAAGATAGCAAACACTATACTATAAGCCATTATAATGATTAAGAGATTGTACTTTTTTTTGCAATAGTATTTTATATATAAAAAAAAAGGAAATCCCGTTATGCCGATATAAAAAAATAAAATTTAAGTAAGACAATCTCAAAGAGAAGACAAAACAAATAAATAATATATTTCATATATTTTTATTAATTGGAGCTCTTTTCAAATTATGTGAAGACCAATTTGACATTTATTAGGTCTAACGTAGTTCATATATGTTGGGTGTGGGGGGATGGGGAGAAGTTGTTTAACTTAAGATTTTTAGGCTTCCAACAGCATTTGCCTAAGGCACATTTGCCATATCAAATGGAGACGAATACTAAAACATCAAAATGGTAATGTTTGAAGTAGCTCTTGAGGCAGGGCAAAACTAAGGGTAAAACCAAGAATCTGAAATGCTTCTTTTATCACAAAGAAGGGCATTTCAAGAAAAATTGTCTAGAAAATAAGTTTAAGAAAAAAGAACAAAATGGGGGCGCTACTACAGTAGAAGAAAAAGGCCATGAGTTTGCTGGTCTGTGCATTCCAACAGAAAGCAGAGGAAGAGGAGCTTTGATTCAAGGTGGATAAATGTGGAACAATTTGCTGAATTCAAAACTTGGACCTATTAAACGACATCATTTCGCTTACTAATGTGTTTCAAGTTATCACGAGCTGGACATGTAAACTCACTTAAACATCAAAACGACAGCACATGAAGATGTTTTGATCAAGGATTAAGTGATGCACGTGATGAAACATGTGAGAGGAGAATCAAGTTCATTGCAAAGCCGTTATCCACGTGGCTGATTCTGGTGCAATTTGGGTTTCTCAATCTTTCTTCTAGTAGATTTGATGATTGATTGAATAACAAATCAGGCTTCAATTTTTCAAAGGCAAATGAGTGTAAAAGGGCTTTAGGCCACATTAACCACCACAAGCCTAGTTACTCTTATCTTGTTTCTAATCCATTAAAGAGTTCATCATAATTGTGGGTTTGAATTGTATTGGTTGATAAAGATGTATACACATAAGGTCAATGTTTTTTTTTGTTCTTTTTTCGAACTAATTTTCCATTCTTTACAAGACATCAGTGAATTAGATAAATAGTCTATATTTACAATTTAAAATATTTGATTTTTTGGTATTGATTAAAAAGATAGCAAACACTCTCCTCTAAATTTTTAAAATCTCTCTTTTCTTTTAAAAAAAGTATTTCATGAAAAAGAAAAAGAAAAGAGAAATCCTTTTATGGGCGATAATCAAAAACAAAAATTAAGTAAAACAATTTCAAAGAAAAGAAAATACAAACAAACTACATATTTCTTATATTTTTATCAATTGGACTTCTCTTAATACTATGTAGAGATCGATTTGACATTTGTTAGATTTAATGCACTTCACGTATCTAAACAATAATTCTCTAGAGGCAAAATTACTTGTGTTTAAATACAAATTTGAGCTACATTATCATAAAAATGTGTAGACATCCACACCTTTTACATATGTGAATATTGGCTACATAAACCTCTTGCTTTTAGTGCAAAAAATTAAATAAGTTATTCTTACTTCTATGTAGTTAATGCGAAACCTGCAACTATAATATTATGATTCTTCTTGATCATTTGATTAAATGAATTAAAACCATTCAATAAAGCAATGAGATTTATATTTTAATCAAACCATTCAATAAAGAACAAGATTTATATAAATAAATAAAAATTGACGATTGCCAATTAAAAACAAACATAAAATAATACGACATCGAAACAGATCCGATTCAGTGGTTGACATGCTAACAGTAGGTACACCAACACAACATAAATTAATTCCATCGGACGAGAAATTTAAAAAAGTTTGCACTCACAATGTTCACAATCCCACTACACGATTACATTAAAATAACTCTCGCTATAATTATAATTATAATTATAAAGTTAATTTATATACTTAATTTATATACAAAATACAGTTAATTATAATTATGACGAAGACCCATAACCCCATGTAAAAGTATAGTAATGATCCAGTAATTAAAGCGAAACTAAAAAAAGAAAAAGAAAACTCTAAATATATCTAGATATATAAAATGCGTTTATAAAATATGAAAGTGGCTAGCTAACAAGTCCACATCGATTCCTCATAATGAGCCAAGTCCATGTCGTAGATGGGCTTGGTCTGAGAAGCCACGAGCTTGGACGGGGAGAGCCGCTGTTGCTTGGGCTAGCCGGGCCGAACCCGTGGCTCGACAAGGACGCAGTTTGGCGAACCCGTAAGTGCACCACCTCGGCCTGAGCCAGGGCCAATTGGGTCTGTAGCACGTCTATTTGATTTTGCAAAGACGAAATGGCTCCAACGCAACCGTACACTGGATCACGAACTCTTGCGTTCGCTTCATACACCATGCTGCTCACAGCATCTCCTCTTTGGTGCACTGGCAATTCCTTTAATTTTTACACAATTAAAAATCTTGCATCAGCTAGATATGGTAAATTATTAATCAAAGAAATTTACACCTAATTCCACGTCTTTTTACTTAATTAGAGAAATAAAACGTGTTAATTGTCTAAGTATTGTTTGCCTTTTTACTTCTATCAGGTCATAATCTAGATGATTACAAGCTTTTAATTTGGAGTTTAATGGGTGCGTGTCTTCCTCATCTTTGTGGCAGTACCATTTCTTGTTCTGAAAAAAAAAATAATTAATTTCTCTTTCGCAGAATTGATTTTGATGCTATAGCATCTCCAGCAGTGGCCCTAAATGTCCAAAAATGTCATTATCATCACCTTGTAGCACTCGCTTTTGCTTGCCCCCTCCAAATTCGTAATCCCTCTTGCATTCATTTGAATTACACAGTAGAGATTACAGGTAAAATTACCTTTTGACCCATTAAAACCTGAGAGAGTTTCTTGAGCTCTCTAATTAGCAAGTGGGAACCACAATTTTCCTATAGGGGCACTGATGTCAGCTTGGGATGAAAAATGAAATTTGGAAAATAACTGGAAAGGTTGAGGCTTCATGCAATTTTGTCAAGTCAATTCATCAACAAATAATAATATTTTTTTTCTTTTTCAAAATAACTTTTTCTTTTCTTCAAAATGAATTTATTTGAATATTCAGTTATATTCATCATATGATTTTCTATCATCAGTGGGAATCCACTGTATTTAAATCCTGATTTCATTTTAGGACCGCAAGAGATTTTTTTTTTTTGGTTAAATAAACTAATAACTATATTCTCATAAAAGTATTTATTTAAACTTAATGATAGAGAGCTCACTCTAAACCCACATAAATTTTACAAACAAAAGTTGAATATTTTAATGAATACCTTTAAAATTTAAATTAATAATAAAGTTATCCCAAAAATTTGCTTTCGTAGAGTTGAGGTGGGATTCATTGGTGGAGTGCGTATCATTTTTCTTAATTTGTTTGCTTTCTTTTTTAAAAATAAAAGTTTAGTTTACATAAAGCATAAAAAAAGAAAAGAAAATTAAAGGACTTGTTTGGAAGCAACTTCAACTTATTGAAGGAAGGATTAGTTTCTATCAGAAGCTGCTTCCATACACAACCTTGTAATCGTGTCACTAAAACAAAAATAAAAAAGTAAAATGCAGTTAAAAACAAAAAAGTCAGGTACCTGTAGCATCTTGTTGACATTGCTAGCACCAAAAACCTTGTGCACATTAGCAAATTTCTGGGGCTCATCAGCTGGAAAATAAGGAGCGAAAACACAATCCTGGGCACACCTTCTCCTTAGAAGCTTGCATGCTGCACATGGTGATGGTGCACCTTGTTTCCTACCACTCTCCTTCATCCTGCCACGTGTCCCCCCCCAAACCCCACTAAGTATCTACCGAGTTAAGAATTTAAGGCACCACCTAGGGCACTTTCCCTTAAAAGAAAAGCCAAAAAGAATTTTTAGGGTTATAGCATATGTTTAGATTTGGAAGCTTAATTAAACGCAAAAGAGAGTTGAAAGATACAGTAAAGAGGAAGACGAAGAAGAAGAAGAAGAAGAAGAAGAAAATGAAAAGTAGCAAAAGAGAGATTGATTATGAGAGGGGGTATGAAGAGAAGAGGGGGCGGTGATTTTATAAGCATAAAGGGTCATTCAGTAATCAGTATACATCTGAGGTGGGTACCACAAAGCAACCCTTTAGATTTTTTGGTCGACAGAAAACAAATTTCTCTTGACATGACTCCAATTTTTTTTTTCTTTCTTTAAATTTGTTTCTTCAGTTTTTTTCTTTCGCTACTTTTGTTGAATTTTATATTCTTGCCGTTGTGGATAATTTTATTTAATATCTGTTTATACGCATCATTGCATGTTATTTTAGTATTACTTTGTATTATATATGATAATGTATACAACAGAAAAGGTAATTTATTTTGTTGGGTTTTGTTAATTTAAAGAAGGGATCATGATGGTTCATTTTGTGGGTCCTCCTTCTAGGCTTCCTAAATACTGTAAACTATGAATGCATGCATGCATATTTGCAACATATATAGATACATGATGCCCCATTTTGTATCCCTCATAATAATAGAATGGGTCATGTTGAATACAATATTCTATAACATCATAATAACAATTCTTTTGCAACATGAAACATCACCCTTGCTCATCATGAAATACTTTCGTCATATTTATATGTGAGATTTCTATTTTCACGTTAACACGTTAAAAAGAAGAAAGATATTAAAAGTCTGTGTCTATAGTACTATAGGAAAAACCCTAATAATTAAACACATCTATATAATTAATAAATATGATTTTGAATAAATTATGGAGTTGTGGATCCAATGTATATATGTACAAAAAAAGTTCGCCCCTGTCCCTTGTGCTCCACGCCTTTGGAATTATCTCAGCAATTCACGTGCTGCATGAAATTATCTCAAATGGTGTGAACCTATGGACCAAAACCTCCAAAAGTACTCAAATGGGAAGATACAACCAAAGCTAAGATACTGGAATTTGAGGGACGAAATTGAGAAAAAGAGAAGAGATAAAGAAAGGATTCTAGACTCTAGACAATAAAGCAAATACTCAGCAGTCTTTGTTATAAAGTTTAGCCAAGATAGTTGAGCACACTTTCTTGGAGTTTGGAAATAGCGTACTAAAGGGGTTGCGACCGTATTTTAGTAAAGGGATATTATTATTTTATTAAAATTTTATTGATATATATCAAAATTTATTGAAAAGTGTATTTTATTATTAAAATTTTACGTCGTTATCAATTTATTATTATTCCGTTAACAATGTTAAAAATTTGCTGATATTATAAGAGCATAAAAGATATTTTCAACTGTAAGAGTAAAATTATTTATTAATTTGATAGATAAATTATCATTTTACTACTAAATTTTTAGTAAAATTATCATTTTACTACTGAATATTTAGGAAAATTATCATTTTACTACTGAATTTTTAGATAAATTATTATTTTATTATCAAACTCTTAGGGGTAAAATCGACTTTTAACTCAATTTTCATTAAACATTAACTTTTTTTTAACGGAATGGTAGTGAATTGATAACAACGCAAATAACGGCGTAAAACTTTAGTAGTAAAATATATTTTTGGCAAACTTTAATAATGACATGTTATGTCAGTAAAATTTTAGGAGTAAAATAATAATTTTCCTTTAGTAAATTAGACTTTACTATTTGATAATTTATCAATCAGATATACGCAAAAATTGAGTGGTTTAAGATGTTTGATTATGTCGTAGTTAAAAGTTTGGATCAGGATGAGGATTAGGATTTGAAAGTTTGGGATTAGTATAATCGTTCTTCTTAATTAATAAAATATAATATAAATATGTAAATAGAAATCGTTGTAATAGATAATTTGATATGTATAGTTGACTGGACGCATGCGGCAACATTTCTGCATTTGGAGAAAAATTTGCGTACGCTAATCCCACCACCTCAGCCGGACTCAGCTGGCAGGATGAGCCACTGAGAAATTTTATCATTTGGATGTTGACAGGTCTGATAAGAGGACCTTGAGCGGGCTCCACGTTGGAATTCATAAAATTTAATATAAAAATCAAAGTAACACAGTCTATTCTAACACCTTACCACGTTGAGGTGTTGATGTGGTGAGAGTGACCTACACGGCTACACAAATTCTCCCTTGATCGGTATTGTGTCAATACATGGCATAAAATATTTAATTAAAAAAAAAAGGCTCTCACTAGTTATACAATTAAAATGTAAATTTGGCTGATATCAAAAATAGTATATTGCTTTTCAAAAATACATACATATATATATTGAACACGGGCATCGTGAATTTAAATTGAGGGAAGAAAATTTAGGTACAATGGTTTTAATAGGATTACTTCAAATGTTCTCTCTGGAATTATTATTTATTATACATACTGATAACTCTATGAAATGAAAGTTATCATGACACTTTTAGACTTAAATCAATATTACCTAAAGAGTAAATGATGTGTTTTTATTGTATTTTTGTTACATTTTACATAAATATTCATTTTAGTTAGTCTTAATAAGTTTTACTCAATTTAAAGTAATTTGTGCTCAAATTGTATGCAAAATTGTAGGTTTCCAGAAGCTTATAATTCATTGAAGAAATGCTATGCAATACGCTTGCAAAAATAAGGAAACAATATGGCTACAAAAGAGTTGAAACAAATCTGGAACATGACAGTTGCTGTAGATATTGTTGTAGCAACCATTGCTGTAGCAATCTTTGAACAACGACATAGAAAATTTCGCGCAGGATACTTACAGAATTGCGATATGTAGTTTCCTAATCTGACTTATGCACGCCCTAGGGTTTCGTTTACCCTAATTTTCAACTATAAAAGAAGTACACATCGTAAGGAAAAGAGAGGGCCATCACCCAAGGAGAAAAACACAAAAAAAAACACAAAAAAAACAAGATTCAAGAGATAAATTAAGGGTTGCACAAGAGGAGAATTTGCAAAAACCAATTGAGAGCTCAATTCTTCTTATTCTTCTCTTGTTTTCTCGTTTTCTATTTATTTATGCAGATGTGTTTCATGGTTGAAACTTTGTTCTTTGTTTTTCTTTTGCAAATTATGAACTAAATTTATTTGTAGTTGAGTGATAAACAATCTTGATAGTTTATTAACTGGAAATATGTGTTGCTGTGTGTTTGTTGTAGCAGTTTGTTTTGATAGTATTTATTTTTATTCATTATTTCAGTTGATCACCCTTTAATGATACTAGCTAAGGGAGAACCGCAAAAGGGTCTATCTTAGTGGAACATATTAGAACAATACTTGATCTTAAATTGGGTTTTCCAGATTGAGTTTTACTTGAGTCCCAAAAGGGTCATGCTTGATTTAAGATTAGTAATGAACTAGATATAAGAATTTACTTTGTAGGGTAAATAGAACCTAAACGTGTAATGTTATATCTTATGTTGGCATAACAACTTATCACTGTTAGGTTGCATATGGATATAAAATATCCAACATGCGACGGCTGAGGATGCATAAGGATTCTGCTCTGTGCTGTAGTAGATGCTACAGCAACCGAGCCAAACATTAGAAAAATAGTCAACACCATTAAGAAAGTTTATTCACTCAACTACTATATATTCCCATTAGTTTTATCCTTGAGTTTGACGTGATAATTTACTTTGTTGCATTTTATTTATGGTGCTTTTATTTTAATTAATATAATAGTTTCACCAATTGTTTTATTTTATTTTAGCACAAAAATCTGCACTGTTAAGATTGTTATAGAAAATCTGATAACATCAATACCTATTGAGACGATCCCGAATACTCATCACTTTATTTCTTATTGTGTATACTTGCACATTGACACCGATAGCATTAGTATAAAATTAACCAACACATACATACTAAGTTTCATTGAATTTTATAATTAAAATACCATATTAAAAATTATATGGCTTTTTATTTATTTGTTGTTTTCCAATTTAAATTTTATACCTTACGGCATTTTAGTTAATTATATCTATAATTTGTGGTCTCGGACTTGACCAAATGATTTTAAGAGAGTTTTATTTGACTGACCACTTAAGTTCAAATCTTAGAGAGTATGACTTAATGAAACTAAAAAATTATTTTAAACTTTATCCATCACCATATATATATATATATATATATATATACACACACGACTTTATTAATGTTAAGAAAAAGTATTATATCATATAAAGTAATAGTTTGGATATTTTTATGTTTAGCGACCAACAGTATGATAATTTCAGTGCCTTCACTGCTAAGACACAATGCTTAGTGTCTAACATGCCCCATCATAAAGCATAGTGGCACCTTTTAATAAAGATCCTCTGTTAATATCTACTGATTACCATTATATTGTCAAGTGGTTTTATCAAAAGTAAGTGCTTTAGACAAATCAACAACCATAATTATGAACAACAATCATCTCGAGTTTGCAAAATCTCCTTTGATAACCAAAAAATAATCATGAGTTCTTCTTGACATCGTTTGTTGAATGTAAATGTTTCTCTTTCAAAAGCACCCCCCAACAAAAAAAATTCCTATTTCCGTTATCATCAACCAATAAGAAAGCGTTTTTTTTTTAACTCCGGAAGAAAAATAGTTTAGATCTCTCATTGACTTTGGTTTGGTAAGTGACATCCACGCCTTAAACCATTGACTTTTGCCAAGAATAAAATCAACGGCAAACAGTGGCCAATCCTGATTCAACCTCATTATTATAGCAATAATCTAAATCATTACTCAAATCATACCTAAAAGTGCCGGTTTTTGTGATGCACAATTCTTTTTTTTTTTGGGGGGGGGGGGTAAAAATTAAATATATGTAGACGATTTTATAGTGTATATTGATAAAATAGGTTTAAACCTTTAAATACAGTTAATTGCAAATTGTTTTAATTAATTCTCATAGTATCTATTTTACATGCATTCATTTTGTGTTTAATTATTGCTTAATATAATAGTCTTTAAGCTAGAACTTTAAGAGACTCAAATGGGTTTTCAACGTGATGACATGTTGTAATATTTACAAATAATACAAAAATTAGAATTTTTCTTTTTAAAATTGTTACTTATTTATAAATATATATTTATTTATTTCAAATTATTTTAATTACGACACCAATTACGTACACTATTAAAAGTAATTAAAATAATTTCAAATATATATATATATATATATTTATTTATAAAAAAGTAAAAATTTTTATTAGTCTGGGTTGTGGTACAAGCTTAAAGGTGCCTCCCACAGTTGGAGCCCACTCAAAACCAACTCGTGGTTCAGACAAAAAAAAAAATTAAAAGGACCTCAATGTCATTCAATTACACATATTAAGTGTTGGTCAAAGTAGTAACTCTATACGAAAGCGGGGATTAGTCTGGGTTGTGGTACGGGCTTAAAGGTGCCTCCCATAGTTGGGGCTCACTCAGGACCACCTCGTGGTTCAGACAAAAAAAAAAAAATTTAAAAAGACCTCAATGTCATTTAATTACACATATTAATAGGAATCATACGAATGTATCATTTTCGCATGCACACATTGGTTACCCTTATTATTTTTAATGGCCCTATTTATACAAGAAATTCGATAATATAAAAAGGATATAATCAAACACTATGATTCATCCTCCAAATTAATGTGCGATCTTGATTCTTCAATTCACTCCGAGATAGAACAACAATCTTTAATTTTGCATGACATTAGTATAAAATTTCAATTTATCTCCTATTTTTATTCGGAAGATGATAACAAATAGTGTGCCCATTGATGATTTTTTTTTCCTCTTCTTAATAGTAAATGGAAGTAAATAGATAGGCTAATTTTAAATTACTCCCCTTATGAATTGATTATCTTCAAATTGTCCCTTTTATTTTTAAAAACTTCAATTTATCCCTCATTTTTGTTAAAAATACCCATCCTTAGATTAATAGTCTTCAATTTATCCCCCAAAAGTATTAATACATATTTGGGTGAATTTCAAATTATCCCCATTAAAAGATAAATAAATAAATAAATTTCAATATTATACAGGTAAAAAAATACAATGTATTAGAGTTTACATTCATTTTTGTCTTTTTATTTTTCCCTAATTTAATATAGTTAGTGATTGATGAGTAGAACACTTTTAATATTGCACATACATACATATAGATAATGTATATGTGTGTGTGTCTATGTATATGTATGTATGTATGTATATATTATAATGTGTATACCATACTCTTGCCTCATGAACACACATCACATAATGATTTTGATTCCAATCACAAATTACAGACAAAAGATTGGCGTTATAAATTTGACAATCCATCTTTACAAGCCACGATCCACGCAACAGGTCGAGTCGCTGACAATAACAATTCTGCGTTTCGCATTCCAAAAACATGTAGCCGTTGCCAAATTTTCACATCAAAACAGAAAACAAACGTATTTTGAATAGGTCTATAGATATGTAGCCACGCGCAACTCTGAGAGAAGCAAGAACATGCGCATGTCAGTATAACAACACAAAAGTAGTCAACTTTTTGCAGCTATAAATCTGATTGAAATTGATATTTTGGATTAGTACTTGCCTGCCATTTATTAGTAAACAAAAACTGCCGGCAGATTGAGAAAATCCTCGACCAGATCGGTACTCTGTGTGTGTGTGTATATATATATACACACATATATGACAATCTAATCTTACAACTAATCTAAAATACATTTTCTTACATGAATAGTATATGTGTGGGGTTTATGTATTGTTTATATGAGAAGTGTATCTTACATTAGTTATAAGATAAGGGGATATATATATTAATAATGATATAACAAATAAATTTATAATATAAATTAGGTAAAAAGATGGTATGTTCTCAAGGTAAAAAAAAAATAGTAAGGTAAACTTTCAAATTTTTTATAAGGGATACTGAGACCTCCTCTTAATTATAATATGCTTTGCCTCTATTAACTCAAAAACTTAATTATAATGTTTTATAATAAATATAAATATAATATTAAAATAAATATAACAATATGTACATTTTAAAATAATTTAAATATTTTTATACTTTACATTCTTATATTATATTAAACTAAATTTTGTATTAAATAAAAACCTAATATTAAAATAAATATATAAAAATTTAAAATTATTTTTAATATTGTATAAAGCAATTTTTATATTATTAAAACATGAGATATATTTTATTAATAGTAAAATCTATTTAAACCAAACTTTTATTTAATTTTTTATAATAAATACAAATATATTATTAAAAAAATACAATATTTTATATTTTAAAAATTACTTTATATATTAAATAATATTCTAATATTATTAGTCTACTAGACCAATTAAACTATTTAAATTATATTTGTACTTAATTCAAATTTTTTAGTTACTATATACAAGGGGTATTATAGTTTAAGAGAATCTTAGTGTCTCTTACTGAAAACTTGGGGGATCTATATGACTATTTTTCTAATATTTGAAAGTATTTTCTAAAACCTTGAGAGTATAGGTATGCTTTTCTCCATAAATTATTAAAATTGTACCATAAATCTATTTTTGAAATCCTTTTTAATTTTTGATATAATGGAAAGAAAATGAGCAATTATAATTACAAAAAATTTTAACCACGATATTGTGAAAATTTTAATTGGTACCATGTGTTATTTTTTTTCTTTTTAACTTTCTAATACTAGGGATAATGTTATAATAAGTTGTCGCAATAACAATATTTTAGCCCTAGTAATTTCAATTTATTCAATAAATATATAATTTAATCATTTTAAAAACAAGTCACTAACTCTAATTGATAATAATAATAATAATTGAATTAGGAACATACTTGAAAATAAAATAAAAATCCTATTGTTATATAAAAGTAAATAAAACTTAAGGCTCAAGAGAGGCTTCAATCCCCTATGAACCATTATTTTTTGTTTTAAATGTGCTCAAAGCCCCTTAAGAGTTAAATTAAAAAAAGGATAAAATATTTGTAATTTACCAATAATATTATTATTTAGCGGTTTTAGAGACTTACTTCAAATCCTAATAGCCATATAATTTTATTTTTAAGATATTTTGTTGGAGATTACTTACTAAAAGGATATTTTCAAAAATACGGCTACAATGAGCTCAACATTTAAAATGAATAATTTATTATTTTTTTTTAAATTTACAACAAATAATAGAATTTGAGTTGTTGAGACTTTAAATGTATTTAAGTAAACAGTAAAAAGAATTAAGTACCCCAAATATAATTTAAAATTTTTGAATTAGTCCCCTTAATTTGAGTGTCAGGGTCTGCCACTACTAATGATAATCTAACTTTTTAGTCTGAATTATTTTGTTTCATACAACAATATTTTGTGTTAGTATTTGGCTACGAGATGATACATGTTTATTTCTAAAAATAATTAAACTAATTTTAGTGTGATATATATCTCCTAGTAAAATCATGTTATTTCATTTTATCTATTTATTTATTAGGAAATGAGGATTACACCCAATTGTTTAAAGAAATTAAGCAAAATGCACTTCATGTTTTAAAATAGATCCACATCTCTTTGCAGTTATAATGTTAATCTTATATTTGTACTATTCTTCCCCTAGTTTTAATGTTAACCATAAAATTTAAATATTTTGAGAATTTTTTTAAAGCAAAATGCTTATATACTATTAATGATTAAATTAATTTAATAACAAATTGCAAAGTACGGTGAAAAATCACAAGTAGGAAAAAATATCATAAATACCCCTAGTAATTGTATAAAGTATTCATCTAAATGAATATAACAAATTTAATGTATTTTATCTGTTTCTTAATATGGCACAAAACTAGTTGTTTCATTGGAAAAGCATAGAATGGATCCTACCAAACACCTTTGTTGTTTACCACCATTGATATTTGAGCAATATGAATTAATTATTTCTTATCAAACAATAATAAAGGTGTGTGATTTATTATTTTTTCCGTGGTTGCTTATATATCTCTTTCATAATTCATATAATGATTTGTTTTCTCTCTTTAATTTATTGTATATTATTCATTTGGAGTGAATTGTTGACGAGTTTATTGTGTTTAGTCTAATTATTTATTCAGCCTTTATTTGTATATGTATTTGAATATGTTCTTCAATTGTTTTCTTTTTTATGTTTTGAGAAGTATATTTAGAATCTTAAATTTCATACACTTAGCATATATTTTGGCAAGCCGGTTTATACAACTATTAAGGAGATCCATGAACTTTTTCCTACTAGTAATTTTTCTCCATAACTTACAAAATTTATTATTAAATTAATTTACACATTAAGGACATATAAGTTATTTTGTTTAAAAAAATCATCAAAAATTTAAAATTTTATGACTAACATTAAGACTAGGGATAGAGTAATAAAAATAATATATAAAACCAATATCATTATAACAACATGGTGGCTTGAACTTATTTTAAAACAAGAGGGTATTTTGTTCAATTTCTTCAAATAATAGGGGATAACCCTCATTTTCGCATTTATTTATTTAGTTTTAATACTTTGTCGCAAGAAAATGAACCATGCATCAAACGCTCCGTTTATTATGCTTTTCTTAGTTTCAACTTTTTGTTTCTCCGGTTTTTGATAACCAATTAATCATGGCTCATGCTGTGCTTTATGTATTTGATTATAAAGTACTTTTATTTTGAGGCATGCATTCTCAATTCTCATGCTTCACTGATGATCCACATTTTCAACATTAAAAGTAAACAAGGTAAGGAAGAAAAGAGAAATGAAAGAATCAAGATATATAACCATAATTAATTTTATTTTAAAGAGCAGATGATGGAAAAGCTAATGTGGGTGCATAACTAACTACTCATAATGAGCTCCTCAATGCCAATATCTTTGACAAAATGGGACCAATTATTATTGTTTTTCAGTCGATTATATATGGGGTCTACTAGCACTTAGTCAATCAAATGTTCTCCAACAACATGGATTCAAGCTCCACAATCCAAGAAAAAAAATATACAACAACTCATTTTTCAAGTTGGAAAATTTTGTCAATTAATTAACCGCTAAAGTCTCTTGGTACCCATGAAAAATATTATGTTAAATTTAGTAAATAATTAGATAGAAGATCTAAACTCTTTTAATATAAAATTTATGGAGCAGGTTTATATTAAAGGGAGAATGCATATTTTATTTTTAATAGATTTTTATATTTAAAGCTTATATCTCTATTAGATTTTAATTACTTCATTCATTCTGCTAAGAGATAACATAGAATGTTAATAGTTTTTTATTCATTTGTATTTTACCCCTTCTTAGATGATTTTATAACATTTCCAAATAGTTTGGTGCCAAAATTAAAGAGAAGATGAAAAGAATTAATCCTATGTAATTATCAATTTTTTTTTTAATTCCAATGGCTTGCGTCAGATTTTAAATTAAATTTTAAAGAATTACGCCTTAGATGATGTTTTGTTCTTATTTTAACAATTAATTCTATTATCTATTAATAGAATAGGAAAAATAAGGAATTAAAAATCTAATAGGAGTGCAAGCGGTAAATATAACATTGATCAGAAATGAAACATGCATTCTCCTTGCATTAAATTTAACAAGATAATGTTAGTCGAGAGCTAATTTAACAAATTATTTTATTGTTTATGCTAAAGTCAGCGACACCAAGAACTTTATGATAGAGGCATATTATAAAAATAAAAGCACCCAAAGGCCACATTTGTTTAATCTTGGAGTCAAAATGCACATGGGATCATAATATATATATATATATATATATATATATTAATTTTTATCATAATTTCAAATCCACATGTAAACATCTAATCAGTTCATCCGCAATCAAGTTCAAAGGGTGTAAATCGGGGAATTTATTAAAACAATTGCATTACTTGCTGCCTATAGAGAAACCAAGAAGTATGCTGTAGGCAGGTAAATTAGGTGAAGCAATCATTATATTCAAAAAGAATAAAGTATATTTGAATAACCCGCCGTTTAAGACAATTCAATTAGGTATAGTTATGGTCAAATGTTTATGGTCAAAACCTTGGAATTAACTCAACGGCTGAGATCTTCAACAAAATTTATTTGGTGATATGATGACCTTTGGATGTGAGATTTGTGAACCCACATGAGGGCATGCTTAATGCTTTCGACCGTTGGAGTAGAAAAGAGAATGAATCTCTTTCGGTTGGTAAAATAAAGAAAAAAAAAAAAGAAAAAGGAGGGAAGGAAGCAACTAGAATTTCAAATGTATTGAAACAACATTAAGGCATGAAATTCAAAGCAAAGGGCCCCAAATCGGTAGAATTTAGGCAACTTTTTGTCTTCTAAATAAATATTTACCCAGTTTTGGATATTTTTGGCGTGGTCCAGACCCTCCCCAATATAGAAGCACGACATGAGTGAAGACTCAACTCAATCTTCAAGAATATGAATTTTATAATATTGGTAGAAAGAAAAAAAAAGAAATATAAGTTTGCTAGAAAGTCACCCACCGAAAAGAAATATGTAATCATTTTGCCTAAGCCTTTTTTTTCTCATGGTTCAAGGTTCTGTGAAAATTTTCAGTTCACACTTGCATGTAAACATTGTTTAGCTAGGGCTTAGATGCTTAATACGAATTCATATATTTTCAATACTTAAGTTGTAATTTAGAAGTCAGCAATTCTGCTGTTGAGTTAGCTGATATTTCTTTTCCTTAACCTCAGGGTAGAGTATTTGATTTATCTCATATGAATGTTGGAGTTTAATTTATTTATTTATTTATTTATTTATTTATTTTGGATGGGCTTCATATAATGAGCTTTGGGCTTTAATTATAACTTGTTTCTATTAGATTTATATATAAACTTGTATTTTAGAAATAAGCAACTGCTTGAACTATGTTAAACGATTATGTATTATCAAATGTTTAATAATATTGCATTTAGAAAAGTATGCTAACTTATATATGAGAAGAGAATAAAATTGTCAAACGTATCTGGCGATACTTATTTATTGAATAAAATCTCATATTAAAAAAAAAAAAAGTTTCAACTTTTGTTTATTCAAATAACTTCAGCTGGTGTAAATGACAAAGTTTATGAATAATGCATTAATCACGAAACTCTTTTGTGCATTCTCTTGTTGAGTCACATGAATTTTCTACCTTAACAGTATGAAGATTAATTTCATATAAATAACTTCAACTTCTTATGTTGAATAGGTATCTAACATGATTGGATTTACTAAATAACTTCAGCATCCTCCATACGATACCAATTTAAGATTCATAATCAATTCTTCTTGTGTAAAATGTTGAGAGGGTTAGAATATTCAAACTTTGAAAAAAAAAATATATTTGAAGAATTAATAGTTTAGTGCAAAAAAGTGAAACTTTGAGTCAAAAAGTTTAGCTTGTGAATTATTTTCCAAATTTTCTTCACCTAAATTTTGTGTCCAAATCAATATATATCTCAACAACTCTTATTATGTAGCCAAAGTATTATCTTTAGTTTTTCTTCCATTTTGTCTTAATCTCCGACTAATAAAACCCTTTTATTTTCACACCTCCATTACCTGAGAAAGAAGCATTTACCCAACTATTTGGAGTAGGCTGCTATCTGTAGATATTCCAAGAAAATTAGGTTTGAAAAATGGTGTGGATTTCAATTTTTTCTTTAGTATGTGTAGAATTCTAAATATTGGTAATAGTGTGAAGTAGAAGTATAAAATAATTTGTACTTTATAGGCGTTGGAATTGAAATAAAAAAAAAATAATATTACTGTTTGAAAGCAGTATCCCCCACTTACCCTTGAAAAGAATAGTTCGCTAATAGTAATAGGCCACCTATCCTGGAAGTAACAGCACAAGCAGGGGAGAGATAGAGGACATGATTGAAATTTCACTCACTTACATGTACTATATTGCATGTTGGCTCCTGGCTCCCTCATTTTACATATTTCGGTTATAGCGTACAAAACATTTATTGTTTCTCCATTATGGCCCCAACGTTGGTCTCCTCAATTTTACAAATTTTATATTTTAGACTACTCAAATTTATAACTTCACCATTATGGTCCCCATCAAATTAAATCTGAACCATTGAGATTTTGATTGGATGGAACTGCAAATAGCAAAATTATACTTTAAGCAGGTTATAGCATAAACTCTATAAATTAAAGAGGTCCATAGTGGGGCCATAATAAACAATAATTAGAAAAGCCCGCCGTTGTTATATATGTTCTTTTTTTTTTTTTTTCTTTCCATGAATTGACTTTTCAATACTAAATTTCAGGGCCATTTCTCAGTAAATGTATTTTAATGAAGTTGAAGCTGTAAAATTTAGAATTGGTCGTAACAACATGATTGGGTGATGGTCAATTTTAACACTTGAATTTTTGATCCATTAAAAAAAAAGGAGAACAAATTCTCATATATGGCCCATAATTTCATTGATGGAATGGTCAATTCATGAAAAAGAAAAAAAATAAAATAATGAAAATTATTGTTTAAATCTTTTTAGGGTAATAAGAGTTGGATACCCAAATTTTTATGAAATATCTATAAGGATATAGGTTGTCAATTTGTATTAAATAGGTCTCTAATAAGATAATTAGTAAATTTCTACTGAAATAATTGAAGTGCACTCTAATATTGTTACAAGCAATGCGGGCCATTCCAACATCCAAATTTCAGTTTAAGTCTCAATTGACATGACATTCATCTATTAGATGATAGTTATATAATTTTATAAACTTTAAGACCCATCATCAAGTAGATAAGTGATGCACATTATTTGAGATCTAAGTTATGTCTCAAATATTAAATCTCTAATATTATTGTATAATTACATAATATGATATTCATAGTCAATACCCAATACTGTAAAAGTGATTTGGTAGTTTTAATAAGAGTTAGAGACCTATTTTTATACGTTTTCTTTCCTTATCTATATGACAAGAAAATTTAAAGTGTTAAATAGAATTGCGAAAGGGACCCTTTCCTCTAATTAATGAAAGGGAGGAAAAAAAGTGTCAGCAAGATTCTCTCTTGATTTCATTTGCAAGATCCTTCCTGGAACTTGAGGTGAACAAAATACATAAATAATGATGTGATGACACTGATCGTGAAAGCTTGATAATCCATAGTTAATTAAACACAAGGCCACGTATATATGATTGTGTATATAAAAAAATAATTAAGGGCATTTTCACTTTGATTGGCGGAAGTGCCCTTTTTTTTTTTTTGTTTTATAAACATTTTGGCTTAGAATTTTGAAATCCGATTGAATTGGTGATGTATCATAAGAATTTTATTGGAAGAAAACATCATTGCGATTTGCGAGTGAGTGCTTGGTTGCCTTGCTTCTCAAGCAAAATCTTTTAGGTCCAATGTCTATTTTCCACTAATTCAAAGTGCTTATGGCTTTCGTTTTTATATTAATTTTAACCGACAACCAAGTTATTATCTTACTCCGTTTATGATATGATAAGATTCTCTTGCATGCGTTCTTGTAGACCTAGCTTTTCATTCATTGTCGACAGAAGCACTTTTCCAAAATATGCAACGCAAAATTTTTATGAATAAAGCCATCGAAATTGCTCCAATAACACTATCTCATCTTGGCTTAAGTGCTCTAATTTTTTACCTTGAACATTGTCGTTTTATTGGAGAATTTTTGTATTTGGATCGTGCGGTGCACGTGCAATACGATGAATATGCTCAAAGTGGAAATTTTTTATTTTTTTTTAATTTTTTTTTTAAATTATGGAGGGAGACAAAGTGGAATATCTTTAATCATTCTTTGGCCTTAATCACACCTTTTTTAACATCACTTTAACATTATGGATTTATGGTCCTCCTTTGGAGGTTACAAAGCATGAAAGGACTAAATTGATAATGGCGTGATGAGTTTGACTTCGGGAACTTCTATTAGTTAGTGGAGGAGTTTGATTACAAAACATATGGTTAGTTATACAGGTAACAGGAACGAAGTCTTTTTTTTTTTTTTTAAATATAGATTTATTGTTCTTTGATTATTATGGTAAGTATAACGAAATAAGAAAATTATTATATAAATTATATTAAAAGGTAACGTTTAACTACATTAATTTTTTTTTAAAATAACAGTATACTATAATTACGTCATTGCAATTAGTCTAATGAAGAAGTTACACTGATGTCACATGAGTAAAATTGTATTTTCATCAAACGGAACCCTTATTTAATTTGTAGTTAAGTTTTAGGTTCCGTTTGGTATAACTTTTCAAATGGAGCTTATTTAAACAAAACTTTAGTTAGTAGAGCTTTTACAAGTAAAGTTTTTACGTAAAAAAAAAAAAAAATTGGTTATTTGTTTGTCAATGAAAGTTTTTATTAAAAATTATAAAATTACTTTAATAGACATTTTTTTAAAATTATGTTATGAAAAGAATAAAATAAGATTGTCAAATAAGTAGATGATATTTTTTATATTTTAATATTAAAAAAAACTTTTCAACCTCTATTTTCAAAAACTCAAAATTTTAGCTCTTATTAGAAGAGTTAAAATATCTTATTTTTCAAAAGCTCTACTAAAAAGCAATCGAACAACAATAAATTTTTTTATAAGAGCTTATAAATCACTAATTCATTTAATGTACCTGGTGGTGAACTTATAAATCACTAATTCATTTAATTTTTGTAGAAACTATTGTTCTTAAAAAGTTAATGTAGCCAAGTATTACATTTCAATAATTCATTTAGTGAATTGTTATTTTACAATACTTATCATAGTAAAAGATAATAACCCTTATCTAAATCTGCAATGTAAATATAAAAATCAAACATTTAAACTTGTAAGTTTCATATTTTAGATAGCAAATTTTACACTTTAGATTATTAGATAAGCGTACCAATTTGGCTAAATCACTTGTTGTTTTTTTTCACCCTTCCTCTTCATAGTATATTTTTTAACTCGTTGAAGCAAAGTGTGTCGATTTTGGGGTGCAATGAAGCTATGATGGAAGGCAAATGGGGCTTAAAGAATTGGGAAATCGTGTCCTCAATAGTGAACAAAGCACCATTATATCCGCTTACGAGAGATGAGATGTGGAGAATATGGTGTTCCAAATTGAGACGGTGCGGGAAGACTTTTGAAACCCATCAGCAGGAGCAGATGTTTTATGAAAAACATGAGGGCCCCCATGAGACTTTATTGCCATGCGTTGGTTGGTACAGACAAACAAAGCATGGCCAACAACAAAATCATGCTCTTGTCACCACAAGGAGAAATAAGATATTGGAGAAGCTATGACTTGAGGAGGATACAAACAACATGAGAAATCAACACAAAAGTCATTTTGCAATATTGTTTGTTCACCACCCCCCTCAACCTTTTGTCCCCTCAGGAATCCCATGAGCCGAATTATGACATTAGCCATCGGCATTCAGCCATGCGGCAATGGCAAAAACGGGTAAAATTTTGATTACCAAATTTGCACAAGTGGAGTCTGTTTCTGCCCACTGGTCTAAGTGACCTCTGAAAAGCCCATCTATTTTTATCGGGTGTGCAGCCTGTTGCTCTATAGCTAGTGCATCTTCTCACTCAGTATGCGCGTCAATTTAAAAAACCATTAATCTAAGTGATTATTCCGCCATTAGACGTATTGTTGTACATCCACTCCTGTGAGAGGGCAAGGACATACAGGGAAATTAGAGAGTTGAAGAAGTGGATGATATTTTTGAGTCCAGAAGCTGACCACAGATACAAAACAATACTTATATATATTTTGAAGTTTTGACCTCCATAAATAGCTGTCGCTACGTTTGAGATTCTTCATCGACACCGTTTTGTAGAGCAAACACTAAACTACTGCAAACATATACATGTGTGTGTGTGTGTGTTAAATTTCCCTTGTTAATTTTAATGTAAGCAACCAGCAGTCACCAGCCAGGCTGCCTAACAGGGGCCACACAGACCAGCATCTGATAGTTGTGAACTAAATCATCACTGATTGTTTAGCATTGAAATAGCAAGCTTTTCTTACTGCGTCTTGCCTTCTTCATCTACTAGCATGTTCGATTTGAAAAACATGAAACGAGAGGAGAAGAGAAGAAAGGAAAGGAGGGAGGAGGAAAGAAGAAAAGAAAAAAAAATAAATAAAGATGATTCCATATCGACTCAAATAAATAAAATTGAGATTGATATTTTTTTCTTAATTTTCTTCGCTCCTCTCTCCTTTCCATTTCCCTCCTCCTCCCTCGTTTCTTCCAACCAAACTTCCATTTCAAAGATATGAAGTAGGTACGAATACAAACCCCACTCTGCTAAATAATAAGAATAATAGTAAAGAAAATCATATTATGTTTAGCATACTGGACTTTCTTCATGCGGTTACCATGATAGTTATCACCAAATGGAAACAACTTTATTTTTCGCATTGAACAAGGCCTTCACTAAATAACTTGTTACATGGAATATATAAATAAAAATAATAACAAATAATATTAACAAAATTTCCAAGATGAAGAGAAAAGCAGCCAGCAGGGGATAAAATTCTGCAACAATAGCAAGAAACTCTGCAAGCCGTGGAAGATAGTATTCACACCAATCAGATTAGACCGCCCTTCAACTTGAACAGCCTTCATAATGTCCCAGTCCTGTTTCCTCTCTCTTTTCAGCTTTTCTGTTTCTTCTGATTAAGAGCAGCCTCTTCATCTACACAAGGAATAAACAAATACAAAATCAAACTGTTAGTTAGATAATGCTCTCCCAAGCATATTTGAAAGAGCACTGTATTATTGATATATCCGCCCATAAGTTTGATGCTCCTACCCCTTGTTATGATGCTGATTGAGAATATAAGCAACTGTATGAGTTTGATAAGCAAGATAAGTCTCAACCTAGGTTGGCTTAAAAATATTCTAGAGAATATAAAACACCATGTGTGCACACAGCAAGAGAGAATACAAGCAAGAGAAACCAGAGTTGGCCCAAGGAAACATTGACATCAATTTTAAATTTATTGAGGGATGTTGGAATACAGCATTCAGTATACATTCAGAAATGTGATAAAATGCCAGTTAAAAACAATACTAATTTACAAATAAGTTTAATAGTCCTTGAAATAAATTGCCAACAAACCAGTAGGGGAACATGTTGAAGATTTTTCTATTTATTTGTGCTTCAGTCATGCGAGAATAATTCAAATAACAAATGATTGAACAAAAATTAGATCAAAACCCAAGCAAAACTAACAAACTGAGTTTAGCAACTTCATTATACCTTTTTGAATCAATGTGAAGACATGTCTTTAGCTCTTCAACGGTCAAGATATCCTCATTATTACATTTTAATAAATTGCAACCGGCAATAAATTTTGCAGGCTCAGCCGAGCCTGGAAAAAGTGATAAATCCTTAAACTTCTCCTTAAGATGTTCCATCAAAATGAACCCTGAATGGGATCCAAAAAGAAACCGACAGTGAGACAAGTGTGAAGTACAAAAATCAACTTCAAACATCCATAATCGGTGACTTGTTTTGTCTCTGAATCATAAATTCCCGTGGGGTAGTAGACATATCTGACCTTCACCTACATTAGTTTCGATTAATGTGGTACTCTTATTAACACAAGACATGCAACATTACTCATCTTAACCACCCAAGCCACAATATCGAATACAACACACATTTCATCAAAATCCTCTAAACATGAAATTTAGATGTATGATGAAAGGGGTAAAAGGAAACAAAAACAATATGTAGCTACAACTTGGTTATATAATTCATTAAAGAATTTGTTATTCGAAATAACGGTTATAAGAAATTTTAGAGAATGGTAAAGCAAACTCAAACATTCATCTAACAACTCTATCAACTCTAAGGAATAACTATGTTAAAAAGAGATGTCACTCAACATTTCATTAATCTCCAAGAGTAAACAATTAACACCGAAGGATGAATATGGATAGAAATACCTAGGGCTCGAAGCGCCTTCAAATCAAATTTATTGGCAAGTTCTTCATGGCCAATTACTTTAGCACGTTGTAAAACGAGCAGCTTTAAGCTAATAAGCATGTCCTGCTCGAATGGGTTAAAAAAAAAAGGGTTTACTTTCTAGGTCAAATATCTTTTACAAGAAGAAGAAGATGATAACGAGTGGAAGGACAAGAGATCTTACAAGCTCGGATTCGGAGAGGGAACAGAGCCAGCTGACATCTTCGACCCTATTCTTACTCAATATTTCATTCATCTCCTTCAATTCCATGACTTCACCTCTCTCTCTGTCTCTCTTCTTTCACTCTACGCGGCGGCCGCAGCTCAGTCCCACTCCCTTATGCGCACGGTCTGTAAATTTGAAAATTAGGATTAGGGAAATAGGTATTGGGTTTCAAGTTTTCAATTTATATTTTAAAATAAAATAAATTAAAATTGAAAAAAAAAAAATTGCGGATGTATTTAAAATTCTGGTGGGTGTGAATAAAAATAAATTTCGCACGGTCAGATATATTTTGACATTTACGATCACCTAGGGAACTGATTTTTTTATTTTCTTTTATAAAAAAATTTAAATTAAATTTAAATCTATGCTTTTTTGGGGTTAAATTAAACTATTAAAAAAATTGTTTGAAACAAACCAATTTTTGAACGTGAAGGAGTAAATCTCTCATAAATCACTAAGCATGATATAAATTAAATATTTTTATATCATTAACGGTAAAATTTTGGACTCAACTATTCAAGAATCCAATATGATGGCTTAGTAAATATTTGTTCTATCAAAATTCTGTTCTTAGCAACCAATCCAGTAGCCACAAACATATCCAAAATATTTCTCAAAAAAGCTCAAAGAATATCTTTTCCTCATGTTCTTTATCTATTACATCATCTTGGGCTTTATGAGTTCGGGCATCAAAACCATATCTCGTTGCAATAGCAAAGAACTTTAACCTAAGATCTTTAATTCACATCAAACCATAACACACTTATAAGATTTTCAGATTCAGCTTTGATAAGTGCTAAAATAGCCTTTGTAGGTCTGCAACTTCATATCTAAATCTGTGAAATATGAACTAAATACAATATCTCGACATGTCATATGTTGAGCGTGTAGCAGCACGACATGTCGTCTGATAGGCATCTGAGCAAATACCGACAAGAATCATATTGTCGTCCTTTGTTTAAGTAACTCACATGTTTAGCATGTGAGCTGGACAAAACCTTTGTGTGCAAAACGACTGAACCTGAAGCCGTTTTTGAACATGCTTAATGAAGGCACGTTGCTAGCACGTGAGTTGTTATAGCTTAGCGGGAAAAGCCGTTGAGTGAGGAAAACCCAGAATCTGTTTGTATAAAGAGCTGAAGTTCTGAGTTTTGGATCTCAATCTGAAAATCGAGGAGAGGACAAATAAAAGGGAATGCGAGAGAAAGAGTTCTGAAAAGAATTGTAATCTCCATTTGTGTGTGTTCTCTGTAAACTCTTGAAAGCAATAAAGTGAAACCATAGAGCTTGTTTCCAGTGGATGTAGGCATCATTCATTTGGTGCTGAACCACTATAAATCGTGTGTGTTTGTGCTTGATCTTGTTGTTATTCTTGTTTCTCAGAGTGTTGACTTCTTCTTGGTGAGTTCTTGATCAAAACCAGTGAGTTAAGTGTTCTTGGGGTGGATTTAGTCTTGGTAGATAGGGCTCAAATCACAACAAATTGGTATCAGAGCTTTCTGCTTTCTGGTTTCTTGATTCAAGAAATGGGTACCAAGATCGACCTGGAAAAATTTACAGGGCAAAATGATTTCAACATGTGGAAGATCAAGATGGAGGCTTTGTTGATCACTCAAGGTTTGGGAAATGCCATTGAACCAGATTTCAAGAAAGAGGGGCTGGAGGGCTCTTCTTCTATCACTCTTGAACAAACAGCTGAGATTGATAAAAGGGCAAGAAGCACGATCATTCTCAGCCTAGGGGATTCTGTGATAAGGGAGGTGGCTAAAGAAAGAACTGTTGCAGGGCTATGGACAAAATTGGAAAATTTTTATATGACAAAATCTCTTGCAAATAGACTGTACATCAAAAGGAAAATGTTCTCATTAAGGATGATTGAAGGATCATCACTTGATGAGCACATTGATGAGTTCAACAAGGTGTGTGACGCTCTGGAGACCATTGATGAAGGCTTGAATGATGAGAGTAAAGCACTACTGTTAATCAGCTCATTGCCTAAATCATATGAGCATTTTGTTGATGCTCTTTTGTATGGAAGACAGACACTTTCTTTGGAAGAGGTTAAATCAGCTCTTGGCACAAAGAAACTGAAAGACAAGCAAGAGAAAGCTGACAGTGAGTCTGGTGAGGGTTTAATGGCCAGGGGCAGACCTGAAAAGAGGGAAGGCAAAGGGAAGAAGCAGGGAAGATCTAAGTCAAAACAGAAGCAACTTAAATGTTTCCATTGTCACAAGGAAGGGCATTTCAAGAGGGACTGCCCTGAGAGGAAGACCAAGATTAAAGATCCAAAAGATAAAGTAGGGAATGCAGCAATTGCCACAGATGAATCCAGTTATGAAACAGCTGAAGTACTTGTAGCCTCCAAAGAAAAGATTCAAGGTGAGTGGGTACTTGACTCAGGATGCACCTTTCATATGTGTCCTTACAGAAACTATTTTACTTCATATCAAACCTGTGATGGTGGTATGGTATTAATGGGGAATAACTCCATATGTAAAGTAGTTGGTATAGGAACTGTGAGTCTGAAAATGTTTGATGGTGTAGTGAGGGAAATCACACAAGTCAGACATGTCCCTGACCTTAAAAGAAATCTAATTTCTGTGGGGATGTTAGATCAGATGGGATGCCTTGTGAAGGCTGAAAAAGGTGTATTGAGAGTGATAAAGGGCTCCATGGTCATAATGAAGGGTAACAAAAATAATGGCCTGTATGTTCTGAATGGACAAACAATCATTGGGGAAGCAAGTGTAACTGAGAGTGATGAGGATAAGTCTAAGCTCTGGCACTTGAGGTTAGGACATATGAGTGAGAAGGGGCTGAAGGAACTGGAAAAGAGAGGGGTGTTTGGGAGAGATCAGCTGAACTCTTTGGGATTCTGTGAAGACTGTATACTAGGGAAGGCTTCCAGGATAAAGTTTGAATCTGCAGTTCACACTACCAAAGACAAACTAGGTTACATACACTCAGATCTGTGGGGACCTGCACAAGTAACCTCTCTAGGTGGTTGTAAATTTTTCTTGACCTTCATAGATGATTTTTCTAGAATGGTGTGGGTCTATGCTCTAAAAACTAAAGATGAAGTCCTTGAAAAGTTCAAAAGATGGAAAGTTTTGGTTGAAAACCAAACAAATCTGAAGGTGAAGGTATTAAGAACAGACAATGGGCTGGAATACTGTAACAAGTTGTTTGAGGAATACTGTGAGAAGAATGGTATCTTGAGGCATAAAACAGTGACATACACTCCTCAGCAAAATGGTCTTGCTGAGAGAATGAATAGAACATTAATGGAGAAAGTGAGGTGCCTGTTGATTCACTCAAAGTTACCAAAGACTCTCTGGGCAGAAGCCTTAAACACAGCCTGCTATTTGGTGAATAGAAGTCCATCAACAGCTATAGGTTGTAAGACACCAATGGAACTGTGGCTAGGAAGGGTAGCTGATTACTCTAAGCTCAGAATTTTTGGCTGTGAAGCATATGCACATGTGAAACAGGGGAAGTTGGAAGCAAGAGCTTTGAAGTGCAGATTTCTGGGCTATCCTGAGGGGGTCAAAGGCTACAGATTGTGGTGTACTGACTTCAAACCTCCAAAGTGTATAATCAGCAGGGATGTAAGCTTCAATGAAACTGAAATGTTGAACAAAAGAAGGAGTTCTGAGTTTAAAGAAAAGAAACCAGAGGCTGAAGATGATAAGATTCATTTTGAGGTGGAGCATGCTGAAGATAAGAAGTTTGAATCACCCACAACAGAAGAATCAGGAGAGGTTGATGATGGATCTTATGATGAAGAAGGATCAGAATCAACTGAGAGTGGTAGTAACACCTACAAACTAGCAAGGGACAGGAAAAGGAGAACAATCAGACCACCAAAGAGGTATGCAGTTGCAGATTTAATTGCTTATGCTTTATCAGCTGCTCATGAGATCAATGATGATGAACCAAAGACTTATCAAGAGGCAATCACAAGCAAGAATAGTTTAGAATGGAAAAGGGCAATGGATGAGGAAGTTGAATCCCTCATGAAGAATGAAACATGGAAGTTGATTAGGAAGCCAGAAAAGAAGAAGGCTGTAAGCTGTAAATGGATATATAAAATCAAGGAAGGGATACCTGGAGCAGAACCTAGGAGATTTAAGGCTAGGTTAGTTGCTAGAGGCTTCACACAAAGGGAGGGTATAGACTTCACTGAAGTATTCTCCCCGGTGGTGAGACATGCATCCATAAGAGTCATCCTTGCACTTGTGGCTGTGCAAGACATGCATCTTGAACAGATGGATGTCAAAACAGCTTTCCTGCATGGGGAATTACAAGAGGAGATTACAATGGATCAGCCTGAAGGGTATGAAGTGCTTGGCAAAAGGGATTATGTCTGTTTGCTTAAGAAGTCTCTCTATGGCTTAAAACAGTCACCTAGGCAATGGTACCTAAGGTTTGACAGTTTCATGCTGAAACATTCCTACAACAGATGTAGCTATGATTGCTGTGTGTACTACAGGGAGATAAGTGAGAAAAGGAGAATCTACCTACTACTGTATGTTGATGATATGCTGATTGCATGTCATGACATGGCAGAGATTGATCAGTTAAAGAGGTTATTGAGCAGTGAATTTGAGATGAAGGATATTGGGCCTGCAAAGAAGATTCTTGGGGTAGAAATCATCAGAAACAGGAAGGCTGGAACAATGTTTCTGACTCAAAAGGATTACATTGAGAAAGTGCTGGTCAGGTTTGGTATGAATGAATCAAAACCTGTCCAAACACCATTGGCAAGTCACTTTAAGCTTTCAGCAGCCATGTGTCCCCAAACAGCTGCAGAACAGCAAGAAATGTCAAAAGTCCCTTACTCAAATGCTGTAGGGAGCCTCATGTATGCAATGGTGCTAACCAGGCCAGACATTTCACATGCTCTCAGTGTGGTGAGTAGGTTTATGTCAAACCCAGGGACTGAACACTGGAGGGCAGTAAAATGGGTAATGAGGTATCTAAGGGGCACTACAGAGTATGGACTGTTATATGGTGGAACTGAAAACAAAGGAAATATCTTGGTGGGCTATGTAGACTCAGACTTTGCTGGGGATCTCGACAAGAGAAGGTCACTGACAGGATATTTGTTCACCTTGGGGGATTGTACAGTCAACTGGAAAGCTACATTACAGAATGTAGTTGCTCTGTCAACTACAGAAGCTGAGTATACAGCAGCTGCAGAAGCTCTCAAGGAAGCCATTTGGCTAAAGGGAATGGTTACTGAACTTGGAGCTGAACAAGACTCAGTTGAGGTTTATTGTGACAGCCAGAGTGCAATTCACCTCAGTAAAAACCAGACACATCATGAGAAGACAAAGCATATTGATGTGAAGCTCCATTTTGTAAGGCTTGAAGTTTCCAGAGGAGCTGTAAAGCTTCTAAAGATAAATACAGAAGAAAATCCAGCTGACATGCTGACCAAGGTAGTACCCTCTGCTAAGTTCAATCTGTGCATGAATTTAGCAGGGATTTGTAGGAACTGAAGCTACAAATCGTGAGGAAGAAAGCTCTATGGAGTAGCTTGAAGTATTGAGTTCAAGGTGGAGATTGTGAAATATGAACTAAATACAATATCTCGACATGTCATATGTTGAGCGTGTAGCAGCACGACATGTCGACTGATAGGCATCTGAGCAAATACCGACAAGAATCATATTGTCGTCCTTTGTTTAAGTAACTCACATGTTTAGCATGTGAGCTGGACAAAACCTTTGTGTGCAAAACGACTGAACCTGAAGCCGTTTTTGAACATGCTTAATGAAGGCACGTTGCTAACACGTGAGTTGTTATAGCTTAGCGGGAAAAGCCGTTGAGTGAGGAAAACCCAGAATCTGTTTGTATAAAGAGCTGAAGTTCTGAGTTTTGGATCTCAATTTGAAAATCGAGGAGAGGACAAATAAAAGGGAATGCGAGAGAAAGAGTTCTGAAAAGAATTGTAATCTCCATTTGTGTGTGTTCTCTGTAAACTCTTGAAAGCAATAAAGTGAAACCATAGAGCTTGTTTCCAGTGGATGTAGGCATCATTCATTTGGTGCTGAACCACTATAAATCGTGTGTGTTTGTGCTTGATCTTGTTGTTATTCTTGTTTCTCAGAGTGTTGACTTCTTCTTGGTGAGTTCTTGATCAAAACCAGTGAGTTAAGTGTTCTTGGGGTGGATTTAGTCTTGGTAGATAGGGCTCAAATCACAACAAAATCAAATTAATATAAAAATAAAAGAGTCGTGCTAAATATCTAGAATGATGAGAGAAATGACAACTTATGCTGTCGTTTCGTCTCTCTCTCAGTATTGTAGACATTTTTTATTGTTAAAAAAATTTAAAAAAAAAAAGTGAAAATGACAAAAAGTTGAATATGTTCACGTGTATCACTCTCTTTGTCTTGACTTTATCCTTACTCACTTCAAATCATTGCTCCCTATCACACTTCCTCGAATATGTTCACGTGTATGACTCTTTCTGTCTCTACTAATCTACTTTATCCTTACTCTCTTCAGATCATCGCTCCCTATCACACTTCCTCACTCTCTCTGGTCTCTCCCTCCGGCTCCCCATCACATTTCCTCACTCTCTATGGCTCCCCATCACGCTTCTTTACTCTCTCTGGCCTTTCCCTCCGACTCCCCATCACGTTTCCCCACTCTCTCCAGCTCCCTATCACGCTTCCTCACTCTCTTTGGCTACCAAACACGGAGCACCACCCGTTTTAGATAGCAAATCCCAGCCATGGCCGTTTATGGTCAATAATTAAAGAAAATGAATTTTTTTTTATTTTCTATGCATTCTTAGATTAATTTTATAAATTTTGTTGGTAATTATTTCCACTTTTTATTTTTTTAACAATTAAAAAATAACTACAACGCTGAGAGAGGGAGAGAGGTGAAACGATAATGCAAGTTACCGTTTCTCTAAACCTTCTCTCAGTGTTCTAGATAAAGAACATTTTCCAAAATTAAAAAGGAATTCACCAAATAAAGCAAAAACTAATCAAACCCTGAAATTAATAAGCTTAATTTGATAGTGGTTGTGGCAGAAGGCTTCACGAACGGCGGTGGGGTTTCTTCATAGATGGCATTTATTGTGATACCCTGCCCTCCCTTGCTACCATCGATGCTTTAGCTCCATGACTCACAGATGCTATCATGCTGTGGACATGGAGAAGATGAAGCTTGGAAGACGATGAAAGAAGGAGAAAAATAGGAAAAAAAGGGAAAAAAGGGAGAAGATGAAGAAAGAATATGACACACTTATCCTGCAACACAAGCAAATTAATTCAACAAAACACTCTTCAAGCAAATGCCAGCTTCTAATATGAAAAGTTAAGAGCAAAACAAAAGTAAAAAGAAAAGAAATTATAGAGAGAAAAGAGAACTAAGTATTTTTCATTGCCTTTATTTTGTAGACCTTACAATTCTTATATGCTTCACCTCCAGCGGCCTCTAACAGAAGGTGGTTACAAAAATATCAGTTGTCAAGCCAAAATAACAAAAACCAATAAAAGATTCTATAAAGGAATCCACAACATCCTACTTCTCAAACACCATAATCCTTCAGCCAGTTGGGTGGTTTCCTCACTCGTGATGGGCCTATAATAGGTTTTGTGATGGGTTTAGCTATATTTTCCTCCTGGTGTGATATAGCCAGTTCTTCAATAGGTTCCACAAGATATGGATTGGGCCATTCTAAAGAAATTGACATTGTTGTATCATAATTAAAGAGAAGAAAAAAGAAATAGAAAAAGAAAAAAATGTAAATAAATAAAATAAATTTATTTTTTCAATTCTAACCTTGTGTCCAAGCACGTGTCACTCAGGTTGATTAACCCTTAATTTTATACTCGGTTAAAGGCCAAGTGGCTAGGGCTGTTGCCCTCCAAATTAGAGGACAACAGTTCAAACCCCCACAAATGTAATGTGAGGATAATTCATTCCTTAATTAAAATGTATAATTGAATGAATGTATTATTCTCCCTTACTAAATATGAGTAGAACAAACATCTCTCGAATATTAGTGAAAGTTAAAAATCTGGGCAGAGTTTCATTAGCATTGATGTAAGTTGGTCCTAGTAATAGTCTGATTTATAAATATCAATTATAATCTCATGTAATATGAGTTGTAATTTGTGCAATAATCTCACGTAAATATCAGTTATTTTCCGGAGAGAAAATTTGTACATCGAGATTTTCATGTGCGAACGTGCTTGTGAAATAAGAAATTGACTGGAAATTAAGGCTACTCAGTCAAGAAGAAGAAAATTTTGTTCCAAGTCTGATGCCGTTTTGCTTGGTTCTTAACTTACGGTCAATTGAAAACCATTGACACTTGACTTAGCAGATTCAATTCGTTTACAATATAAAGGCACTATTGGTCTTAGCAGCACCTTGCAAAAGCAGAAGCTGAAACCAGACCCTTTAAACTGTAGCATTGTATTCTGAGGGGAAATTGTAAGTGCTTTTGCGCTGCTTTTAGAAATCAAACAAACCATGAACATAGCTGTAATCCATCATGTCCTATTGGGCTTGTTTGTAGCTTTCATTGTTAGCTCCTGTTATGATGGTCATTTCAAAGATAACTTGGGTGAGCAATCGGTGTCAATTTTATTTTATTTTTTCAATGCATTTATTGAATCATTTTACTAACTTTATTTTTCCTGAATATGCAGTTGAATTGTATGGAAGAGTGACGAGCAGAATTTGTAATGGCTTCATCATTATAACAATCAAATTCCTTCATTTCTTTGTCGCCAAATCTTTGCAGATGAGACTTACATCAATGTTGCAGGCTGTGTCTTCTATGCCATCATCCTTACTACTATTTTGGGTAGCATGAATAATTCAACGAATATCATCTATCTCTGCTGATTTCATTAATCTTATTTTGATTGAAAGTGCATTAAGGCCCTAATTATTGTTAAATAAATAAAATACTGGGTTGTAAGTAGGTCTTGATGTGCATCTGTTTACTAAAAGTCAGAACAGACAAATGTCTTCTTATTCAGATTTATAGAACCACTTCAGAATTATTTTGAGATTTTATAAATGTTTTCATTTTTCGGGTATAATTTTATGAACTGTGCTATAAAAGACAGCCAAATTAGATTAATTTATCCGTAACCATTATCTCATGCAGACAACATGCGAGCAATGGAGCTTCGTAAGAGCCATTTTCCGACGACAATTAAGCTAGTTACTGTGGAGGGAACACGTGATAACTGAAGTAGAATTACTCTCAGTTTAATGCATTATCAGGGGCAAATTCAATAACATGAATAAATTGAAACTCGCATGAAAACTGCTACAAACACCCAAAGGATTGGCATAACTCGTATGCGCCATAGGAGTTTTTAATGATTCCGAAATGCCAATCATCTTGGATTGCCCCTTCAACAAATTTTATGACATTGTATTCAGTTTCATCAAAAGATATCTCTTCTCTGTGTCTGTTCAATTATAGATTTGAGTTGGACTATTAGCACACTTTTCTTTATTTACCCTATTCAATATGTATGAAAATTGTAAAGTTTCTTGTGGAACCCCTTTAGTTCTAAAACTAACCTTGGTTTCTTTAATAAACCCCTAAAGGAAACTCTTAACGTGCTCCCCTGTCTCTTTTCAACTTGATTTGCTCTCACTCTACGAATTTCCCTTCTCTATGATGATAGGATAAATTGAACCTTGCAGATCAACTTCATGCTTTATATAAGATGTGCAGGAAGAGAATAACTTGAAAAAGGTTGAATATACGCGGAACGTTTTGCATAAACTAAATGCAAGGCTTTGCATAAACCAAAAGATAAACTAAATGCAACGGCAGTTGAGAGCATATAAAACAACAAAACAAGGGTGGCGACATCTTTTCCATGTATAATAAGCTTGAGCACATGGCTGTCAAGTCAAAAAGTGGAGATTAATCTTGAAAGGAAAATTATAATACAAAGATTTTTGGACTGTTACTGCCAAAAACACAAAAAGAAATAAGCAAAGTATATCCAGAAGCAAGTTTTGTAATCCCAGCTAGTGACAAATACTTATTGAAAGACTAGTATTTAAGGGTTCAAGCGATTTGAGGTTTGGTGAAAATTTAAAGCTGTCAAGGGGGAGGAGAAAAAATCTTACATGCATGAGTGTATCGAGTTTTTGGCAAAAGAAAAATTATTTTTGTTTAATGTGCGGAATCAGTTATATTTTTGTCATTTGATGTAATTTTATTGAAGGGCAAAATCATAAACCACGTACAGGGGTTTTATTAATTTTATTGAAGGGCAAAATCATAAAACACATAGAGTGATTTTATTAAGGGTGGGGCTATTTAAACCCACTAATTTACTCAATAAACCTACTTTTAAAAATATTTTTTTATCATTAAAATACCCTAAATTAAATTACAGTTATGGACACTAGAATATAATTATAAAAAAAAAAACTCATCTTTATATTCAACATAGTTTTATAAAACCCTAATCAAATTTTCATTAAACTCTAATCAATCAATATGTGTGATTCTTCTCTCACGCCATATATTTTGTTAAATAAGCACATATGATTTGATTCAGAGTAACAAAATTAGTTGTTATTGATTTTATGGAAGAACAAAATAGTACTGATAATAATGAACATGTATGAATTTTTTTTGTATATTTGATTTTTGTTTTTTTTCCCTTTTCCATTCGAAATTGATAGAAAATGTTGACAAATTTTCTTTTTGTTTGAATTATAAACAAAGTTAGCTGTTCTTTTACTTTGGTGGGTTCAAATAACCTTATCCTTGCATTAATTAGGTAGTTAAAAGGGTGCCAATAGTCCGACTCTTAAAGACGTTTTTTCAACATGTAACCAGAACGAAATTTACGCAGCAAATTCATTATTAACAAATCGCTCTCTGAGGTTGACTCCTTGCTCTCCAAGTTTCCAGTCAACAATTTGTTGTCGGGATATCATCTATTTTAATGCTTTGCTTGTCTACTATATTACACTTTTATAAACGAAATAATTCCATCTAAGGCTATTTTTTATTGGGCCAAATCATAATATTGACTTGACCAAAGAAGCATCCCCCCATCAACACAAAAACTTAGAATTTTGATACATGACTTTGTCATATTCACTCGGTTTCCAAGCTTGTATATTAGAGAAACACTATAAGCTGAAAACAGGACAGTTTAACATCTTGGGGGAATTCAAACAAATAGTTTGCTATTAAAACAGAGTGAGAGAAGAAGAGAGCATCCAGAAAGTCATAATGGCATTATTCAAAGTCAAGCAACATCTACTTCAAGGCCATGATTTTCCAAGTTTTATTTCATCTGCTTGTAAATGTTATTTTTTCTTCACAATATCATGGCCAGCACAAGTATTTGGAGGAAGACAGTAGGGATTATGATTTTCTCCTGATTTGATCATGTCCTGAGCAAATAACGCAATTGCTGATTAATAATTAATAAATAAAAGAAGTTGAATTTTATTCATACACTATTATTAAAAGACACATGATAGAAAATCTTGAAAAGCTTAGAAGAGATCAGATCAGGAGAGGATCATTTTACAGGGAGTAGAGGTCATTATAGTTTGTTTATCACTTTGATAACCGAATTCCTCCATTTCTTTGCTTCAAAAGCCTTACAGTTCAGACCAATGCTGCAGCCTGTGTCTTCTATTCCTTCAATGCTCTTTTGGGTAGCATTTAATCGATCAGTTTCGTCCATGTCTCATGATTCTTAATGTGTAATATTATTTCAATACCACGTGTGATGTGTACATTATCTCAAAGAAAGCAAATACTGAGTTGTATATTTGTAATCACCACCCTCGGTCTGCATATGTCAAGTCGTCTACTTATAATATACATTTGTAATCAAGTCGCTCTGTATATTTGTAATTACTGAAAGACAAAGCGTTGGCTCCAGTGATCCTTTTATTTTATACTTCTTTCTCCATTGATTTCTTCCACGGACTTGAGTTGAAGGATTGGCTTTCTATTTTCCTGCTAAATAATCTCAACCACCTAAGTCGGATCGAACCTTTACGTTGTCGCTAATAAGAGATTTTCTAGCCTTACCTAATGAGAGATACTCAAGAGAAATGAGACAACCACCTTTGACAGATGAAAATATCAAAGAATATTGAAGCCTAAGAAGAAGTTCTTGGGAAAAACATTAAAAAAAAAAAAGATTTGAAGAGAATCAGAACAAAGTTATGTTTCCAATTATTTAATTAGGCTATTTGTTACAGATCTTTGTATTGAATTTTTACTTTGATGCCACTATTCCTTGGCAGAACGAATTCTTGCATCTACTTGGGCAGAAAAGCCAATCTGAGTCATCTTCTGTGAGTTGTGTTGTTCCCTTAGCCACATTTGATTTGCTCTCACATCTTCCTTGCAATATTACATTTCTTGAACGACATGATCATCCATCGGATAGAACATTCGTTGAATGGCAATGTGCAAGAAGTAAGACAGAAGAGAAACAACTGCCACAAGCAATGTGATAAGCCAGAAAATTGGTACAGCTCCAATGGCCTGCGGGAAAGCCTGAAATGCCGTGTTGGAGTAGAAAGGAGGGAGTGCGCCATAAGCAAGCAGGAAAATGTACCAAAAGAAAATGCTATCCCAGATGACTAGACGCTGAGTCCAAGTTCAGTGGCTGATGACAAGGGCAATTTGGTAATTGACAGTCCAGATTATGCAAGCGTAAGTAAGGGCGCCGAGATGTGCAATGTCTGCAACTTCTTCTTCCTTGTGGAATGCAGCTGGGTAAGGTATGAATCTGTTGGCCAGGAAGATGACTAGAGAAGCAACAATGCATTCAATATCTAACCAATGATGCAGTTCCAACTGAAGTATACATTCTTCTGCCCTTGTCGATAAAGGGCAGGAAACTATTTCATTACAGAAGAGATAAAAAAATTGTTGAGAAATCAGTGTTTATTAATTCAATGCTTGCACTGCTCTATACTGTAATTTTGTGCTCATGCATTACGTTACGAAAGTTAGTGTATGCTTGTGTGGCAGGCCGCATCTGTGTTCCAATTTTCTTTACCTGGAGGCACACATCTGATGAGACATCTTGCTTGAAGACTTCCAAGGCAATAACTGGTAAGGATGTTAACAATACATTGAACATTACCATGTACCAATCATCATATAAAACCTCCCCAGTGAAACTCGTGTATAAGTGTGAGGCCAAACGTAATGTTCTTGTATACAAAGTTGAGAACCTACATTGAGGCGGATAAATATTAATCCTTGAAGTAGAGCTTCAAACTGGCCTATATATGTAATATTCATTTGCATAGTAAAAGTATACCATCTTGGAGATTCTCTTGTAACACCAATGGCCATGAACTATGAGTAATCTCTCTTAAGTATTGGAATTGCGGTAATTAGAAGTCATTAGCCATGACTGCCGGCAAAATCAAATTTTAGCAAATGCTGAAAAGAGCTTTTCTGCACTATCGCAATCAAATCATCCAAACAACATAATTTTATATATTGGCCAATATGTTTGGAAAATCTCTTATTATTACTAATTTTATCACCAGCAACTGAATACTCTTGAATTAGACCTAGAACTTGGAGATTGCCATTATCTACTACTTGCAAGCTCAATTGTGTGGATTCAGAAAAATCCACAAGCAGAACTGACAAATGAAAACTATCATTTCTGGACTGTTTTCCATATATTTCAAAGCACTTGAAATACTTATGCTGATTTTATATCTCTCTCTTTTCTTTTAATTAGTGTTGTTTTCTCAGCAGCTTGAAGCACTCACTAAGCTTGCACAATTTAAGAAAACAAACTGAAAAGGAAGAAAAAGGGAAACCCAACAAGTGATAATAGGTCAATCTATGAGGTTACCTGCATTTCCTCTATGCCACTGAGTCCTGCAGGCCTTCCATTATCCGCACCGCAATTCATGCAACATTAATAATTCCCATCAACACCCTTACTCATTTTATGTAAAACCAGATAATGCGCACGTCACATGGAAACTGCATGCCAATCCATTTAATTCCAAGTTCGAATTATTTCCTTATCTGAGCTCGTCTAAGCTTGTCATACATCTTTAACTAATGAGGTTTTCTTCTTCTTCTTCTTCTTTTTTCCTCCTTGACGTTAAGACATTTAAGTGCTTCAAGTTGATTTTCTCAATCACTTGAAGTGAACAGTTCTTGAATTAGTAAGAACTCAAACTCCACATTGTGCCCGTGTGTCTCTAGTTTCGAGAATTGAAAATCATTACGAAACGTGTAAGTAGGGCTAATCCCAAAGAAGTCGACAGACCCATTATGTTTTCCCGAAGACATCGATGTATATTATTATGTTTTCAATCTTGCTTTGTTCTTGATGATCTATGCCGTGTGGGTATCATCAAAATTAATGCATCTTCATGGTATATGATGATCGTACTGGTGGCAAAATGGCTGACTTTGGATCGTGGATTACAAATTAAAATATAGAAAGTAATGATCTAGAGTCGGCGGTGATAAAGATCACGTTATTAGTTGGAACACTACCACACGTTGCAATCCGATTATTCACAGCTTTGTTGCTGTGCGGATGAAGTTAATAAGATAACTGTCGATACGGATTACGGAAAGTCCATTGAAGAAGAGTAAATCAAAGAGATCAACACAGTGGTCGTTTTCAATTTACGAATCTAACGAACTTGGTTCATTTTTGGCCGCTTCAGTAAGTTGTCATAGACAAACTTCGGAAATATGCATATGATTATAATCATACTTTACGTTCATCGTGTACAGCCGGAGAAATTGCCTGCATAATGGCGTCTGATTTTTTTATGGAAATACTTATACAGCCAGCTTTATTTTAAAACCTCATTAAAATCTCTCGCTGCAGGGACTTGACCTGGGAGGAAGAACACTAGATTTGTCGACTTCATATGAAAACTGCCTTAGCATGAATGATTTCACTTACCAACTCAAGGCTTAAGAAATCTACAATGAGTAATCAGTCGACTTTGACATTAAGATGTGATTGATTAAAGATCTGAAGAAGAAATTACGTATATGCATTTCTAAACAGTAGTGATTATATAACTTAAAGCCCTGAAAATTAAAAGAAAGACATTTTAATTTGCTTATGGATAATGACCGTAAACTGCATATTATGTACTTGCTTCGATCAACATTTGGCACTGAAGGACACACAAAGCTTTGCTTTAGAGACAAGACTTCATTCAAACCTTTCATTTTCTGCAACAAGTGGGCAAATGAAGTTCTACCTTCCCACCATTTGATAAAACAATGGTGGAAGATGCTGTTTCCAGAGATCACCACGAGCTGGTTCCATATTCGCACCATCACCAAATTCAGAGCAAACAGTCATGGGCCCATCATAACGAATAGCCAAGCTCTTATTGACTACTGATGACGTCGAGTCAGTGACCAACCATGAACTAGAAAGCTTGAGGTATCGGTCGTAAAGTGCCAATGCAATGGCAGGACTTCTTCCAATACTCCTGCAAATGAACCCATAATTATATTCAATGCAATGATAATACAGTTCAGAATTCAACTGTGACAGAAAAGTTAGATACCTGTCTCTCTGATTTATAACTTTTTTCCACCATAGGAAAGCCTCAAGAATATATTTTTCCAATTTCCTAGCATCAATCAAAAGCATGCCTAAGTCTGGCATACAAGAATTCACTGCATAAGGCTTCCCAGAAACCCAAGGCTGTGATGCTGATCTCTGGATAGCATCCAGCACATCCGGATTAACATAGCTGTTTAATCTTTCAGAGCAGTCGTCAGCAGCTGCAATAGCATAATTGCTCAAGTCAATGCCAGTTAATTCTTCAACTCTCCCCTGCAGCAGCAGTAAAATCCATTAATGGTCTGATTGACATCAACTTGGTAAACAGAGACAACAACAAAAGTAAGATGGTAATAAAAGAGATATCAAGTGCTAACAAGAGAATTCCCAAGTGCTGACAAGAAATATCAAGTTAAGAGAAGCTAAGAAAGGCTGAGGCATCCGACGCAGCAGCAAGTTTGTATCTAAATTTGTGTTGTTTCATGAGAGAGAGGGAGTCTAAAAGATTAATAAAAGATTTCATAAAAATTTTGCAGCAACTCTATTTGTGTCATGGTTGGACGCAAAAAGGAAAAAAAAAAATCATTGCTATTGTCTCAAACCATATCCAGGAGAAAATGATAAACTATGAACATAGCCATGCCCTTAAACTAGAGGGCAAAGGAAACTAACCTTCACAATTACACTGGGTGACATGTAAATGAATTTACTCAATGACTGGTGAACGCTCGCTATAACAAAAGGTACTATTTCCTCGAAATTCTGAACAGAATATTTTACTCCAGTGCTAGCAGTCCTAATCACTTTTTTTACTTCCTCCTGCCTAGAGGTATGCAATATCAGAACTAAGAGATGGGCTTTGCAAGTGAAAATATTTGAAAAAGCAATGGCTTACCCGTGAAATTCAAGGTTTGAATGCGGAAATAATACTTTCAGCTTATAAAAGGATACCATGTCTTCGCTCCCTTTTGGGACAAAAAGGTGGAAGTGAAGTAGATCTGGATATCTGGATATTGAAGAAGAAATGAGAATGAGTAACATCAACATTGGTTTCGGTCATAAATAAATTGCAGAAATATGTTTTCATATGTGTACCCACCATGTGAAATTACATTTGAAAAGATGTTACTGTTAAGAGATTTTGAAATTTTAAAAATTTCAGTCCACCAAAGAGAAGATTACATGAAAGCCAAATTCACACAAGACTTCGTATGTAAAATGGACAACCAGACATATATTTGTCAACCAAACCTTGAGCCTGATAGAGTTGAGTTGACAAGAACTGCAAGCAACCGAAGGTCCAGACACTGCATCCATGACACAATGTGCACCATTCCATCATCTTGGCTAATGGAGGAGATGGAACCAGAATTTTGATCACCAGAATCTCTCGTCTTGCTCAACTATCAGACGGAACGGCAAGTTAGCATTTTCTTCTCTCGAAAGGATTCTTCTGCTTCTTTACATTCCAGTGTTATAACCATAGCTAGATCAAACTAGCCATGTGGAAAGTCAAATTAACAACAATAAACGTTTGTTAAAGTGATTAATTATAGAATGTTATTAATAAATTTCTGTTGTCGAAACAATACTGGTTATATTAACTATAAAATTTATCTGGAAAGTTGTTAACATTAAACATCACATGATTAATTAAGTGACAATAATGATAACTTTTTACCGAAGTAACCCAATAACCAACTAGACAAGTGTTAAAAAACTCAATTATCATCACAGAGGTAATAACGTCCCGTTTCCGGATTGTCATGATTTTTAAAGTAAGAACCCATTTATATATTTGAATCCAATAGTTCGTGACCTCCAACGAAATAACAGAGATACTCTTTAGAGTTAAGTTATATATATTCCCGGTCAAAATTCAGGAGAGGGACCTATTTGATGCAAATGAAGAAACTACATTGCTCTTTGTAAAAAAGTAAATGTTAGGGGTTCAATTGTTATTAACCATGTGCGTAAATATGAAAATGCCCCCGGAAAGTCCAATTTGAAGAGAAGGAAGAGAAACTTACAGAGGTATTGGAGTTAATCGGAACCCAGATTCTAAAAGGATCCGATGGGTGACGGAAATGGGTTGCGGGTAAGAACTGGAGGAGTCCAAGGAATACGATGAGGCCAAGTGCGATGAATTGAAATATGGGTTTCGGAGTCGGAGCCTGTTCCAGAACCGGACCATGGGTTTCGTCAGTATTCGGGTTGTCAGAAGCTTGTGCTGTTCTTCTTTGACTGGCGGAAGACCTCGAAGGTAGGAACGAAGAGGAAGACATTGACTGTTTTGAATCTTCTGTGATTAGCGTTCAATCCAAACTTTTAACTCCTGTCATATCTTTTTTTTTTTTTACTTTTATGATTCTTACCGATTTATCACAAAATTTCGATGTTTGTCAATCTAGTCCCACAAATAACGTAAAGAAATTTACTCCGAATCCATATTTTTTTTTTTTTTGCTAAAACAAAGAACCCCAGCAAAAGCTAAGGTTTACAACCACGAGGAAACGCAGTTCCTAACCCATCATTCCGAAACCAGGTCTTGACGCCCAGAGGAGGGATAGTGAAGTAGTGAATGCCAAGAGGGAGAGTAAGTGCATGGCTAGCCATGAAATCTGCCGCGAAATTAACTTTGCGATAAACATGATGAACAGACACCTGCCACTCACGGGAGAGAAGACCAAGAATATCATTAACACAGAGGCTATCTATCTCCACCACCAACAATCTTATACCCATTTTCCAGGCCAATATCAGTCCCTGATACAAACCCCAAAGCTCTGCAATTGTTACCGAGCAAATACCAATGTGCATACAGAAGCCACCATGCCATCTACCAGTAGAATCTCTAATTAACCCCCCTGCACCCGCCAAACCGGATCCCTTCCTTGCACAATCAGAGTTTAATTTATAATACGGCCATCGAGGAGGCAACCAACCAAACATATCTTGAACTCTCAGCCCGCTATCACTTGGAAAAGCCTCAGAAGTACGAAGTATCTCTTCAGCTCGTATCTTAATATCCCGAACCATGCTTTCCGCATTCACAACTTTATTGTCAAAAATCAATTGATTCCTTGCCACCCATAGACACCAGATGGCTACTCCGAATATGCAACTCCATTCTCGATTGTTACCATGATTACCCATACCTTGAATATTGGCAAAAATCCAGTCGCGGGTTGGCAACGCGAAGAAAGAACCACTCTCATGACCTGCTAACAGCATATTCCAGATTCTCCTAGACGTGACACAGTCACGAAGAACATGAGCTGTATCCTCAACATCATAACCACATCGCATGCATGTCATATCCACCCCAATATGTCTTCTATAAAGATCGGCGTTGCATTTAATTCTTTCCTTTGCAGCAAGCCAAAGGAACATCCTGATTCTGTGAGGTCCTCTCCATTTCCAGATACTCTTCCATCTCACCTCCTCATCCTGGGCATAGTTTCCAAGAATTGAGTTATAAGCTGTTCTTGCCGTGAACATTCCCGTATTTGATGATCCCCAGTAAAACTGATCAGCTTTACTAACCAGGGTAGGAGGCTTAATAGCTGCAATCATTAGGACCACATTATGAGGGAGAAGAAAACCAAAGCGGCTCCAATTCCATGAACCATCAGAACTAATGGCATCAGCCACCCAATCATGTAAAATAGCTTCAGGAATAGGTGCCACGGCAAGATGAAAGAGCGGCCCAACATCCGCAACCCAAGCATCATGCCAAAAACGAATCCGTTTACCGTCCCTCACATTCCATCGTAGCCCCTGCAATACCTTTGGCCAAACCCGACCAATAGCCTTCCACAAATATGAGCCATATTTTGTAGGCAAGGAAGTTGACATAGTGGTAGGATCAAAGCCATACTTCGAGCAGAGAACTTGTGCCCAGTAGCTATTATTATTGACTAGCAAGCCCCAACCAAGTTTCATTAATAGTGCTTCATTCATAATCGTTAAATTCTTCAATCCCAGACCTCCTGACAGTTTCGGACGACACACCTCAGCCCAATTAATAAGATGAATCTTTTGGGCCTCCGAGTTCCCACTCCAAATAAATCTGCGGCATTGCTGCTCAAGTTTATTTATAATTGCTGTAGGCAGTCTCGTTGTTTGCATTGAAAAAATCGGCAACGCCTGCAGTACAGTCTGTGTGAGGGTGACTCTACCAGCAAGAGATAAATGTTTAGCACTCCAACCATTTAGTTTACGCTCCACCTTCTCTAATATACCATGATATGTTGCTTTACGAACCCTCGAGTGCAAAAGTGGCATACCCAAATAATTACCCAAATCCGTAGTCACAGAGAACCCAAGAGTTGTGCCAATATTACGCACATTACACGTTTTGACATTCTTAGAAAAGAAAACTTGAGACTTCTGTTTATTGACCTTCGCCCCTGAGCTCATGCAGAACGTATTAAGGACATCATTGATCACAGCAGCTTGATGGCAAGAAGCTTCAGCAAAAAGTGATAACCGAATCCATATTTTTAGGATAGGGGGAAATGGAAATAAGCGTTAATGGAGGATCAAACCCCTGGGCAAACTAGTCGTGGACTCCCGAGGATCATCGAGGTCTGATTTTTTTTTTTTTTTACGGCCTAAAAGTGTTTATAAATTTTATTCTTTAAATATCTATTTATTTATCTATGTAATAAATAAAACGGTAAAAAAATATAATATTTTCTAAAAAACTCTTCAAATAAAAATAAATTAATATTATTTTAATCAAATAATTATTTTTTTAAAAGAAAAGTTAATAACAATTAAAACACTTCTCTCTCTTTCTTTAATGAAAAGTAATAAAATACAAATTGAAGAGAGAGAAATTAACTCTCCAAATTTGAAGAGAGAGAATCAATTCTTATTTGAAAAATTTTAATTGGAGTGTCTTTTGGAGGTTTAAATATTAATGTGACTCTTCAAATAAGTAATAAAATCTTATTTGAAAAACCTTTTGGTGATGCTCTAACAGGGCCTGATATCAGAGTTAGCTTGAAAGGCAATCCCAATTTCAGAAGAATAATCAAAGGGACCTTGTTAAGTTAGTTACATTATAACCATTAAATTGTAATTACTAACTTAAAAATAGAATTAATTAAATTATTTTTTAGGTCACCAAATACACTTTTTAGGTTAATGTAAGTTACATTATTATATAACTTAACAACACCCTAATCAAAGACTTATTATTGTCTTTGGTACGTCATAAGTCTAATATTGCAACAAAATAAATTTCGACAGACTTTTAGCGCTATTATCAATATGCTTGTGATATGAAAAATAAAAAAAAAGGGAAGAAATCTCATTATTAAAAGTAATTTAAAAAATATTTATCTTTCTCCTCACAAGCCATCCTAATTGTTTCTTCTTAGTTTTCTAAAAGGTAAACAAGACATTATACATTGTTTATCTAATTGAAGGATAGTCGTTTTTTCTTAGAAAGAAATTCAAAAGCAAAAACTTAAGCTCATGAGAATCGATAATTGTTTTACTCTAATAGCTAAAACTTGATGCAAACAAGTAATATTTAAAATTGACTCTAACAAGGCAACTCTCTTAATTACAATAGTAGGTCTAAACTAATGGATGTAATTTATGCTTCATTTCAAGTGAATAAAGTATATCTCATATTATGTCACCAAACTCGTGTGAAGAATATATATGGGATATTATATCCTACTATAAAAAAAAAAAAGTACAAGTAGGCACCATGAGTTTATGATAATATTTTGAAATCATTTCAATTTTTAGTTTTATATCAACCAACTACTTTTCTCATAATTTCATTGATCATCGTTAAAAAATTTAAGATAAAATGACAATTTTTTACCTACAATATCTTAAAATGTTGTTTTCCCTTCTTAAATGAATCTAAGATTAAAATAATTTTTTTATTTTAAATTATTTAATGATGGTTAACAAATTTAACAAAAAAAAAATGATTGGTTGATATAAAATTAAAACTTAAGGTGGCTTTGAGATATTATTATAATTTCCTAAACATAAGTAAGGTAATAGTTAAAGAGTTGTCCTTACCACATGAAAAGTTAAGACTCTGATTGATTATAGTTAAACATTATGGGAATAGATAATTTTGGTGTAAAATAATCCTTAGTTTTTATTTTTATTTAGAATCCTTAGTTATGTTTAGTATCAAAAGGTGGAGGTGGGATAAAATGATGGGCCCACCAATCTAATCCCAAATAGTTGGAAAATTCTATCTCTGGGGGATCCCTAGGAATAGTTTTTCAAAGCTGAAAATTTATCCTATACTGTTCACATTATTAAAGATGATGCGTTACCAATTTTCTTATTAAATTTGTTGATGATATTATATAGTAAACTCTTATTTAAAAACTATAAACAACTTAAATGTTAAAAAAATTACAGAAAACTTTTATCATTTCTTTTTTCATTGTTTGGATTTATTGATAAATTAATTTAATATTGATTATATCCTACATTACTTTATAATTTTTTTAGGCTATATTAAACGTCTAATGAAAAATTTTAATGCTAGAACTTTGAAATATGAGTTTATGTGGAACAAATATACTTTCCAGAATGTAGTGTAACAATTAATTTGAGATAATTTTTGATTAAAACAGTATATAAAATAAATTAGTAACTATTTAATCAAAATGACATAACAAACACAATAAATGATTATTTATAGTACAATCTAAATAACATAAAACCCAATGTGCTATTATTAAATATATATTAGTTACAGTAACAGAATATCGCTAAGCCGTCTTAGCTCAGTGGTAGAGCGCGTGGCTTTTAACCACGTGGTCGTGGGTTCGATCCCCACAGACGGCGAACCTATTGCTCTCTTTATTTGTGAGCCTGGGCATGGCAAAGTTTTTGTTGTCCTACACGTGGATACAGGGTGCTGGGCAGGGAAGAGAGCGGGATCATACGATGATTCGGTGCTTCGCGCCTGTACGGTCGGTCCATGCTTTCCACAATCACACCATTCGTTTTGTCACTCCCAAACTCACCGCAAATTCTTCTTCTTCTTCTTCTTCTTCTTCTTCTTCATTATTATCGACGAGAAGAGAAGCTCTAACCGTGTCAATTGTAACCACCACTCTTGAAATACTGATATCGTCATTCTCTGCTTCTTCTTCTGCTGCTGCTGCTGAGTTGTTGGAGCTCCCAAATTCCGGTGGCGTTAAAGCTTTGGACCTTCGCCTCGGCAGGGGTCCGGTTCCCGTCGACGGCGACCAGGTTATCTTATCAATTTTTAAATTTTTTTCTCCTCAATTTTTATTAAGAAAAACAAAGGCACCTATTACTTACTTCTTCGTGTAGTAGTACAATAATGGTTTTGGAGCTTTTCTATGGAAGCCATTAATAATTGCTGAAATGCTTTCTAGAGAAGGAGTTTTTTATGTGCTTTCCCAAAACTCGATTTTGAAAGAAGCTATCATTTATTGTCTATTTGAATCAATGAAAGATCCAAACAAAAAACGATTTGGGTTATTTACACACACAGCCGAAACCCAATATTAATTTTTGTTCATACTTAATTTGCTGGGCCTTACGGCTTTCCTTATCTCGATATACATAGACGTAATTATATTGGCACTTTGAATCTGAAAAGGTTGCAATACACTACTATGGAAGATTGGCTGCTAAACAGGGCTGGCGCTTTGACTCTACGTATGATCACAAAGATCAATCTGGGGAACCAATTCCTTTTCTCTTCATCCTTGGTTCTGGGAAAGTAAGTCCTAATTTTCTTGTAAATGTTATTTGATAATTGTTAGGTGAAACGGGAAGAGTGACATGGTGCCACAGGGAGAAAACAACTAGCTGTTTTAAGTGCAAATTAAAAGCAAAATATATGGGTCATGGGTCTACTCGTAGCAACTATTAACATATGGGTCTTTCACTTGCCTTGTTTGGTTCTTATATGGATTCACTGCATGCGTATACACATGTGTATTCACTAATTAATTCTCTTTGCCTAAATCTTGGAAGAACCAACATTTAACAATAAATATATAACTGTTGATGGTTGAGCTTGGTTAATAATTTTAATAACACGAAATTGGAAAATGCTGTGATGTTAGTTTGTCAATTGAAACTCTAAGCAGGTGATTCCAGGGATTGAAGCAGCTGTGAGATCTATGAAAGTTGGAGGTATCCGTCGGGTTGTAATTCCCCCGTCACAAGGATATCAGAACACATCACAAGAACCAATACCTCCTAATGTATGTACTATGTTTTTCTTCTCCTTGTTCTTTATGCTCTGTTGTATTTGTATTGTTTGTGCTGCTCTGTTCTCTTCTATAAACAGCCATTTTTTCTTCATTTTGAAATCTCAAGCCCAATTTACAAAAATATGGAATTTGTTTCTATCTTAAGATTCCCCTGATTATTCATAAACTCAATTTCAATTGGCATATATTTTATGTGGTCTTGGACTCTGATTTTAGCTCCATGTTCCAGGACATTGCTCATACTTTACACTCACCTGTTTTTTTTTTTATTGTTCTACAGTTCTTTGATCGACAGAGGCTGTTTACCACCATTTTCAACCCAACCCGTCTTGCCAATGGAGAAGGTTCAACGCTTGGGACTTTGATTTTTGATATTGAGCTGGTGAGCCTGAGGCATTAGATAGTGAAGTCCACCCACTTACCGTGTATGTATGTATACCGTGTAGATATCTTAGTAGAATTAACGTTGAACTTCTTATTAATTCTTGTTTGTGTCATACGGTGTATGTGTACAATGTAATAGTTGATTAATCTATTACATATATCATGATATGCAAACAAAACCTGAATCAATGACACGATACTAGAAATTAAGAAATAGGTTGTTGGCAATTCAAATTGCATGTGAAATTGGAGCTACTTTTACGGGTCATTGTTGTGATGCCGTGACTGACCTGTGACTCTGTGAGGAGTAACGTAAAGGCTGGGCAATGCAAATTGCAATGTAGTGGAAATGTGAAGCGGAAGCGTTTGGGTACTCATTAGGTATGTCGCGCGTCTATCTAATTCAATGCATCTTATCAGCGACCGTGCCACTGTTGATGTGTCAAGGCGATTGGGTTTCACTGGAGAGCCACCAAGCCGAGGAATGTTTCGTGTATCTTTGTATGAATAGAATTTGTCATAATATGTTACTTTCAATATTATTGTTTTTTATAAATTTTAGATGAACCATATCATAATTGGAAATTGCGAATAAAATCCTTGCATTGTTTACTCGTTTACCCTACACATGCAATGTGTGATTTCTTGATTTGTCCATGGACAAGTAACTTTTCAGCAACTTTATGTAAATTTTAAAAAATAAATGATTTTTACATGGTTATATAACTTACTAAATTTATTTCTACACTCATATTAGAAAAATAAATTCATTGCTAAAAGTTTATAATTTAAAATACAAAAAAATTATCCTTTATTATTCTCTTTCTCTATACTCATACTTGCATATTCTCTTCCGACTTTTGTATACTGTAAATTAAACTATTAATTTCACTTTCTTTTAAATTCATTTTTTTTCTCTTTCTTAGTAAATCACAATCTCTATTTCATAATGTCTATATACAATTTTTTTTTTAATATTCATTAATTTCTATGACTAGTAAAGATTAATTTCTTAATATTCATTAACTTTTATGCCAGGTAAATATTCGTTAATATTCATTTTTTAATAATGTAATCTACAAAAATTTGGACCATGCTACAATAGCCGGTTGTATGATAACTTGGCTCCAAAAATTTATACATATAAAAGATAGTCTCAATCATTTCAAACATGTGAATTCAGTTAAAGTTAATTTAAACCATCTATTAAAGTATAATTAATTTATCCTAATCCAATCATTCTAAATGTACTTAATACATTTTTTTTATTATTATTATTTTATAATACATAGTAATGTATAGAAGTGGAGATTTTATTTAAGACAAGTGAAAAGCCCACAAAACAAACACCCAAATGAAAGTGGCTCCATCCACATCCTCAATATGATTGAGGCAAGAAATTGAAGTCCGCATCAATAATAAGACCCCACTTTTGCTTCTAATCTCAATTACACCCACCTTTTGCTTTCTCTCCCGCTCTCTCTCTCTTAAGCCTCATTAAACCTCCAACTTTACTCTTCCTTCTCTCTCTCTCTCTCGCGTAAAAAAGCAAAGCATAGCAACAAACAAAATTGGAGAGGAGAGAGAGACCTCTTGGAGCTTTAAAACAAAAATAAAAAAATAAAAACAAGCCCAGATCTCATCTCATCTCAACTCGACTCAATTAGTCTCATCAAAATGAGCCAGAAATCGCTGATCTACGCCTTCGTGGCGCGTGGAAATGTTGTGCTTGCTGAGTTCACTGAGTTCAGTGGCAATTTCAACTCCATAGCCTATCAGTGCCTCCAGAAACTCCCTGCTTCCAACAACAAGTTCACTTACAACTGTGATGCTCACACCTTCAATTATCTCGTCGATAATGGTTACAGTTATGTTCTTTTATCTTTGCCTCACTTCGTTTGCGTTTTGATTTGTGGGTATGTTATGAGAAATTGGGGGATTCAGGTTCGGTAGCGGTGGCTCTCATGTCATTTATAGCTTAGGGATTGTCTTTGGTTATTTTAAATAACGCTTTTATGCTTTTCGATTAGTTTATTTTGCTTACTCTACTGTCGGCGAAACTGCCAGGAAGCAGCCTGCTATTGTATTTAGCTTGTAATTACATATGTTGATACTTGAAAGAAGATTACGAGGGCGTTCGCTGTCTTGTTAATTGCAAATATAGTTAACTATTCCGAGTAAATCGTGCGGTCGTAGTTCATCTGCTGTATACTCTGTGTGTTGTTTTCTTTTTCTATTCTGTTGGTAGGTTGGCTGACATTTCGATATTGCAGCATATTGTGTGGTCGCAGATGAATCGTCCGGAAGACAAATACCGATGGCTTTTCTGGAGCGCGTCAAGGATGAATTTGTTTCCAAATATGGGGGTGGAAAGGCTGCCACGGCTCCTGCCAATGGCCTGAACAAGGAATTTGGGTATTCTATTGTGATTCTGATATTAAAGCCCACGAACAGACGATTTTCTTGTTATTCTAGTTTGCTTAATATATTATACTTTGCAGACCAAAATTGAAAGAACTTATGCAGTACTGTGTTGATCATCCTGAGGAGATCAGCAAGCTTGCGAAGGTTAAGGCTCAGGTTTCAGAAGTCAAAGGTGTTATGATGGAGAATATTGAAAAGGTAGGGATGCTTTGTTTGTTTCATAAGTGATTTGTTGGGTTTTCTACAGGATAGATGTATCAGTAGTTTGTTCTCACTTGCTTTTAGATGCTGGGTTCATTCTTTCTTTTCCTTTTGCCTTTTACAGTTATTGAATATTTTACAAGTGTTCCTATTTGTGTTAGAAATAGTTAAAAGTGAAGCTGGGGGGAAGATTGCAAAATTATTGTATTGAAAATGTCATGGGAGAAAAACAAAGAAACTCAAAATTAAAGAAAAATAAGTGACAAATTGGAAAATGGATTGCTGAGAGCCTGATGCAGTTACAGTTTCACTTTATATCTATCTGCAGCTCATTAATACTTTCATTTTAAGGTCTGATTGGTAGCAAGTCGTTAGTTCTCTTTTTAGATTCTCTATTGAAGCAGGCTATTAGGCATGCCAAACAATTTGGCTTCTCCTTCCTCAATGTCTAAGAAAAGTAACATGTCCACATGTGATTGCATTCGAGAAGGTGAGAGGTGTTGTTAAATGTGTTTTTCTCTTGATGAGGTTTTAGGAATAGTATCATGAATTTGGAAATTTGATTTCCTAATTTGTATCTTATAGCACCTCACTTGAATCATATTTATTATGCCACGAAGGTTTTTTTTGTGCTTTTGAGAATTTTGCTCTATGCATAATATATGTATAACCAGTTAATAACTTATTTGCACAATTTAATCTCTGTGTAGTTTAAGTTGCATAGCAGATAATGTTCCGACAAAAAGATCGATAACTGAACACTTCTAGGATAAAATTCTATGTTGGGAAAGTTGACTAACTCCATTTTTTTTTCTTTTTTATGTAAAATGCAAATATCCTCTTATTGAATCAAAATAATGTGGGGTACATTCTGTTGACTTATACAGGACTATTTGGACCTCAATGCCTTTTCATCCCTTGTTTGTCAGTGTTGTGGTATAGTCGTCACTGACTCGTCCTTGAGTTTTGATGCAGGTTTTAGATAGGGGGGAAAAGATTGAGCTGCTGGTCGATAAGACTGAGAACCTTCATCAGCAGGTTAGTGTCTCTTTTCGCTTTTGCGCTACAAATGTGTGTGTGAGATAATAATTTGAACGTAAAACTTTAAGAACTTTGATTGAGTAAATCTCTATTCCGTCTGAGGGTGAATGGCAGTTGAAGTTCATGTTTAGGTCAAGTCATATGTATTGACTTTTAGTACAAAAATCTCTGTAGCTTTCCTTCAAAGTCCAATGTCATTGAACCTCCTTTTCTCTCCCATGTTGGATACCACAAAGGATAGATGATTTGCTGCATGATTAATATTGATGACCTCATTGTAAAATGTATCACGTGATTTGATATTATCTTCACCATTTTTGAGTTTGCAGCCATTTGTTTGAAAGCATTTTTTTTTCCTGAAGGAAAACAATGATACTTTTCATGTCCTCATAGACAAGGGCAAGTTGGTCCTAATTGGAAAATTGAACACTTGCAGGCACAAGACTTTCGGAGTACGGGGACCAAAATGCGGAGGAAAATGTGGCTGCAAAATATGAAGATCAAGCTGATTGTTTTGGGAATACTGATTGCCTTGATCCTCATCATAGTCCTCTCTGTTTGCCATGGTTTCAACTGCGGAAAATGAGTGCTATTCTCCAAGAGGCGTATATTATGCTCTTCTAAGAGCTTCTGTGATGATATTGTGAAAGAGATATATAAATATATATGATCTTGACTTTGTATTTAGTCTAAAAAAGTTAGCAGTTTCCATATATTTGTTACAAAGAAGACCGAAAACTTATTTTTGCTTGTCAATGAGACCCGTCATTATATTGTGAGAATGCTTGTGCAAAGATGCTGCTGCTGATTATACCGGCCAGAACTAAAATATGCCTTCTTAGCTAGCTTCGAATTTGCTGAATTTGTGTGGAAGTAGCTTAACTTTCCCAGTATTCTAAACTTCCCCAGATCGGGCGCCAGCGCCGCATAGTTCTGTGATGGGTGGCATTGTTAAATCTCTATTCAGTAAAGTATCGATTACATTATTAGGTAAAGGCATAAAGTATAAGATCAATTCTAGACCTTTGGTAGTGAGTGTACTACATTCAGTAAATTAGCAGAAAGTGAATTTTGCCAAAGCTATCAGAAGAAACACGAGGATTGTACATTGCAAGTAATTCTTGCCAAACAAAACTTCGCGAAGAACAAAGCTAAATCACAGGACGTGATGACTACTGACTAGCACAACACGATTTCCAAAACCTTCAGTAGTAGCGTTGTTATATACAGCTACTAATAGGTTTCACACTTCTGAAGGATGCAACGCAACACAAATACAGCGATGATTTAAGTTTAAGCACATGGTACCATACTTATCTTTATCATAATCATAATAAAATTTAAGATAAACTTCTCTTAGGCTTGAATAAACAATTTTGATCATCATCAATAACATCACCAACATTCCAACGCACCCTTTTACCCCCTCTACACACCCCATTTCTCAAATCCACCCCAAATCCAACCCCATTGTTTCCTTTCACCCCAATCTTGAACCTCACTTTCTCCCTCTCTTTTGCCAAATCTTCACCCAAAACTTCCCACTTGTATCCACCAAAATTAAACCTTTCTCCTTCAGGAAATTCTGAGTTCTCCCACAACTTTTCACTTCTGTTGCCAACCGGTCCCTGACATTCCTCATTGTAACTTCTCTCGTCAGGAAATGCTGGCAACCATTTTGGGATATGCAAATGCAAGCTTCTTGAGCCCCGTTCATTCTCTTTCTTGCAGCAAACCGAATTTGCATACGCATTTTTGCTTCGGGGAATGGGTTTCGCAAATGGGATTTCACAACCGTGCCTAACAAAACCGGCAATCTCTTTTAGAACCCCAGAATCCAACATGCAGTTTCGGTTAAGAGCTGACGCACCAGGAAAGCCTTGACCAGACGACATGTCGTTTAGGGCGTTTGTGAGGTCTACGAGGTTGGATTCGCTGCGGTGGGCCACATGGGAATACGATGCGGCCCCACTGGCCAGCTGTTGAAGATACTTGGCGGCCACCAACGTTAGGGTTTCGAGGGCTGAGCTTTCCGCCGCCTTGAACGCAACGGAACGGCAGATCTGAGACACCGCAACTTTTGTGACGGTGAATACGAACTCCGAAGGGGTTTCTTCTCCTTGTTCTGTTGGCTTTTGATTTTGTTTTTGGTGTTTTTTCGTTTTTGTTTTCTGGGGTTTCATCGTTAAGTGTATCGGAGCAGAGACTACTCTTTTAATTAGGTTCCAGAAAGAGCCGCCCCGATCGATTTTGATTTTTGATGGCCTTCTAAATTGGGGGCTTTTCCGTAATATAATTTTATTTTGTTTTTCTTCTTCGAATTTGATTCAGGAGAAAGTTTGATGCGCGTTGGGCTTTGAACCCGCGCTCACAAATAGTAGTTAACTGAGAAAATCCTGGTCTCAAGCCTGCCACTGAGCTAGTCACGTTGATTGTATGAATATTGTTCGCTATTTTAATTTATTTTTAATCGGCAATATTAGTACATACCAAATATTTTTTAAAAAGTACGATACAAATTTCATATTTCGATTTTTGTAATTTTTGTACTTACTAAACTAAAATCTTTAAAATTATATACAAATTTCATATTCCAACTTTTGTAATTTTAGCATTTGCTAAACTAAAATCTGAAAAATTATACATTTTAAGTCATATTATCACGGATAAAGTGCCATTTGATAAGGTTCGATTCAAATCATTTTGAATTTTTTTTTTTAAATTCGCTTAATCACATTCATTTTTTTTTAATGATTGAAACTTTTAACACCCATTTTAAATCTTCATAACATCTTTTATTCTTTTAAACACTCCAATTTTATTTTAAAAAATATAAATCTATATATTAAAAACGATTATTTTCCTTTTACTGCTTAAGATATTGTCAAATAACGAAATAATAAATAGGTGTAATAAGTATTGCACCATAATATTTTACTATTAGATAATTATAAAATCTTATATTTTACTACTTTTTCATTAGTTAACTGATAGTTGACATATAAAATATTAATGGTGTCCTTCGTTTAAGGAAAAAATTTATTGTTTATCAATTAAATTAACTATTAATTAAATTTTAATTTAATTATTAAATATTGATAAAATTCAAAAATTTATATTTATCAACTAAATGTAAATTTTATTGTAATATATTCATCACATAAACCTTACTTGCAGGGTTTTTGTGTGAATGTAAACTTTTATTTAATTTTTTGAGTTTTTCAAACAATAGTGAACATCATTAGGTATTATTAAAATGGCAAAATTGGTACCTTATAGAAGTGTTTCTTTTAAGTTTTTATTTATAAAATATAAATAAAATAAAATCTTAAATTTTTTTCTTTTTATTATACATTTTCTATTCCTATGACCATTAATTAATTCTTTTAATTTTCTCAAAAAAATCTCAATTAAAGTTTAAAATATAAATATAAATTACGAAATAGGGTAGTGTAAAAATAATAATAATGTGTTTAAGTGTTCAATTGAATTTGCGTTCAAAATAATAAATGAATTAATTTGTTTTTTTTTTTCATATTTAGGTGATTTTCAATTTTTTGGGGTGTCCAAAGGCTTACTCTTTATCAATGCCTCAGGTCTCTCCGTGCTTGAAGCCCACACGTGACAGGTGCCTAAATCTTGTAAGGTTTCGATTCTCTGGGCTAATAAAATTGCTTTCAAAATTAATAAATGGGCTCAAACCCAACTCAATATATATATTCATTGATCCATTTGATCTTCTTCCAAATCCACTACATGTTCGAGTGGTCTAATTCCGTTTCATATAATATTTTCTCAGCTCCTGCTTCTAAGAAATAGATCATCAAAATTTTATTAACAAATAGAAAAAAATCGCATAAGATAAATTGTGGATACATTTTGAACAACATCAATAAAAGCCACTACAAATATATAATTGGTGCTTCACCCAAGGGACCATTACTCATGATTCATGAAAGTGATCTCATTCTTTGTCGCAGTTCAAGATCTATATCATTATACGTGACAAATAATAAAGGAACATTAAGCCTGCACGACTACTACTCTATTTGTCCATAAATAGCATACAAACCCTAGATAATGGCCAAAAATACTCTTTAAATGAGAACACCCATTTCAATTCTTCATGTTGCCTTCAAGAAAATATAGCTGGATTGAAGATAAGAATGTTCGAGTCATTGCTTGACAACCAATGGTTTCTTTATGCACATCCTCTTTGAATTGTCTTTCATTAAAAAATGTAGGGACGGAATCGTTAATTATTCATCACCACAAGTTTTTATTATTAAAAGGTGGGGTGTTGTTTTTAAGTACATGAATTTAAGAGAAAAAAATTCAAACACCGGTTGCACGTATCTTTCATGCCATGAAAATGTGTATAAATACTCTTTTTTTTTTTAATTTAAAAAAAAAAGATAGATATAAGCCATCTAAAGTTACAGTCGAATAAAATAGTAATAATTTGGTTTGTCTGAAAAAAAAAACAAAAAAAATAGTAGGTCGGCGGTCAAGTCAGCGTGGATGGAGGGTGATTAATTAACGCATTCGTCATGATCTACTAATTACAAATTTTAATTAAATTAATGGTAACCCATTTGCAGAATTATTGTTATTCTTTAGGCATGATTGAGGCTTTGTGAAAGATTACTTAAAAAGAAGAAGCCAATTAGCTAGCTAGATGCTTCTCTTAAGCAAAGATTCTCAATCCAAAGCCAAAAAATAAAAAATTAAAAAAAATCAGCAATTATTTTAAGCTTAGATTAGGGTTCACTTCATTTCATTAATTAAAATAATAATCTAACGGTTGTGCAAATGATGACATGTGTGCAATGGGATTAGGTTTAGAGAATTAATTTACTAACGCCGGCTTATATGATAATTAATCATGCATGTGATTATTAGGCTATATAATATATATATATATATATATATATATATACGCTGATACAAATTACGTAGTCAAATAGGGTATTAATTGCGTAGTTGCATGTGAAAGTCATATTAAGAAAACGAGGAGCGAATTACCAAAAAAATGTTGATTTCCGATACATTCTTAGCCTTGACTCTTAACAATTAAGAAAGAATTGAAGTCGTGCCTATGACAACGTTTAATCATTATATTTTTATACGCCAAGTTATGTTGTCAATTATTTTGTAGATATTTCATGTTTTGAATTCAGGTATATATTTGAATTTTGGTTCACCAAACCTGTTGGATGTGGAAAAATAAAAATAAAAATTGACTCCTCTAGAAGGCTAGACCATTTGAGGATCCAGTAAATTAGATGCCTCTTAAGATCAACTCTAGTATCCTTTGAATTTTCTCTGTATAACGAACCTTATCTTTCAAAAATTGCGTGCTTACATAAATTTGTAAACATTGTTCTTGAGCAACATCACCTGAAAGACCCCAGTGGATTATTATTATAAGTTTGTAGTCAGTTCACAAGTCTCTTTCTAAATTCCCAGTGTTGAGTTTTTATTTATTAGCTTTTGGAGCTTATCAAGAATATTTGTGCCCTCAAAAGATGAATCATCCTGGAATTTAGAAATTTATTTTCTATTCTAAATCATTTCTTGATTTGAAAATAAAAACCAGTGCTTCAGCGTCTCCACTTGGTTTACAAATATGAAGATTACATTCTGCGTTTTCCAATGATAGCGACAGGAAACCCTAGTTAGGTTTTATAATTACAATCCAGAATATTATGCCAGCAACCACTACTTGTTTGTTCTTGATTATTGATTCCTTATTTCTAGGCTTTGTTTCAACTTGTAAGAAAAGAAAACCTGCCAATATTAAACTTAATTTAAAAGAACGCTCAACAAGTTGATTAGGTGACTAATTAAATGCATATCAAAATCTTGCATAATTTAAATAATCAGATGATGTCAGAAATGATACCATTAGAATTTTGCACAAAATCTGCTATCAAATCATGTTAATCCAGCAGCCTCTAGAGGATAAGCTAGTCTAATAAGTTTAGAACAATGATAGGTCAGATAGCAATATTTCTTTTGTATTGTTTCTCCAGTGACCAGAGCTATAATTGCACTTTGAACTTTTGTTTGTCATTACTCATTTCTGCTTATGCATTATTTCTTATTATGATAGCAATGTGTGACTTTACTGTGGCAGCTTTTTCGGATGCTCCATGCGATACATGTCAAAAGCTTAAATTTAGTGCAACTGGGGGAAAAATGTACGATTAGTTAATTTGATAAATTTCATCTGAATCACATTCACTTTTATCCGGGGAAATCTACAAGAAATCTGCCAGTTAATACTGAATTTACCAGAACACTTTTCCTCATTCAATAATATCACCAATAATTTTGTCTGTCAGTTTCCAGGGTTTCCTGTTTCTGCTGCACATACTATTTGGTGCTGTGCTGCCACACGCTAGCTAGCTATAGAGTTATTTTATATGGTATTGCTCACAAATTAATCACTTCCATACCTGGCAAAAGCACTTCTATCTTCTAAGATATTTTAGCTCTTCAATGAAGTCCTGTGCTGCTGTGTAGACTCTAGTGTCGACAGAATAGGGTTTGGTGCTTTTGGGAGATTAGTGGAAAAAACGACTAGATAAGTGCTTTTGGAGTCATCTAACGCAAAGTGCCCTCCTATAAGCAAAAGGGTTTAATTTTTATTATGTTTAACAATGGGTATTTTATTCATTTCTAAAAGAATCTAATAAGAAGATTTTTCTTAACCATCAATTGCATGTTAACTTAATAAAAGTCAATATATTGCAAAAATATTTACTTAACTCTTAAAATAGTTCATACATAAAAAATAAATATTAATAATTTAGTCGGGAAGTCATGTTACCCATATGTTTTGGATAATGCTTGTTTTATGCAATTCTATTTGTATACGGCTTTAAAAAACTTGGTCTATACGTGAAATAATAAAGAGTCCCTCAATTTGAGCTAAGACTTTAAGAGATGTAACAAGGTTTAACAAAAGCAAGATAAAGCTACTCAAATCTTGCGAGACATAAACCAAAATGTATCAACATCAAATACAAGACTGAAAGCTGGAAAATGGTCCACAATTATGTAACATTATTGTTGATGATAAAGATATATACATACGTGAGAAAAGACAACACTTAGGGTTCGAGCTAACAACAGGTACACAACTAATTTATCGTGTATGCAAAGCAGCCTCCAAAAAAGAATTTAATTATAATGGAATTGACAATGGCAAGTCGTATTCAATTGGGTTCCCGTTCATTGTCTCTAAGCCTATATATTGATAATTTTACTCAAAATCGATAGGTGATTTTTGTCAATTGCTGAAAGTTTTGTGTGAATGAGATTCTGTGTTGAAATCCGAAAGTTGATGGCAGCTAGTGCCCTCGGGTTGTTGTTTGATGAACAATTAAATAAAGCTATATATATTTTATGGCCGAAAGTAATTGATTTCGGTGTGTGAAAACGAAATAGGATTCTCAAACTGTCTTTTCTTTCATGTTCATGTCTTGACGATTTGTACGAGTTGTCTTTCCTGGCAATATCATCAGAAACAATAGTTTTCACTTTTCAACTAACATTCGTTAAATATAGACCGTCAATGGAGCTGGTTAATTTATCCCCCAATGCTTCTGAAATGAATAATTCTTTTACCTTTTTTGGACAAAATATACCTAGGATATACGTAATTCTGTGTCACCGCAATCAAAATTATGTTCTTTATTTTAATTAGCTTCCTCTTCTAGTTTAGTAAGCTCAGATTATATGGAGATTGATATGTAATATAGTGTCATGTAAGACATCTTTTGATAAGTGAAACCGGACAAATGGTGCATATAATGCGTCGTTCATTTTGAAGTTACTGACAAGAGGAATAACACTCTTGATATGCCTCGACTTTCGTCAATTTTTTGTCAAATTTCATCATTTCTGGTCTCGAAATAGAATTTGAAGTCGCTTTTGTGATTATGAGAAACTTATAAATATTTTATCTTTTTTTTTTAATTATGGAATTTTTAAATTTAAATATTATTTGTTTTCCTTTAAGAACGTACATTGTATTTTAAATAATGTGACATTAAGAAATATATACTAAACTCTTCTTACCTAAGTAGTATATATTGGTGTCACATAAATAGGAAATTCAAATTTTGTATCCTAACTTTCTAAATATATCACTAATTCTTTTTCATCTCTTGCTTTCATTTTGTCTTGATTCCTCCAGATGTTTTGAAGTTTTTTACACTAATAAGAGATTACACAAAAGCAAATAGTGAAAATAGTTTTTTTTTTTAAAGTAATCAAGTGGGCCCTAGGACGCTTTCAATTAACCAATCCTTGCATGCCACCGATGCCAGCCACCTCAAATTGTTAAAAAAAAAATTGTACAATAATTTGTAAATGTACGTTATTATTTTTTTTTTAATTTATATATTATTTAAAAAAATAGACTCCCCACAATTTGAAGTCAATTGATTAACTAAATAAAACTACTAGTCTACATTAGATGTAATTATATATACGATTAGCAGTGACGAAAATTGTTTAACATTATCATCATCAAATGGGGGATTTGTTGGCAAAGCATCATATAGTGATAATTTTATATTAATCAAAGCAATGAGCAAGATCTTAGGCGGCGCCATTCATAGAAAAAAACAGTAGTGGTGTCAAATCATTTGATCTCAACAAGAGACCTAATTTTACTCTAATTGGACGTGTTATCGTTTTACTTGGTATAATAATCACAACTTAAGAACATGGATGAAATTAAAGGTTTTTTGTGGGACCCAATTGCTCATTTTCTTTCTTTCACTCTTTTTTTTTTTTTAATTTTTTTAAAAAAAATTGCATTAGTGAAGAAAGCAGAAGCACTTTATCAATGACTTCCATTCAACCATCATTTAGCTACCCACCTTAAAGTGATTCTGCTTCATCTCATGCTTACAAGATTACATTTCCATTATACAAATTTGTAAAAAAGAGTTGGGATACTGATCAATATGTAATATACTGCTCACGAGCCAACCTAAAAGCTCAATAAAGTTGGATTTAAAAAAAACAAATGGTGGTTCCCACTTTTTAAAGAGCTTTTGAATCATCATTAATGTAGGATATTCCCAGTGGTTGGCACATAAAACCAACCTTTGAATTCAAGATATCAAAAATGGTAAATCAAAGTGACTGGCTAGTGGCCATTAATGCTAGAAACTCCACTTCTGAAAAATGAAGTATGCTGTCTGCATTTTCTAGGGTTTCCAAATGGAAAGTTCCGGGAAATATATTTTACTCAAATATTTATTCCGATCAATTGAGACAAAAAAATAATGAAAATAATAATGCCCCTAAAGTTTGACCCATTAATCGCAGCTATCATAGCAAAGAGATTGAAGTGTCTAGCGAATATAAAGATGAAATTCTTACTTAATCATAATTAAAGTTGGTGTGCATGTTCACATTGTACGCAAAGCATATGCAAAAGCGAAATACAAAGTTGTTTTTTTCCTTGGCGGAGGACAAATTTGCTGAAGTTTCCAAGCATATCTTCTTACCTTTTTTTTTTTTTTTTTTAAATGTTATTTATGAGTGGTACCACAAGTTAATAATATAGAAAATGCAGCCATCGTGCAAACCAACTTTCATCATATTCACGATATATATATATGCTTCGCAGGCATCACTATCAAAACAGTGCAATTATCTCAAATTATTCGATCTGGGATCGATGGCAAATTAATTAAATTAGCATTTAGCTATATATATGTACATTAATTTATGCTTTGTCGTTTGGTTTTCTTACTTTTGTCATCTTTTTGAGTGAATGAGAAAGTACTTAAAGTTAAATGTATAAGTTTAAAGAGTTGGGCAAGCACAATGGGGGATTTGATGGAAGCAAAAGCAATAGCAGAGAGAGAGTGAATGGTGGATGTGGGAATCAAGCCCATCTGTGTATCGCTATATTACATTTATTTGATATCTTTTCTAGTGCACAAACTTTTTTTTTTTTTTTTTTTTGCTTTTTCTTTATCTTTTCTTTTTCACTTTTGGAGGAATAAAATTTAACACCATTTTTAGATAGTTCTGAACATATGAGTGGGTCGATTGTTCCATATCCATCCAATTTGATCAATATATATATATATATATATATATATGATAATAATGGTTACTAAGATATGGCCATCAATTCAATATAGTGTGGGGGGGACCAAATTAAAGTGTACATATATCCAATCTTGGTTGTTGAGGAATTTGGATGTTTATAATTTACTGGGTTAATTTTTCTTTTATTACTGACATTTTCGCTATGGCTATACGAAATTAAGATTATAAGAAAGATAATGAAATCTATGATAACCTCTCCATACCAAAAAAAAAAAAAAATAGAATTCTACAAACTTGATCGGAACAATAGTCCACAAAAAGATTAACACCAAATTTCCAGCGTTCCCATTCCTTTAATTTCGGCACATTCACGCGGCAGAGTGCCAGAAACTATGAATTTATTTTGTGAATATATGCATTCAAATATCGCTGGCAAAAATGCAGCCGATCAAGGGAACTCTGTCATCTAAAAATATCAACACCACCATTTCGTTTTGGGTTAGTTTACCCATACAAGACCAATATAATGATATTGGCCTTAATTAGCCCCAGATCGCTTAAACTCTTAACAACAAAGATAATTAAATCTGACAGATTATCAAAATAAGAAGCCCCTCACTAAATGAAAATAATATTAGATGAGAGCAGAGAATCAGATCGGACCATCAGTCACCCACTTGTCCGTACACAGACACCCCGGTTTAAATAAGGAGACAAACGTTTATCAAAAGCGGGGAAACCGCAATAAAACAGTCATGGGCCCCACGCTCCCCTCCCTCCCTCTCATGGGGCCCACTAACGTGGGGCAGCTTAACAACACCACCACCACCACCATCAACAGACAACAGTAGGTTCATTTCATTTCATCATCAATTCGATTTTTATTCTCCCAAAACGTTTCTGTAAAAAACAAAAAAAGAAAAGAAAAAATTCTGCCCCAACAAGCAAGCACACCTCACACGAGCGTAAACTGGGGCCCTCGCTCGACGGCCACGTTCGCAACGGACCATTCTCTTTCTTTCCTTACACCTCAGGCTCGGAGTGGTCGCTGTTGGACTGTGGCATCTTGACACCATGCAGTTGATACGTGGAGGATATGCCGAGAATCGGTTAATTAAATCCCCGCCTTATTTTCACAAAAATAAAGCAGGGGAATCAGTGAAATGGCTTGACTGCCCTTGCAGGTTTGTCGTTTTTTCCGAAAAAACCGAAACGAAAGTCGAGAAGAAAATGGAAAATAAAATTTGGGGTGGGGATAATTAATTTATTATTAAATCAAATCAAATCCAATCTACTTTCCATGTTTTTGCTAAAAGTTATGAATTAAATAAAGATTCTCTCTCTATGAGTCTTTGACTTTATCTCTCCTCTCAAATAAAACCAAGGCCTAAATAAACCCACAAATTCCATTCATCGAAACTTCCCCCACACTGCCACCCTCTCTTATTTTGCATGCTCTCGGCTCTCCTCTTTTTAACTCTTCATCTCCTTTTCGTTCTCTCTTCTCTTTCAACCAACCCCTTAACAAAGCAAAACAAAACCAAAAAATCGCATTTTTTTTTCTTTTCATCTTCAAATATGGCGGTTGAAGCTAGACGCATAGACCTTCTCCCTTCGCAATTAATCTCACACAGGTATTAATATTTTTTATGTATATATTTTTTTTAATTCTTTTCCGTTGTGTTAGATGAATCAGTTTCTTATGTGTGGGTCGGGTTATTTGTTATTTGCAGAGATTTTATCAAATCAAATCAAGTAAACGCCAATACCCAGATGGATTCTTTCTTTCCTTTTGCTGAACCAATGCCTGAACAAACTATGTTACCATTCTATCAAGCCTTCGATTGCAATCCGATTTCTACTAAAACGTCAATGGACAAAGCTGATAGCGGGCTCACGTACAATATTCCTGCACCAAGAAAGCGCCAAAGAGATTCAATCAACGATCTTGATGCCTTCTCCCTTGTCTCTCAAAAGCAAAAGCTCTCTGGCTTCTCGTCTTTTCTTGATCAAGACTTCATCTTTCGGTTCCAACAACAGCAGTCCGAAATCGACCGTTACATTGCCCAACATGTAAGCAAAGCAATCATCTTTGTTTCTGAAGTTCCTTTATTCCCTTCATGCTCTCGTTTTATGTTCAATTTTTCTTTTCTGGTGTGTTAATTTAATAATGCTTCATTAACAGACAGAGAAAGTGATATTGGAACTTGAAGAACAGAGGAAGAGGCAATCAAGAATGTTAATATCAGCAATCCAAGAAGGAGTGGCCAATAAGTTAAAGGAAAAGGACGAAGAGATTCATAGAATGAGGAAACTCAACTGGGTTCTTCAAGAAAGAGTAAAAAGTTTATTCGTGGAGAATCAAATATGGAGGGACTTGGCGCAAACCAACGAGGCCACAGCCAACACTCTACGTAGCAATCTCGAACAGGTCTTGGCACACGTGGGGGGCGAAGGCGATGACTGTGCTGGTGGTGGTGCCACGCTGGCAGCTGCGGCGGAGGATGATGCGGAGTCGAGCTGCGGGAGCAGTGATTTTGGGAGGAGCACGATAGCAGGGGAGGGTGCGCAGGGTAAGGCGGTTGGTGGTGGTAGGATGTTGTGCCGAGGGTGTGGGGAGAAGGAGTCGAGCGTGTTGCTGTTGCCATGCCGGCACTTGTGTTTGTGTACAGTTTGTGGGTCCTGTCTTATTGGTTCCTGTCCGGTTTGTAATTCCGTAGTGGATGCCAGTCTACATGTTAACTTGTCTTAATTAATTACAATCAGAAAAGGAAAAAAATGAACAGCTATTTTAAAAAAAAAATTATTCAGGAAATATAGGATTTTTTTTTTCGTTGGTTTTTGTTTCTCTTATTGCTTATCTTTGTTTAATCGGCATTTTTCTCTTATCTTGGGAGTGTTTTAGTAATTTTCGAAAAATTAGAAATGGTCCGAAGGTAAAATTTGGAAATGAAATTGACCTTAGATAAAAAAAAAAAAAAAAAAGGGCGGAAATGGGTCACGAGATTGCAAAATTGGAATAGCATTTTTGTTGTTCATCTGAATGGAGGAGAGGGGGCGCATTCAATCACTCTCTTTGCATTTTCTTGGCAATGGGGCTAGCACTTGTTTGCTTCTATTTAATGGTAAAGCAGAAAAGGTTAGAAATTTTAATAAAATAAAATAAAAAAGAGGAAAATGATGGTGGTGACTGTGAACGGCATTATTGCCACCGATCGTTGGAATCAACAGAAATTGCACACTAGTCTTAGAGAGAGGAGTTGTGTTACTGGCCCACTTATGACAAGATCCAGAGATCTGTTCCTGGAATCATTTATTATTTCTTTTTTTCACTTTGCTTTATCCGTTTAAATTTCTAGGACTCAATCATGCAATTTGCTTTTCAAGTGGTCTTCTTTGTCATTTAAAAAAGGGGGAAAAGCCTGATTTCTTATTTGTACTTGTTCCCATATTGAATATTTTATTCAAAACCCCCCACATTCATTCCCCACTATCAAGTTTCCAATTCAACTCCGTTTTTATTAGTGTATTTTGCCTTGCATAAAAAGATTAATTTAAACGACGTAGTTTTAAATTAAGACGACCAAGAAAAAAAAAAAAAGTTCCGACTCAAAAATTTTTTTAAAAAATATATATATAACAATAATAACAATGAAAGGGTAAGCTAGCTAGAAAGAAGAGCATTAAAACCTGGGCATGTGCCAAGTGGCAAAGACGACCTGATACGTCAGACTGAAACCCACTGCAGGGTCCACCACGTGTTGTTCCTCTGCAACCCCAACTGCAGCACTGCAGTGCGTGCATGGCGTTTTATATAATTACAACCTTGCGTTCCTGTTGAAAAAGAAGAAACAAATGCTACGCAGCGTTAAATACAAGGCAAAAAAAAAAATTTATTATTTATTATTTATTTATTAATTTTTGGGTAAAAAATGGCTAAAGATATGGATTATGAGAGCAGTACGAAAAAGGTCAAGCCAACTGTCTAATTACCACTCATAGTAACCGTACGTTGCACCTACTCGTACAGGGTCATAACATGCGTGCTGCAGATGCAACTTGTCAGTGGGGTGTCAAAAGCAAAAGCAAAAGCATAATTATTATTGTCTTTTACTTTCTATTTTCCCCCAAAAATCAGATGATTTTAGAAATTAAAGATCGATTTTTTTTTTTTTTTTCACGTTTACGCCCAAGCCAATGTGCTAGAGACTCTATGGCTTCTTGCTGTTGACGAAGTTTCATAATTTTGTTTAGTAATTTTGTAATCAATAATCAATATAAATTTTGAAAACGATGCGTTGCCCAAATGTACAGGCCTCAATTGAATGCGCGGTACTGTGTTGGCAGTTGAAGTGACGGTGTGGGGGAGGCGAACCAAACACAATAAGAAAAATAAAAATAGGGACCCTAAAATTCCGCCGACGTCGTGCTGCGCAAGGCGTACGTTAGTGGGCTACACGCCCGTTTGTTCAACATCATCATCATTATTATTATCATTTGTTATTTTTTTTTTACATAAAATTAATTAAATAATAAGGTGGCTAAATTGGGCAGAAATTTTGGATGGTACAAAGCCGACAAAAAACCAGAGCGTTAAAGTTGTAAGAACACGAGCAAATGAAAAAAAAAAACAATAATAACAGTAATAAGATATCATCATAACTTGTTCTAATTTTGGCAGTAGGTGTGCTAAAAAGTGCTGTGTTTGTATTTGTGTCCCTTGATTTTTTGTCTTTTCATGGGGTATGGGTGGGTCCACGTGGAAAATCTCGATTTTTTAAAAAAACTAGGGTCCCACTTTAGTAGGTTAAAGTTTAATTTGGACACGTGTTGTCACTCTCATGCTGATCACTGTCTCTTTTTTTTTTTTTTTTTTCCATGTCATGTCTTGTTTTTCTTTTATTATTTTACTAGAGAATCGCACGGGTCTACGAGGAAGAGAAAGTTGATGATGAGTCGACGGAGTGGGGTGGTCTGATTTGTTTATTATTATATTAAAAATAACAAAGAAAGAATATATACGAAGTTAATTAATTAAGTATTTGCAAAAGTTGATTTTGCATAAACTATTGTATGAATAACTACCAATTATAACCACTAATTGCTCACTTAATTGTATCATATATGGTTAATTATTTTGTAAACTTTGGGAATTGGGTAAAGGTCCCCATCCTTTAGCTGGAGCTGGGGTTGATGGTATGGGCACCCAGTCTCCCAAATATTGACAACAACAAGCAGCTGTACAATCTAACTTTGTTTTCCCTTTTTAATGAGCATTTTCTAAGTTGCTACAGTTTTCAAATTAAAAAATATATAATAATTAAAGCAAGTGTATGTGGCATCCTACTTTTTTTTTTATTTTGAAAAATAATAATTCTGCATAAAAGTTCTGCAACAATCACAATATTAATTAGGATTATAACTCATTTCATATTTGATTAGATGGATAGACTTTGAAGGCATTATCTACTGTCACAACACAATAAAATTTGATTAGTTAAGTTCAAATAATGGGGTGAAAATACAATGAAACTACATATAACTCTCTCTAATTTATGATAAAATCTACACATCAAACATTTTAATTAGTACCTGTGGAGTGATTTTCACAAAACTCTTGTGAATTACCTATACTCACCTTACAACTAACATCACAAGTTTATGTGTTGCACCACCACATATAAAATGAATTCATCAACAACCGTCTTCTTTTCTTTTTCTTTTTCTTTTCCTTTTTTTTCTTTTTTCAATCATTCATTATATATATATATATATATGAGTCCGTTTACCTCGTGGTTATAATTATGTAACGCAATCCCTTTGAGTATCTATCAACGTGCAATCCTAGCAGTACATGTTGAGATAAAAAAGAGAATAAAATTCTCAAAACCCTAATTATGAAAATGATGGGCGCAGATGAAAGCAACGTTTGATGATGGAGATTTTTGCCCAAAAAAAGGGACCCATCTAATTGGGACATTTTGTCCCTCTATGACCGGCATAATCCTTTATAATTTAAGAGCAATCCTATCTATTTTGTGTCAGAAACCGAAAAGAAAGTTATTAAAAATTAAGAATCGAATAATCAACTTCTTTAAACTTTAATCCCGTGAGCTGAGAACCCTGCGTGATGATAATTTATCTCAAAAGCACGTTTTGGTACGTATAAAGTAATGGCCAACAAAAAAAAAAAAAAAAAAGTACTTTTTTTTCCCAAAGCCGACTGTTGGAAAGCACTTACACATCTTACTTTAAAAAGGGCTAAACGAATGTTAAATTATGTTGAAGAGATCAAGGTAGGCTAGCATTTCAATGTTAGTTACACTTCAATTATTTTTTTTGCTAATAATGGTTGGGTTTTATGCTTTGGTTGCATTAAATAATTGGCTCTTGATTGCGGTCTATACACGCAGGTCGACGATGCTTCCTAGGCCAAGAAATAATTACGGCAACTGTTGACCGAATTCATTAATTGATTGGACCATAAACTCATAATTCAAGAAACATATTATAAATCAGACGCTGATTTCAGAGATTCATTGATCTAAGGACATACATATAAAATATAAGGTGTGTTTGGAATTGAAGTGTTGGAGCTTTTAAGTTGCAGCTGCTGTGGAAAAAAAAATTATAATTATGAAATAAAAATTAGTAATATGTAGTAAATATAAATTTTAAATAATAATTTTAACAAAATTATTAAAAATAAAAAAATATTTTCTATTATACAAGTGAAAAAATATATTAACATAACTTTTAAGATACAACAGTTAGTGTTTACCAAACACTTTAGTGCCGTAGCTTGCAAGATACAGCTGTCCAACTTCAATCCCAAACGCACCCATAGCATGTGACAAAGAAACAAGTCCGTAATGAAGCATCAACAAGCTAAACATATTTTCTATGATTATTGTTTTGGTGATTTGACAATTTGGTTATTGATTTTGTTTAGGCATGACTGAGGGTGCGTTTGCGATTGAAGTGCTGTACCTTTTAAGTTATAGCTACTAAGTATTAAATAAAAATTAATAATATATAGTAAATAAAAATTTTGATGAAATTATTAAAGATATAATATATTTTTCATTATACAAGTGAAAAATCATATCAATATAACTTAAAAGCTACAGCAGGTAGTGTTTACCAAACACTTTATTACTATAACTTTTAAACTATAACTGACTAACTTCAATTCTATACGCACCCTGAATGGAGAAAATCAAAGCAACTGTTGAATTGACGATATTCAATTGTCTATTTCCTATAATTCTTTTCGAGTGGACCATAAAACTGTTTGAAAAGAAATAGAGATAAATCATCGGCATTTAATGGCGTGGGGGGTGGGGGGGTATTTTTTGGAAATGGGCATGGTTTTTACGCAGAAGATGACACGAACAAGTCGTCGGCATAGGCCCATCCTTTGTTGTCGTTTAAAAGTGATGTATGTGATTTCAAAGATCGACACGTCGTTTGCAAAGTTGCCAGATGCTGCGGCCGTGACTCGCTGCCTATACATCAAGTTCAAGACTGTGAATTGTTTTCTTGTTGATAATGAGAACTAATCCAAATGCGTTGATAAAAAATTTCCAATCAACGAGCAATATACGGCAAAGAGAACCATTTTTATAAAATATATGGAACTTAATGAAAGACAGGAATCCAATCACTCCAAAATCTGACATCTCCTTCAACAGATTGAAAAGCAAGTGTGAACCAACGAACCGAGCAAAAACAAAATTATTTCACTTTGGCACTCTAGCCAAGCTTGACCAAAAATTAAAAAAAAAAAAAAAAAAAAGGCGAGCGTTTTATTACACAGAATGGCTCATTTCTCATGTCATGTGGGCCTGACGAGGCCAGCTGCGTGCACCACGCATCATGTCCCTCTGCCTCTCCGCGGATCAAAAAGCAAACAGCATCAAAAAGCACTTTCAAACAAAAACTAGAATTGTCTAGTCTAAAAACTTTTCAGGGATAAAATTATTGTATAATCAAAATGGTAGTAGTAAGTAACGTGCACTGATCAATCATATAAAAAGCTTTTGAAATTAAGCCGTAAGAGTGTGTGATGAGAGTGATTATTAATTATTAGTCGTTGCTGTAGTTATTGTTTTTGGTGTTTTGTGTTCAGTTTCAAAGGAAATGAGAAGAATAAGCTCATCTTTTTGACAACTCTGCAAAATTATTAATACCAGAGCAACACATCAAGACATTGGGACAACTTATTAGTTCATCCCACATGCTAATGCCAATTCTCACCCATCGAACTGCATGGATATGACACTCACATGCCACAACCCCACTTTCAATATCTGTTTGCACATTGATTTTCGGCAATTATAATGCAAACACAGCTAGCCTTGTTAGTATCAGCTTGCATCAATCATTCTTTTGGGAATTTTTGAAAATTATCATCACTTCTGACACCATATCCCCGAAAACCAAAAAAAAAAAGACCCAAGAAGTGTATATAATATTTGCTTTATAGAATATTTAATTTGTTAATATTTAACCCAATTTTTTTTAGAAGAGAGTAGTGAAATTCTATGGATTTTGATTTATTACTTTGGGCTCGCTTGGGGTGGGGCCTAGATGTAGAAATAGAGGATCCTAGTATATAGGCCCATGTCTTTGTCTTTGTGCTTCGAATCTCTGATTAGAGGGGGGAAAGGCCCCACAAGTGTAAAGAGAAGGAAAGTTGTGTCATAAAAGTAGGCCACTTTGCAGGATTTATCCATGTTCCATGCACCATTAGGTGGGGGGAATGGCCAAACCCAAGAAGCACGTATAATGGATCCAATTAATAGCCGTGGGGTCATATATGTTAAAATCCTCAACCTTTTGTGTCACTTATTGTGGATTTGCTACACCCACACGACACACCTAATGGTCCGTCAACTGAAAATGATATTTGCTTGCTTCTTTTCTTCTCCTAGAATCACATTTTTCCTTTTTATGACGCGCCGTCCTATTCCTAATATCAATCAACTTGTAGGAAAAGATAGAGAAAGCGAGCGAGAGCCCCATCACAACCTTCAACGATTAACACCTAACTCATCATCCTATTCGTATTAAAAACAATAATAACAATTTAAAATCTTATTCATCATTTTATAAGTAAATGGTGTTTGTGTTATTCATTGGGAGTGTGACGATTGACGTTTACGTACATCTAGATAGATTTGAATCTTTTGATGGGATAAAGGAGGGATAGTGGAGTGAAGCAGCTAAAGGCAAGGGGAGTTTTATTTATTCCATGGTTGAAACCGAAAAGCCAATAAAGAGGAGATATTGAAAAGCGAAGCTAAAGAAGAGAGAGGGAACCAATGAAACCATTCTTTTTAGGGCATTTTGGAACAGATGCAACCACATTATATTCTCTCACTCACAATCATTCATTCCTCATGCTAAAGCCTACAAAGACTTTTTTTTTTTTTTTTAATTTTCCAACCCACTAAATGGGTTGGGGAGACTGCAACATGAAAGGTACTTATTAGTGCAAATTTTAGTGATAATTCAATTCCCATCTTGGGTAGAATCATTGTGTTTTTTTTTTATTTTTTCTTTTATTATGTATATATATTTTTAAAAGTTTTTATACCTTGAAAAGCCCTAGTAGCCAACATCATTCAACTACCCACTTGAATGCCTTTCATGAGTGAAATCAAGATTGCGATTCCACCCAAATTCGTGTATAGTGGGTACCCATGACATCTAGCAAATTTGACTTTATTATTATTATTTCTTTGTGGGAAGATGGGATTGAAGATAACGAAACGGAATATATTCAATTAAAAGATACAGTGAAGATAGTTTGGATTAGGGTAAGGAAATTAAAATCCCTTCATGAACTTCACTTTCTGCTTTTGCGAAGCCCTTTATCTAACTACTACTTTGAGATAGGAACTCTTTTACTTTCTGCAAGGTAATGGACATAGAGGGGTTCTTGACACCCTTTGAACATTCCACCTACTTTTATTTTTGTAATTTTATCTTTAATAAAAATGAACCCCCCCCCCCCAAAGAGAGAGGAGAGAAAGACAAAAATAGTTCAGATAGAAAGTACACATAATTATCATTATCATTTTTTTTTAGTTATAATCCCTCTCTATACCCATGCCATTAAAAATTATAGACATAATTAAAAATTTAAAATTAAACTGATAGAATATATTTTTAATTATATTTTACTATTATCAAGAAGAAATTAATTAAAGCGTAAATATATATATGTTTCATAATAAAAATTTTATCATTATGTTATTTATTTCTTTATTATTTCAAAATTATTTTGAGTTTATAAAAACATTAATTATATCATTTTAAGATTTAGATAGAATAAATAGGGTTCAAGATTTACAGGTAGAAACTAGACTTCATCAAAGTTTTATTTGTATTCATATTTGTCCTTTAATCTAATTTTATTTTTCCTCTCTATACTATAAAATTATGACTCCAAAAAGTGGGGTTTCATAACGAAATTAAGGTGTGTCAATAGTATTCATCACATGGATTCAGAAATTAAGCCCAGTTGCAGTTTTTAGGCCAAGTGTACTAGGTCAATAACATGAGCAAAGTCCAACAAAACACGGGCTAATTAGTCCACTAAGAATCCAATTTCAAGTGCATGCATATATATACACGCACGTGTGACAACGTCGCAGCCCTTTATTTGCAGTGGCAAATAGCATTAGTCTTTTCGGCCATTCCGGAAAAGCTGAAAAATGAAAGGCGCGTGTCCCTTTAAATTTGGGCTCAAACAAAAATGGGCTTCAGCAGTTTGTTTCAATCGACACTGATACTAAATTCACCGCACCAATTTGCTGAATATATGCCTCTTTGTTTCTTGAAGATAAGAGGGGGTTCACTCTTGGAAGTCTGCGATTCTTATTTCCCATATTTTTAATAACATTGTATTTGAAAATTTTAAATTTAGAAAAAAATATTGAAGCCGGGAATATCCCAACTTTTGTTCAGTCTCAATGCTATGGTATATTGTTTTATTTGACAACAATCAAATCAACAGGAAATGTATCACAATAGAGATATAATTATTAACGATTCTAAATATTTGAAAATAATAATGAAAAACTATTTTATTCATCACTCAGCTCGTAGCTGTTGCATGACAGTAATCTAATCTAATCTAATCAAATCTTAACTAATATGAGAAACACAATTTAATTAAAATCCTCTTTTGCTTCCATGGGTGATATTTTTCACACCATAATTTTTGTGAACCCACCTCTATGTTTAAGAAATAATTACAATAAGTTCACATTATTCTTTAAAATTTCAAACAAAGAAGAAGTTTGGAGATTTAATCGGATAAAATTAAATACCTAAACTATTAGATATAATGGCTCATGTTTGCAGGGGCAATTTAGTCATTTTGTTTAATAAAAGTAAAACATTCAAATAAAAATTTATCTTAAAACAACTTTAATGGTAAAAAATACTTAAATAACAAATAATAATAATAATAATAATAATGATTTGATTGATTAATTGTCTAAATGTTTTGTTGATTTATACACTTTAAAAATAATGTGAATTTATTTTAATTACTTTCTGGAAATAAAAAATTAATGGGGGTATAAATATCCTCCCCAAAAGTAATCATTCGGGGGGAACAAAAATCATTATATTCTTGTAAAACTCTCTTAAAATTGTGTAAGACATTTCCCTATATTTTCACTCTTGGGATAATTCTCTATCGATTTTTTAAAACCAGGAACATCAACATGCAAGTAGATCAAATCTCAAGAAAGATTAATGAATTGACCAAACACACCCTAAGAGAATATGCCTTGTGAATCATGCCTCTGTGTTTTTATCCGTACTTACATTTGTATGGAACAAATTTTGCCGTCTACATCCTTTGACTTACAATCTTTCGATGATGATTTAAACATTTAGCTTATGGAATTAATCAAAGATTTAACTATAGGACTGTCTAACTAACTATTAGAGATTAGGTGACATGGATGGTAGTTGTGCAAAGAATATATTACATACACAAATTTGACTTTCATGCACTATACATTAGTATGTTAATTATTAACGTATAAAAAATTGCTAATTGGAATTTTCAACCATGTTAATTACATAGTCCGTAATTGATTGTAGTACAATGTACCTTTGACGTACAGCCACCAAAAGATAATTTAATTAAATATTTTTATTTAATTTTTTAAAAGTAGGATGTTGGACAAATCTAAATGTATTTTTTAACTACTAGTTCACTTACAATTTTAATTTGAGTGGTTAATCAAATAAAATTATTTAAAAACCGTCGGACCAAATTCTTGTCACATAAACAAGCACATTCTTTTTCAAAGTTATAGTTACTGTTTAGGGGATAAAACTAGGGGAGCACAATGAAGATATTACTCACACCTAAATGTGATCTCTTTGTTATAAAACAAATACAAAATGGAATCAGGAGTAGATATCTTGGACGAAGTTTTTTGTCAAGTTTCAGTAGATAGCCTATGAAGAGAAAACCTATGTGCGGATTTTTTATGAGACATTTAAATCAAGTCAATGTGAGAGTAGATTCAATCAAAACCATCTCACTGAAGAAAGCTTTATTTTCTAATGCTCACTCAAAAGTCCAAGGGAAATAGTGTTCCAACCTATATAAAAACCCAAAAAAAAAAATTAAATGAGGTTAGGATTAACTTGTCTCTACAATCTTATCTTTTATTTCTTACTCTTTTCACTTTAAAGATTTTTTTTTTATTTAACTAAAAAATCAAGCACTATAATTTTATTCTTTCAGTAAACTCATAAACTAATTTGAGCATTAAAGTGTTAACGTTAGAAAAATTTTCGGTGCCTCTTACTATCCTTTGTGGTTTTTGGTGCTCATGGTTGTAGCTTGACCTTAAAGATTGCGATTTTCTTTCCTAAAAAACAAATTTAATGATGGCACAGAAGCTTGGTATTTAGTTGCAAACAAACTTGATCAGATTTTAGAATCAACAATAATAATAATAATATAATTATTATTACTTTAATTAAAAGATAGCGGATGGGCTAGGTTCAACTTTTTTTTTTTTTTTTATCCCATACGCTTCTTAGTATTCAATCTTTGTAGGGCAGTTAAAGAAAATTGTTAGAAAATTACTTTGTCAAGCCCAATAATTTTTTTTTTCCCTTTAGCCTAATGACAAAAATTCTCTCCTCACCTATACGAGGGTCGATTGTTTTTAAAGATTTTACTAATTCAATTAACTAACACCCACAAATTTTAAGTGATTGATCGATGTCCATTGTAACAATTAAGACAAACTCGACACTCTTATCTATTATTCCGTTAACTATTCTTAATTCACCAAATAATGTGGCTGATTAACTAAAATTAAAAAATAACTTAATAGCCACAAGTCAAACAACAGGATGAATACTGCCTCTATGTGTATAATAATAACTATTTATAACTCTTCTCTCTCTCTCTATATATATATATATAATTCGTTGCTGTCATGAATTGATGTACGAACAAATAGAATATTTATCGGGACTTAAACTAATAAATTATTAATTGCTCTAGTATGATAATCTGTGTCAATTATCTAAGCCCCCACGCGTGTGTGTGTTTTTTTCTCTCCCTCAGAAAGAATATAACATTTTATTCAATAGCTGAATCAACAATAAAACGTAACTAATAAACCTTCAATATGTAGCCACCAAACAAGACATTTCCATTTTTTCTTAGCTAAATATATATTTTTTTTACCCCTCGTAAATATCACACACAAATCACATTATCCCGTACATTATCCCTTATCCCCCTCTAAAGAAAAATAACAAAGATGGAAGTAAAAATCGTGGAAATTAATACAAGCCTCATACGTGCACGAAACTAATAAGACCAGAGGCAAACACATGCAGACACAAGCATTACACACGTCGCAAAAAATGCATTATAAATTCCTTGTGGCATGATGCATCGTGAAGGTAGCGAGCTACACTGAGAGTCAAAAGAAAGATATATTCTGGGCGATTTTGATGCTTTTTACTTAATTTTATTCAATTTTCAATTTAACTTTTAACACGCCGGCGAAGGGAATTGCATAACGTATTGGACAACGATGAAAATCTTGTTTTAATTAATATAGTAAAATATATATGGAAACATTACGGTGGATTCCTTTGATAAAACTTTTTTGAAGTAAACTAGAGCCAGCTATTTGATGTTTTCATCAATTGTAACCAGCTAACAGATCTCCATTAAAAAAAAGAAAAAAAGAGAGAGATCATATCAAAATATTTGTATCATATATAACGAAGTTAAAACTATCAATATAGATCATAATGAAAGGATCATCAACAGATGATAATAAAAATGGTGCGCTAATTGTCAACGCTCAACAATGTCGTCATAGCAATTATTATTCAACAAAATCACACGCCCCAGAGCGGCAGAGCCCATTTGCCAGTCCCACATTTTTTGGCTATATAAGCTAGCTAGCCACATTAACTGCTAAATCAAGTCCACAAGTAAAGAAGAAAAAGAAATATCAAATTTGAAAGTGCCCCCATAAACTGCTCAGAGTGATCAATGGACACTTCCCTTGTCAAACTCATCTCCATTTTCTTCATCATCATCTCCATCTTCACACCCCAAGCTCTTTCACAATCCGATGACGAATGTGGCGAAGACACCAGTTCTTGCAACGACAAATCAGCGGCGTTGCCTCTCAAGATCATAGCTATTGTCACTATCTTAATCACTAGCATGATTGGTGTCTGTTTACCGCTTTTCACACGTTCGATCCCGGCTCTGCACCCTGATAGAAACCTTTTCGTTGTCGTTAAGGCTTTCGCAGCTGGAATTATTCTAGCCACTGGATTCATGCACGTGTTGCCTGATTCATTTGACATGCTTACCTCTAGTTGCTTGAAAGATAATCCTTGGCACAAGTTCCCGTTTTCGGGATTTGTTGCCATGTTGTCTGCCATCGCAACCCTAATGGTGGACTCATTGGCCACCAGTATTTATAGCAAGAAATGCAATTCTGGGGTTATTCCTGAAGCCGGCGAGCGAGACCAAGAGAGAGCCGTGGCGAGCTTTGGACACGTCCATGGCCATGCCCATGGCCTAAGTCCTGATCCAAAAGATGCAGATTCTAGCCAGCAACTGCTTCGTTATCGTGTTATCGCCATGGTTAGTCCTTCAATTTGCACTTCGACTTATAGTTCAGACTTGGTTAATGATTTTTCTTAATTTAAGACTTTATTATTTACTAATGCTTCTACCGTACCGTACTTCATGATGATAGTTTAATTTAATTAAGGGTCAAGTACCAATGATCAACTTTGTTGGAGAAAAAAACTTTGGCACGTTACGTGCCTTATGACTGATTATGCACATATATAATTAATTACTTTGTCTAATTAAAATAATGATGACATCTTGTTTATTTATTTATTTTGGTTTATTAAAATGGTTAACTGCAGGTATTGGAACTTGGAATTGTTGTTCATTCAATTGTGATAGGACTCTCAGTTGGAGCCACAAACAATACTTGCACCATTAAAGGTCTCATTGCTGCCCTTTGCTTCCATCAAATGTTTGAAGGAATGGGCCTAGGTGGTTGCATTCTTCAGGTATTACACCAAATTCATTAATAATGGTACAAGAGATCATAAACTAAAGAATGTTTTTGGTGTTCCTAAAATATTATTTTTTATTTATTTGGTGTTTAGTATATGGGTGTGTATATTATGATAATTACTTGAATCATACATGTAGTAAAGAATGAATGAAAAATGAACAGTGCTAACTGAGCAGCTAAGAGTTTTCTCATAAACCATTATCATATCACTTGTTGAGGCAGTGTGACAAACTAAATTAATCCTCACATGTGGGATGATATGATCAATCTCATTCAATTTCCCATATAAGACTTTCTCTGACCAAATTACATTAATCACTCAGTTTCATATTAATTTTGTAGCTTATGAATTGATAAATATTAAATTCTAAACAAAAGTTTGTTATCATTTGAAATTATCAAATTGCAGGCGGAGTACAAGTTGATGAAGAGGCTTGTAATGGTGTTCTTCTTCTCTGTAACAACTCCATTTGGAATTGCACTTGGGATTGCCTTGTCAAAAACTTACAAAGAGAATAGTCCAAGTTCATTGATCACCGTTGGATTGCTGAACGCTTCATCATCTGGGCTTTTGATCTACATGGCTTTGGTTGATCTTCTGTCGGCTGATTTTATGGGTCCAAAGTTGCAGGGAAACATCAAACTCCAGGTTAAATCATATGTTGCTGTTCTTTTGGGTGCTGGTGGCATGTCCCTTATGGCTAAATGGGCTTAAATGAATCACTTACCGAACCGAAACAAATAAATTATGCTTATGTTATATATGTTGCTGTTTTTTTTTCTTTTTTGGTAAGTTCGTGAGATTACAAATCAACCTGTTGTACAATGCAATGAGTTAATGTTAGTTATGCGCTCTGCCAATTACCATTGTTTTTCAAGTATTATTTCGCAAACAAGTCATTTTTATTTTTGTAAAGGAAATTCTCATTAATATTTAGAATCGAACTCAAAGCTAACAAATCAATTACTGCGAAATTAACTTTTCCAGTAACACAATAGAACTACTATTACAAATATTGAACTTAATAAGAGTACCGAGTACGTGCTCCTTGATTACAATCCCTGAAGATTTATCTATTTTTTACGTTATGGATGGTTTGAAGTATAGACTAACTAAGTGGTCGTTTAAGACTCCATATTTTAAGAAGGGATCATTGTGATTAATTAAGAAAACCTAATTTTAGATAATTATCTTATAATTAAGAAGTTTTATGCAAATTCTATATTTTATAATCTTAATGTTAAAGAGTTATGATTAATAATATTGTCTAACCATTAACTTATTAATACCTTTTCTAAGAAAAAGATTAAATTATTTATATATTTTTAAAAAAACTTCAATTTTTGACATTATAAAATTTCTTATACTCTTCTCTCTCTCTCTCTCTCTCTATATATATATATATATAAATTATTACATTTATTTCTTCACTTTCAAGGTTAAAAAAATGGTTTCTGAAATAATAGCTTTAAAGGAAGTAAAAAAGATATCTTATTGACTACTTTTTTATTATTATTAAATTTCTTATGTCTTGTTGATTATTGATATTTAAAATACAATTAAAAATTGATTGAATTTTGTGTTCTTGTTTTTTTTCTTTGAGTGTTGAGATTTGTAAAAGTAAGAAAATTTCATGAACAAATTTCAGCTAAGACCCCAATATTTTGAAGCGAGCCTTGTTTTAAGTTATGGTTAGTAAAATTAATTATTATATATCTCACTTATAAATCTAAAAATAATAATCTAAGCAAGTACTCGGCTTTCTTTGGACTAAGTAATAATATGCACCAATATGTCCAGCTCAACCATAGGTGGAAACAAACCAGCATCCCCTGCCAACATAACCAACCCTCATGATTCCGAACCATATGGCCATTCCACGATGAACATCCACACCCGTATCTGTAATAAGCATATACCAACCTAGCTACAGTGGAACCCTAGTCTCAGAATTAGAAACAGATGAACAACTATATATAGGAACCCATCTTACACAAGCATCCAAATTTCGATGAGTACAATCCAAAACACAAGTAGGGGAAGCTATCGTACTTTCGACTGAGAAATTAAGAATTGAGAGAATGAATCTAAAGTTGCCTAAATATTCCTTAGGTTCTATGACGCTCTTCCTATCATCTCTAGGATGCGGCGACCCGTAGACCTGGCTATCGGCATGCCATCAAAACCCCTTAAGCCTTCCAGCTCAATCAGACCTGTCCACAGCCTCTCCTAAGTCGAACGCCTTACGCGTATGGGGCAAAGATTCGCTGGACGAGAAAGGCAACCCCTAGAACATGTCTAACGGAGTTAATCCCCCTGAGATTCGTGCTCTAGTTTTGTTCTACCCTCTATCCCTGTCTTTCTTGGTGTGTGAATATATACCAGGGGTTTTAAGGACTGTTAAGAAGCAAAATGAACGTATGCATAGCTAGGTTGGAAAAGTTTCCACACATCGATCCCATAAGCGTTCAAGACTGCCAGCCATGCGAAACTAATTGGGTAAATGGAGAAATTTTCCACACTTACTCGGCATTTGCACATGCAAAGAAAGAATGAAAAATAGTCTCCCCAAATTCCCCACACAATTTACGACATGAATTAACTACCATTTCTTTTTTTAGTTCTTAAGAAGAAAAATTTTTAGAATATATATTAAGTAAGTTATATAATAAAAAAATTATTTCATGACATTTATATATTTATTTTAAAAATTATCGTATAAATTATGATTTTTTTAAATTTAAATATAAATATTATACGTGTATTAATTAATTATATTATTTTTTATGTATTTTAAAAATTTTCCTGTACTAAACATGGTTGGAAGTAAGTAATCCAGAGTGGGCTGGCAAAAATTGATTCTTTATATGTTCGAGCCCACAGCTGCAGTGGTCCACTACTCTCGCCGTAATTGGGCCCCTAATGTTTGCTTGCAGTTGGTCTCAAAGAAGACTTTTTGTCCTATTGGAGTCCAGCTATGGGGGCACCCATCATTGTCCTCATAAAACCCTCATTTGAAATAAAATTACATTTAAGGATAAATAAAAATTAAACATGAAATTTTCTAACAAATTACTTACATTTATAATTAATTTATTTTTGTTGTTTTATGTCCGTCATTTCTATCTAACCACAATAAATTGAAAGAATTTAGAATTATTAATTGTTCTTTTTCCTATTTCTTACTGATTAAGAATTTTAATACGTAAGCTCGATTTTAAATTATAATTTAAAATATGTGTAATTTAACTTAATGATTGAAGGTCATGAAAATATAAAATGAAAAGAGGTATTTTGAGCATTATATCACACACATCCAAATTTCTTGAACTGAACCCGTGGAAACCCTAACTCACATTCAGATTGAGAGATTAATTTCTGTAGAAACAAAAATAATATTTTGAATTGCTATAAACTCTTCCAGAGATTATGTCACAGAATTATCCTTGGGCCTAGTTCAACAGGCCTTGAATGCACTTTGTTTCAAGATTATCTTACGTTGATTAAAAAAAAATAAAAATAATAATAAGACTGACCCAGCGAGAATTTTTATTCCTATTTTTTTTTAAACATTACAATAGTTTTAAAAAGAGAGAGAAATTTTGTCAAAATAAATTTATGTACACCAAATATTTTACCCAATTTTTTAAAATAAAACTCAAATAAAAATTCTGTCGGCCAATCATTTAATCTGACATGAACCATTACAGAAGTTGCACATGGGGCTCTTCATTTTCTATATATTATTATTTTATTTTATAAATGCTTCTTCTTCTTCTTTCTCTGATTTTTCATATTTCTCTATAGAACTCAGTGCACAAATATACGACGTTGTTGTTTGTTTTTTTTTTTTTTAATTTTTTTAACTTTTTAACACAACAGAAATTAATTATTATATCTTCGCTTGTGCTAATAATTACAAATAATGCAATAAATGAAGTCAAATTCCTCCACCTGTTCTCCGACCAATTGGGTGGGGTTTGGTAATTGGTTGGACTGATCGGTCATCAGTCAATTTTTTATTATTTTTTTATTAACAATAATATGGATCGTAAAAAAAAAAAACATGAAAATCTATTTACAACAAACAAACAATTAATTAATTACGCAACCGCAGCCTTATCGACCCTACCAAAGGACTAAATTAATTTTCAAAGCTAAAACCAACTAACATATCAAACAAAACTTCACAATTTTTTCAATTTATAATTTGCACCGATTATATACAAAAAATAAAAAATTAAAAAAAAAATAATTTACAGTGTCCTATCCTTGCACCCATTTTTGCCCAATCATACCAACCGACAACTTCCTAATTGAATTCATTCCTCTCATTATTTATGGACTGATTTCATTAGAAACTCCAATATGGGCCGGTGGAAATTAGTTAACAAAGCAATCATTATTATCTCTGAATTATTATTATTATTATTATTTTTTTTTGGGTTTGTGGTAGGTGTTAATTTGTGGATTTTTCGTGTCCGTGTTTCGTTATCTTATCCTTTTATAAATTAGTTCCTACAAAAAGGGATTTAATTTTAAGTTATTACATTAAAAACTAACATTTTTATTCTGCTTAAATAAGAGATAATCATTGACTTTTTTTAATAAATCAATAATAACGATGCACATTAATCACTTGAATTTTGAGTTCGGAGAAGGGGGAACAGGATACTTGCGGCATACATACGACGTACGCACACACAATCAGTGCCTAATTTCAAATAACAAGGAAAATTAATAATAAATTAGGGAAAAAGGAGTGGGTAATCATTATTATCTCGTGTTTCAACCCCAGCACAGTCCTCTTTTTCAGACTTAATTAGTTCTTTTTTTTCAATTTAAAAATGATTTTTAATTTTTAATGGGGCGTTGAAAAAGTCAAAGAGAAGACAAAACACCCATGTGCATTGGTTGCTTAAAACCAAAGCTTTATGCTAAGATTCTTCATTAATCTTTCAATGCGTTTGTTTTTTTTTTTTTTTTCACTTGAGTTTATTTAAAGATTAAAAAGAGAGAGTTTTGTCTTTGGGATAAGAGAAAAGAGAATAAGTTGACAAGGTTTTTTTTACCTTTAAATTCCTCATGTGATATAATTTTGTGAGTATATACGGCACTTAGCAGGTTCATTTCCCCTAAATAGCATTAAATTTTAGATTCTGAGGTAAAAAAAAAAATGATAAATTTGATAAAAGACACTAATAAAAGAATAAAATCTTGCAATTATTTAATCAAGAGAATAAAAAAAGAAAAAGAAAAAGAATATATACCTTGTAGTAGTCAAGTGGCCATAAAATTACTTGAAAGAAAGAGAGACAAGTGTGAAAGGAAACATGAGTGTGTCAAAGTCAAGGTGGCAAGCAGCTGCAAGAACGCCAGCAACGCAAAGCAAAAGAGTTTCCTTTTATCTCACGCCGTTTACAGCAAATGGTAACTGATCATTCGCCCTCTCTCTCCCCACATCGGAATCTTAATCTAATCTTAGTAAAGCAAAAATGTCAGATTAGTGGTTTTTCTTTAAACTTTTATTCTCACTCTTCTTCAACAGACAAAACCTCTCCACATTCACTGGCCTAAAATTCCCTCCAGTCCAGATAGATAAGGACTTACAGTCATGGTATGGAGCCTTCATTTTTTATCTCCAAGTTGATACCTTTTCCATTTTTTCGGTATATTTTCTTCTTATTCAATTTTCTTTAGGAGGGTTTGCTTTTGTGGACAACTTGGGCTTCTTTTGATTGATGTGGAAGTATCAAAGATCCGATTTTTATTGTATTTGAACGCTGTTTATTTTGGTTATTTTTGGGTATCTGGGAATTTTTAGTTGTTTTTGGGTATTTTCTCGGTAAAATTTAGAGTTTTTAATTGATCTGCTGGTGGGTATTTTCTAGACTGTGATTTTAAATTAGCAGCTGAAAGATCAGTACTCGATGCTGTTGAAATCTGGAATTTCGTTTCACCAGTTTCTTATTTTTGGTTGTGATTTTCGAGATATGGATGCTGAAAAATGGATTTTTTTGGAATTGATTTGCAGATGGTTTTTGTATAGATTTTGATTAATATCACATCTTGAAGGCTTTTGGAGTTGGCTAGTTGCAGAGGTGTTTGTTGGTTTTCTTGGGGGTATAAATTGTGTGAGAAATGGAGGATCAAGATATAATTGTGGATGAATCTTCAGTGAAAATAGTCAGAGAAGTGAGATTAGAAGAAGATGAGGAAGAATTTAGGAGCTGTTGCGAAGACGATGAAGTATGGAAGGAGACTGAAGATGTGGCGGTGAAGGAAGTAGTGAAGGAGGATCTTGATGAATTTTCGGTGAAGATGTTCTTCAAGGGCATGTCAATAACTGAGGTTGGGGAGTCTGATTCTGGATTCTCTGGAATTGGTGTAGTCATGGAGAGAACATTTAATATTCCCATTATGCAAGTGCAAAAGAAGCTTGATTTCTTTGTGGAGGAATCCGTGGCTGATTATTTAGCTCTAATGGATGGTCTTATCGCAGCAATGCAGAATAAAATCCGCCGTGTGTATGCTTTTACGGATTCTGAGTTGTTGTATGATCAGGTTTGTTCCATTTCAGAAGATTTGTCTTTGAGTTATAATTATTGCAGCAGTAACTTCACTTCATGATGCTAAGTCTTTGTCTAAGCCCTTCAGATTGTCGAAATTGATTGTAATCTATTTTTCATTTTACCACATCAAATAAGCTTATTTGCACTTCTATAAATGCTTTTTCCACTCGCAAACCTTGTATTATTTTCTCTTGAAAATTGTTTGGATTCAAGGTCAATATCTTTGCTCACATCTTGCATTTTTAGCCTGTAAACTTGTCATAGTTCTCACATTTTGTACACTGAAAAAAAAAATTGACTATTATGATGAATTCTTTGTAAATAGTTCTCATTGAATCTATTAAATATAATGTATTGAATGCTAGCTTTAACATGTGAATTTTTTGTAGATTACACGTGAGGAAAAACTTGACATTCCGCTTTTGGTAGCACTGAGACAAAGAATCTTAGAATATACCAGTAATCTTGAAGCTTTTGTCTTAAAGCTCGTTCCCAGCATTGAGCTTGAGAGGCCATTGAGATTAGCTCAAATAGCAGTCGGTATTGTGTCTTCTCCATCCCAGGGTGATAAATCACCGGAAAACTGTTCTATCTGCTGTGAGGACAAGCCTTATCCAATGATGATCACAATGAAATGTTCCCACAAGTTCTGTTCGCATTGTATGAGAACCTATATTGATGGGAAAGTGCAGTCATCTCAGGTTCCAATCAGATGTCCTCAGTTGAGATGTAAATATTTCATTTCCACTGTAGAGTGCAAATCGTTTCTGCCACTCAGTTCATATGAATCATTGGAGACAGCCCTTGCAGAAGCAAATATCCTCCACTCAGATAGAATCTACTGCCCCTTTCCTAATTGTTCTGTCCTGCTTGATTCTCGTGAATGTTTGTCTGCTAGGGCAAGTTCATCAAGTCAGTCTGATAATAGCTGTGTTGAGTGCCCAGTTTGTGAAAGATTTATCTGTGTGGAATGTGGGGTTCCTTGGCATTCTTCATTGAGCTGTGAAGAGTACCAGAATCTCCCTTTGGAGGAGAGAGATGCAGGGGACATAACCTTGCATCGGTTGGCACAAAACAAAAGGTGGAGGCGTTGCCAGCAGTGCCGCAGGATGATTGAGCTCACTCATGGTTGCTATCACATGACCTGCTGGTAAGATATTTCACTTCCGTCATGGATAATTTTATTTTATTTTTTAAATTTAAAAAGATGGTAGATCCATAGATGGGTTAGAAAGTTGGTAAACCTCTTTCTCTTAATCAGCCACAAATCAGTTAGATTGCCTCTAGGAGTTTGAAAAACTGGTTGACTCAATCATCTGATTTCTAGTTTCTTTTTTAATGTTAAATGTAAAAGCGTGGTGTTCTGGTTGAAAGCAGCATGCATGGAAAGTAAGGTGTTTATGACTCCTCTCAAATTAAAGAATATGCCCTTTAGGATTTTGAGGTCTTAGAAGTTGTTAGGTCCAAGAACTTTGAGTCTAATGAAATTTGATAGGTTAGTATATGTCAAATAGTTATGTAGTCAGACTGCTTTTTGATAAGAGGCTTGTAGTGAGACCAATGACATGGCTTCGGTTTCCTATTTAAGAATATTGGTGGTAATGGCTATTGTGGTGATGAAATGTTCTGTCAATGACAGCGTTTAGGACATTGGTGTTAGTGTTGTTAGGTCTGCCAGTGAGCATACAGTTGTGATTAATAACAATTTGCTTGCTTGAAATGGAGCTTTTGAAGACAATTACATTGTTGCTTATATCAGTAAGTAACTTTTCTAGTTCTTTCCATTTTACAGTGTCTGTTTGGTTAGTTTCGAAGGTTTGATGTCTCGTATATGCCATGGGTATTTTGTGCTCTAATATTTATCAATAAAGATGTTGTAAGTGATAATGAGGATACTGCACATAAGATTAGAGGGTGGATGAAGTTGGGAACTGCATTGGGTTATGTTCAAACTTTAAAGTGCTGGACTTATAAATGGAAAATTTATGTTCAGCTATTAGGGAGGAACAATCTAGAGCTGCAGTTGAACCAAACAAGATGGATAGGGCAGCGTCATTAGAAAACTTAGAATAAATAATGAGGTTTTGTTGAATTTAGCTGATTGGATAAGGAAAAGCTTTGTTGCTTCGCAATTTTGAGTTTTATAACCATTTGATAAAGATGCAATTGGAAAGATCCATAACCCCACAAGAGGAATGGAAGATCCTCTGACTAGTGAAATTATTGTGTGTTCACCACTTCTATTCCGTACTTTCATATGGGCCCCTTGTTGGAATGATTTACTTTTTACCCAAAATTATAATTATAGTGAATTCTTACTAGATAGGTTTTTACTAAGAGTCTGCTGTATTCTGTCACTTGTGAATGGGCTACGTTTGTATTCTGGTCTCTTCCTCTGCCTCTCTCTTTTTCACACACAGATGCACTAATTTGAGCTTCATCTGCTACATGATGATCTTATTTGGGTAGTGATAGATTTGAAAAAGTTATTGGTATTTTTGTCCGTGGAACTTGAATTTAGTTAACAGTGCAAATTTTCTACAAAATCAAACATGTGAGATGGGAAAAGAAAATTTATTCAAGTTTTTCTTAAATATCTTATGCAATCATATAGGATGACAGTTTCTGATTGTGATATCCATCAATTACAGCTAATCGGCTTTGGTTGGTTAGAACTGAAGCCTTGATAGGAAGACAAGCAACAACTAGCTGTTGGATGAATTTTAATTGTTTCCTGCACATGTTGTCCAAATGTGAAATAGTCTCTGGCAATTAGTATATGTTTGTAATTGTAAATAATAACAGGTCAAATTTAACTTGATTTAACTGCAGAGTTCATAGTTTTTAAACCCAAATGTACTCTCATGTTTGATTTCCAGGTGTGGACATGAGTTCTGCTATTCTTGTGGTGCTGAATATAGAGACGGCCAGCAGACCTGCCAATGTGCCTTTTGGGATGAAGACAATTCAGAAGAGTTGACCCAATCTGTCCATGAATCAGAACAATCAGCTTGGGAAACTTTCAATTCTCTCCCCATGATTATGGATGCTTACTCAGACCAAGAAAGATCACAGCTGGCGCTAATCCAAAGATTCCTTGCTGGCGGTTTCAGTCTTAGTGACCATCATCCTTACCAATCACCACCCCGCTGTACAGACTCTTATGGAGATGCAATGAAGGATCTTCATCAACTTCCTTGGCTTGAAAGGTTCGTCTCTGTAATAAGTGATACCTACTATGAAGATTATATGCAGTGAAGCAGATACAAGATTACTCTGAAATCACATGGAAATAAGTTGATGAGCGCTACCGAGAATGCTTTTTAGAGGAGGTCGGAGAGCTTCTCGCTCTTTCACTCCCATTTTTCCTTACACGGGCATGTAAAAATGGATGCTCTTTTCTTACCATGTTATCTTAGTCATTAGCTGCTGAAAAAATTGTGGCTCTGGCAGGTCTTTGCATAAGATGGAAGGATAAGCATCCACGCTTGATGGCTGCTTTCGTCTTGAAAGTAAAAAGAAAAAAAAGATAGAAACATTATGTCATTGAGTTGATAAAAGAAAAGTCAATTAAACCTTTTCATTTTCCTATTATCTCTCTTTTTCTTTGCTGAATAAGTAAGGAATGCTTTGAAATATTTTACTGAATCTAAGGGTGGCATTTCTCATTTAGAAATAAGTGGTTCCATTAAAGTTGAACAGTGGGAGGAAATTGCCTTAGTCTTAGTCTTCATGTGCATTATTGCCGACATCTCAGGCTTGATCTTAGGCATTTTATGATGAGAGTTAACCAGTCTCAGCCATGTTTTCAGGCTCTTAAGGCAGCCCGTGCCTTCGACCGGAAGGCTCCCTTAGAAAAACAAGGCTAGAGCATTTCTGGAACCTTATCTGCTGAGCCATTGTGGGCTGACTCATCTAAGTTTATGTGAGGCGACTTCAATTAAGTACAACAGACTTACCACATCATGTGTGCTAATTACAATCATAAGGGGTAGATATTACGAAATTAAAAGAGAAAAATTGAAACAAGTGTAATGATTTTAATTATTAGGTCCCATCAAAACTGTACCATCTAATAATTCCTCTTACCTTTAGTTTTTTTTTTAAACTGGCTATTATACTTAGACCTGTAACTTATATTACATGAAATTTATTATTAATATTTATAATCAGACTATCACTTATATTCACACGAGATTATTATTGAAATTATTATATAAATTCTCATAAAATATTGCTTAAATTTTTATTTTTTTTAATATTTAAAAAATATTTACTCCACTCACATTGATAAAAGAAAAGACTAATTTTTAGTCAAATAAACGAAGAAGAACTCAATCCCTCACAATACTTTTGTGAGGCTTGAACTGCCCTCACCAACCACTCTGCCTTCAGTTCAACTCTAGAAAATAGCAATAAAAACAGTAAGATAAAAAAAAGATAACAAACTGCTTAGCAGGAACACCGGGGTAACCGGTAAATTTCTTCTATTGCCTACACCCTGTTCCCGAAAACCGTAAGTACAGGTGGTGAAGTCGTCTAGTCAGGTGTTGCCAAGTTGCAAGCAGAAGATGTAACTTAGGGGCTCTCTTTCCAACAAAGTCAGGACCACAAATGGAGACGTTGATGCCTTGATTGTTCTTGAGTAAACAAAGTGGAGGACCTCACTCTTTTTCCCGTCTGTATGATCCTTGAATTGCGGCAATCACAAATAGAATCGACAAACAACCAGCTGTTCAGGAAGCTTTACTTTGACCAAACTTTAAAAGATGGCATCACACAATCATTAGGCAGCAAGCAAACCTGGAAATTTAAATATGAAGCTGGTTTGGTATAGCTTGATGATTAAGCACAGAAATGAGTATTTCATCGGTATCAGTTCTAGGTAACTTTACGTTCTACAGAGTATATACTTCCCAAAAGCTGCAGTAATACCCGCAATATGTACGACTCCTTGAAAATCATAGTGACAATTCAAGAACATTCACAACTTAATGGAAGGAACTATGGAATTGGAAGGGATTGTATATAACGAATTCCAATCAAATAAACAAATTAATGAATAAATAAACTCTCCAACATGAGGGTTTATATGAACATGTGATATGAACAAAATGAGAAAAGTTTCAAAACTGCAAAATATAATAACTGTACCGATTTCTGTATGGCACTGTATTAACGATTTTCTTTACAAAAATTTCCTTCAAGCTAACTTGGCCCAAGTTGGATCAGTACTGTAATATCTTCAGCTAAACTGGAAAGCTGCTGCATTCAGGAACTGCAAGTCATGACCCTGAACATGAGATTGCATTAGAACCATAACTGATGGCTCGAAGGCTTGAATCAGACATATTTGTCATCCATCTCCTAGCACCATTTGATTCTCCTAATATATTATAAGCATAAGAAGGCCATCTTATATCCACACCACATGAGCTATTAACTCCCATTCTCATCATCCTTTGTGTTCGCTCAAGAACTATAAGATTTGAAAATGTGGAGAAACTGTTGCCCACAAAGACATCAGCCCTTAGGCACACTTCATAGTCTATTGCTGATTGAATGAGATACGGATACATCCCGTAAATTCCATCGACAGCCCAATTTCTTCTTCTCAACAGGATGCAAGCCTTCTTTCCAACCACTCAATATTGAAGAATCTTTAAGGAGGCTATTGGCCACAGCAAGGTAAAGAACAGTTGGAGTTTTCGGACCCACAATGTTTCCAACTCTCTCCACAATCTCCTCCTTGCTACTACAAATCTGGCTTATGTTTGATCGTTGCTCCAACTTCTTACAATGAATCATCCAGTCTATCTCTATCCTCATGTGAACTGCAACATAAGGAATCTGCTGTGCTGAGGAATCTTTAGAGTCTGCGCCATTTTGCGAAGACTCGGCATTGCTTCTAATGTCTCTTCCAACCTCTCTAATCTTAGACACAACTTTATCAGCTTCTGTTGCTATTTCATCAACTAAAACCAAGCATTCAAATATCCTTGCATAGTCCTTAACAGGCCAATGATCGTGCCACAAAAATGGATTCTTTCCAAGCACTCGAATCACTTCATACCCATCAATTGAATCCTCTGTGGACTCCATCAACTGATCCATATCTCTCTCAGCAGTCCATTTCCTTCCACTTCCCTTCTGAAGCTCAAAAACATTAGTTCGATTCAAAACATCAGAATAACGACCCAATTGAACAAACCCACAACAGAGAGAATTAAACCTTTGAAATTGGAACACCTTATCGAAGGAAATTGGCTGCAACAGAGCAACTTCCTTGTAAAACAATGAAGCGCTTAAGCTAGGCATCAAAAGAGTACGGTTTAGCAATCTAGCAGTCAAACAAGCCCTTGCAAATGCAATCTTTTGATTGTTTAGTCCCCATACAATTTGAGGAACCTCTAAGAACTTATCTTTACGAATTCCAAAATCAGAATCCGTAGACAAATATCGAGTTTGGATAAATTCAACGTTCTTCGGTTCAATCCCAACAAATCCAAAGAAGGAAGGCAGCCATGCGATTCGCACAAACAGGGCAACAACAACCAAAACAAGACATTTGCATGTCAAAGAACCCAATTTTGGGTGAGAGCCAAACAATCTTGAACTTTTACAACTAAATAACAAATCCATTCAGATATTTCCAACCCAAACACAGTTTACGGCTTTTCCATAACAACTATGTGCTCAAAAGATCCGATTCAGTCAGAAGAAAAGCTTGCACATACCCAGAAATTTAACCACTTGCCGAAAATCCAATAAGTAACACAAGATTCAGTCCACAGATATCGACCAAACTTGAAAATCTGCACGATTGATAAAAATCAAGTGATAATCGATAATGGTGCCAAAAAAAGAAAAAAAAGAAGCGTTAAACTACGGGTTCATACAATTTAATAATTATACATGACATGCAAAGAACAAATAAAGACCGTAAATTGAAATTCATATAATAATAATAATAAAATAGAAGTAAACAAAGCCTAGACCTTTCAATTGAATACAATTCTCACAAAGCGTCTAGTTTTTGAAGAGGAAGAAGTGCATTTTGAATCACTGACAGCAGGGAAAGTGATTCCACAAAGCAAAACACAAATATTGGGAAATGGAGGAAAATGGGGTTATGATGAAAGGAATCAGCGTTCAGAGGAAGACCCCAGAAAGGAAAAAAAACGAGAAGATGATGAGTGATGATCGTGTGCAGCAGGAGAAAAGCGACCTGAATTCACGTAAGCCAAAAGCCAAATCCAAACCAAACCAACCAAAACTTACATAATCATGACAACCAAGAAAAGCTAAAGCCAATGTACATAACAAAATGCGTATTAAACAAATAATAGATGAAAGCTACTTGTCCACATTATTATATTTTAATAACATAAATTGCAGGGAGAAATAGGAGGGAAACAAAATCGAAAGAAATAGGGGTAAGAAATTTTGATTCTGTTAAAAATGGGGTTTCACTAAATAAATGAAGCCAAAAGAGGGAGTGAAATGTGTGTCAGGACAGTCAGATGGTCAGGGGAAATCAAAATCAAATAAAAAGGACAAATTTTAGATTTCATTCACCAGACTCACGTCTGTGTCACAGTGCCCCCACCCACCACTCTATTTTGTGATTGTGAACTGTTTTTCTCTTGAAAATAACCCAAATTTGAGTCCTATATGATCTTAATTTATTTATTAATCTCTACTAATTTCCGTTCTTTTTGTTCTTCACGTATTTTAAAAAAAAAATACAGCAAATAAATTAATTCTTTTTATTTAGAGTGCAATCGTTTAACAATAATTCTCCGAATCAGACAAAAACAGCAATTTTTTTCCCCCACGGTTGTACATGGGCTGGGACCAAGTTTTAGTGGAGCAGGTAGGAGAACTGTGACTTTGTGAGCTGTGTCAGCGACCTTTTTCATGTTCTTATTAGACTTTCTTATTACTTATTCGGTCCAGGTACTCACATGACAACAGTTCCTAAAACATAATTGACACTCATTTGTAAAAATTTATAACTTTTAGTTTCAATTTAGAGTGTATTTAGAATTGAGATTAGATAACTGTAATTTAAAAAATATAGTATTAAAATATTTGATAAATATTAATTGTTGTAATTTATAAATTATATTAATATAATTTTTCACATAACAACAATTCCTAAAAAATAATGGATTTATATGTAAAAATTTGTAACTTTTAGTTCTATATAATTTTACATAAAATATAAGGTAGTGTGGTATAATTAAATCACAAAAAGACAAAAATAGTAGTACCCCGTTGTGTTGCCACCTTACAACATAAGACCTGTTTGGGGCAGCTGCGTGGTGGCAACACAGCTGCTCCAAACGGGTCTATAGTTTCATCCTTATTTATATAAATAATGCCTTTTATGTTATTCAATTCATTTTTCATTATTTTCAAATTTTTAAAAGGAGTTTGTAATCCCTAGAAAAAAAAATTAACCACACATAATATTTTGATTTCATAGCACTCACAATTTCAAAATCTTATTTTTGTTTTTTAAAATAATTCCAGAACACATTCTAAACGGCTAGTGTCGAAAAATAATTTAATATTTTTAATTATTTTTTTAAAAGTGAGCACACTAAAGTCAAAGTGATTTACTGGCAAATTGTATTTGTTATTATGAAATATTGTATAAAACAATATAGGGCGAGCTTGAAGCATGCTAAAACTCTGGTGTCTTTTTGTTTTTTGTGGCAAGTGGTTATTAATTAAATATCGTTTTCACAAATGGCAAGAAAAAAAAAAAAACTCCAAGTTGAAATTGGAAGTTTCTAATATTATAAGCCCAATGTTTGAGATTTGACCAATGATGCGGAAATTACTATTAGACCAGAGCCTTAATTTTGAAGATGAGGCTTGGAAATATAAACCCAAAAAAAAAAAAAAAAAGGTAGCTGCCTGTAACTAAGGCATGATCATAGAAAAGGTTAAAAGAAGTTGATGGTGCAAATAAAATCCAACCAAGAAAACGGTCTCTGCCTTAGGGTATAAGCGGTTGGTGGAATGAAGTTGGCGCAATGAATGGCCCATTCGCAAAAAGGGGGAGTGGTTCTCCGGACCTGTCTATGTTACAGATTCTGTAACAAACATCTCCCGTCATCCCACCATCCGATTTTCTTTTGTTTAGTTTCTCACTCCACATCCAACGGCTGATGCTGCAGTCTGTACCTTACAGAATCTGTAACGTAGTTTTGTCCGTGGTTTCTCCATCTCAGATGAAAAGGTACCGAAGGGTAATGGGGCAAATGAACTGAAAAGGATAATGCATGTGTCTGGCTAACTGGCTCATGTGACTTACAAAATGTGGCGCATTTTCCGGATGAAAACTGACGCCAACGAATCTCCTCTGTCGCATGTGATGTGCGCCCTTTGCCCTTTGCTCCCACACTCAGATCAGTAGTCATCGAATAGAAAGGGCATTGTCGCTTTTTGCATCATTTAATTTCCAATTCAACCTGTCAAAATTAAATTAATAAATAAAGAAAAAGGAGCTCACATTCCTACGCGGTTGGCCAACTGTTTTAGGGGTCCACTCTCAATCAATAGGTTTCTCCGTCTCTTTCACTCCTTTCTTTTTCAATTTTCAGAATTGTCAATTGTGGTGACAGTTATGACATAAACAATGTATCTGTATTTTTCTATTTAGGAAAAAAAAAAAAAAAAAAAAGGAACAGGTGGTGATATTTGACTCTTTTAATTTCAATATCAGTCTTTTTTTTTTTTTTTACTTAATTTTATGTATTTTCAAAATATTTCTAGAAATCTTAACCAGCTTCCCCCACCATTGTTAGCTACCGACCAAAACCGTCATCGTTTGGATAATTGAGAGATACATTTAGAATGGTGGTGGCAATTAAGTTTATGGTGTCATTGACGGTGGTAATTATGATTCTTCTCATTATGGTTAAAAGCCTGTGGGACGAAGGAGTTTGTTATAATCGTAGCCAACAAATCGAGTCAATTGGAAAGGTCAAAAGAAGGCAACATTCAAGTAAGTGCCGATACTCTGACATTTTGCTTGCTCTTCAGGTTTAATACGAGGTTGTCATAATAAGGGATTTTGATTGGCGGCCGCCGCTAAATTTGCCAGCAAGGCCAGTCGGCAATAAAAGGGCTAGTGTTGCGGTGCCTTGAGATGGTGATAATGATATGGAATTGTTTTTTTTTAAATTATATTTTTATTTTTTAATAAGGATAATTTTAAATATAAATTTGAAAAAATGGGGTTGGCGAGAATTTTAAGGGCAAAATATCAAAAAAAAAAAAAAAAAAAAACAGTATCGATTTTGGTTCCAAAACAAGCCCACATATTTACTAGGGCTACGTTGTGGGTAACATGCAGATATATATGCTTAATTGTGATATTGTAGTTTAGTGGTTGCGGCTTTTAGTTCATGTACTAAAAGTTTATTATTCGGTGATAAACATTTGAAATTGTAGTTTGAAAGTTAAAAGTGATCTAATCCATAGATGTATGTTAAAAAAAAAAAAAAACAAAACAAAATGATTTGTATTGTATATAATTTGTTTCTATATGAGACTAATAATCACATTAAAGCTGAAATTCGTCCTTCTCTTTTCGTTTTATGATTTTGACGCATACAGCTTGGCTCAACTCAACAATTAATTTAAGATTCCGTTTTTGCTTAGGTTGAAGAGTGGAGCTTTTAACACCCTTCTAAAATCCTTACAGCACCCCTTTTTAATATTATTTCCTAAAATAAACTCAATTTAGTTTAAAAATTCACACATACACACATTTATTAATATCAACCGTCTTCCCATAACAAATTTTATCCTAAAAAAAGTAAATTTTAAAAGTTTTATTTATAAATTACATACGAGTCCTAAAATATTAAATTATATTTTTAATATATAGTTTCTATTTTTATAACTTTAAACTCCTATCATTTTCTCAAAAAAATAAGCATAAATTATGGAATCGGTGTGTGTAGTTTTTCGTTAAAAGAATTATTTGTTTATTTGTTTAATTGGATTTCCATTTTAAATAAGAAAATAATTAAATTGTATTTAGTTATTTAGTAATTTCAGTTTCAAAAAATTATTTTTTAAGAAATTTTGAGGGGCCCGTAATTGGGCTAAAGGACAATTCATGCAAACATAATTGGGCTAAAGGCCCGTAATTGTTTGTTTCCACTTTCCACGGCTCATTGGGGGAAAAAGAAGCGACTGTGAAGGGCAAAGAGGAAGACCGGATCACTAGCTCCGGGCCGGGCTATATATACATATGAAAGTTGTGGTAATTTAGAATGGTGCATAATAAGTTGTATTGCATGCATTACTTTTCTGTCGCGATAACTCCTTTAGGTCCTTTGATTATTGTTTGGTTTGAAGAAAAGTAAGGAAAATAAAAGAAAGAAGAGGAGAATATATTGAAATTCCTTTTTAATATTTGATTTGTTACAAAATTATACAAAGAAAGGAAATGTCTTCACTTTTATTTGGATAATTTCACCCTTTAGTGTTAAACTTTCAATATTTATCATAAATATAATTCAAAAAATTAAATAATAAATTTATCTAATATACTATATAAATAACTAAAAAAATTATTTTAAGTAATATAATTATATTTATAATTAACCTCTATTAAAAAATTTTATTTTAAAATTAGTTTAATTTAATTTGTTTCTAAATAAATTATGACATAATACAAATAATTTCTTAATTAATATATTATAATTTTAAAATTTTATTTGAACAACAAAAAAAATAGAGTTGCCACCGCCGCCGCCGTTGGAAACGCTGTGTCTTGCCACCGGCCACCACTATACCATGTCATTTCAACTCAAGAATTATATGAAAAATGATCAGAACTTGACGATCTATAGATTGAAACAACTTATTTGGTCAAAATACTTGATGTTCGTCTAGATCTAAAATAGTTAGAAAGTTTTCAAATTTCTTTTAACAGGATTTGAAGAAGATAAATTCATTTTTTCACTTGTGTGACGGTATAACGATGTTTCTCATTGGCCGGTGACTCCAACGGTACGAGCGGTGACATCCCACGCCAAGTGTCGACGGCAGAGGCGGCGGTCCAGTGATTGTTAAATTTGTATTTCTATTTTTTAAAATTAATAAAATAAATAAAGTTATTTTATTAAATTATTTAAATCATTGCTTTAATTTTTACTAATACAAGATTAATTATCTGCAATATTAAAATGATAAAATAAATTTGTAAATAATAATAATTTGATAATATTAAACAAGTTAATAAAAGATTGAAGAGATAATTTTGGATGTTTTGACTTCCAATAGAAAATGAATTCAAATTCATCACTCTTTGGTGTGGAATTTAAATTTTATATTATGATGTATATTAAATTTTAATAAAAATAAATTCTTAAAAATCATGGTAAATAAAAAAAAAAAAGAAAAAATTTAAATAACTTTCATTTACCCCTCCTCAGATTTTAGTATAAATCCCAGTCAAATCGTGGGAATGGGCACTACACACCATCCGCCATCCAAGAAAATACACCCAAGACATCAGAAGCAAGACAGGAAAAAAATGTTTTTTGACCGCTCAAATTTAACGAGAATTGCAAAATAAATACATCCAAAGAGACAAGATATCGAATAATTACGCTTAATCCAAATTATTTCTCATGTTACAATCGCATTTTTAAATGATTGCATTATTAAATGGTTAAACGACAGCTTCAAACTGTATTATAGCTTAGGAATTGATGGCAGACATTAAGAATAATCACCACCGTTTTGTCAAGTTGTAGCTATTGAACGTTTTGCCTTATCAGTTGTTAAAAGATAAAAGTTATAATTTATAATAAACAACGCTTTGGTATTTTTTAGAGTAGGTTAATTACAACATTCATGATTATTATATCAGACATCTTGGTTGCTCTATAATAATTATATGCAAGTTTATAAAAGTGATTTAGAAATAAAATCTTCCTAAGAAGATATTTTAGATATGAAGTTTCCTCACACCAATTAAGGGTGCGTTTTGAATTGAGATTGGACAATTGTAACTTAAAAAATACAGCATTAAAGTATTTGATAAACACTGGGTGTTTGCAGCTTGAAAGATATATTAATATGATTTTTCACTTGTATGATGAAAACTATATTTTATCTTTAATAATTTTGTTGAAATTATTATTTAAAATTTATATTTATTACATATTATTAACTTTTATTTCATAGTTATAATTTTTTTCACAGCAGGTGTAACTTAAAAACCACAACATCTCAATCCCAAACACACTCTAAGTAGAGTCAATCAATGTGATTAAACTTGAAAAAAAAAAAAAAGAGACGTGTTTCTAGTTTTTTAAAATATATTTTTCTCTTTGTTATACAATAAAAAAATTTAGTTGAATAAATAATACAGTGAATACAAATTTAAAGTTATCAAATTGATGTATTGTAGAATTATTGGTTTTAATGATTGAAAGAAAGAAACCCAATGCTGCGGTCTTGTAGATAACGAGACTAAAAAACATAGACCAAGTGACAATTACATGTATATTAGTATCAAAATGTGGCTAATATACATAGTTCTCCATAAATATTTATATGGATTAGGTACATCACTTCAGTATCCATTATAGAACACTTGACTAACTTAGATAGTAAGTCATTACTGGCAAAAGGATGGCTTCATCATTAGGCAGTTTCCTGGACCCCATATTTAAGAAGGTAAAAAATAATAAAAAATTAAGTATCTATTTATTTATACAATAGTAATAATTTTTCTAATATTCTAATTTTTTAAAGTTATATATATTATATATTGTTGAAACATCTTCTTACTACTACTCCTATTCATAATTATCTCTACATTTGATAATCTTTATCTTAAAAGTAACTTTTTTTAATGAAAATATGATTTTTATAGTATAATAATGATTTCTATACTATATCAATTATCAACATTTATTTGGTTAATAATTACAAGAAAAAAATTCAATACTTTCCCTTTTAAAAAATAAGTACTATATTTTAAAAGTATTAGTGTTGATTTTAAAACTTTTAGTATTCTATTAAGTCTATTTCAAACTTCAAAACTAATAGATATTGAATCAACAATGCTCGACTAAAAAAAAAAATTGCTATTCCATCTATAAAGAAAATTCTACTGATTTTCTCTATAAAATTTATTTTTATCAACTGATTAATATTTGACCATCATATTCATCTCAACTAATCAACTTTGTATGTGCTATCATTCTAATTATTCTATTTTAAATTATTATTATTATCATTTTAAATTTACTATATTTTTTACTCGTTGTATTGATACACATCTTGAATTAACTATGAAGTTTGTCATTTAAATATCACAAATGTAAATAATTGAATCAAATTTAATAAACATGGTCAACTTAATTAATGTTCTTTTAGAAATAAATAAATATCTTTTTATTATTCATTTGATCTTTTTCACAATTATTGAAATTTTGAGGTATTTAATATTTCTTTGAGAGTTATGTTGTTTAATGGGGAAATTTAATGTAGAAAGCCTTAAAAATAATCTAAAAGAAAAACAGTTGGCTTAAGGCCTCCAAACTGTTACTAGTTAGGTGCACTACTTATGCATGATGTGATAGCATGTCATGATGAGCCGGACTTCTCAAGGTTTCCAAATGTGACACCTATATATGGTTTTAAATTAATTAAAATAATATAATGTCTACTTCAAAGAAATATTGTTTACACCAAGATCAGAAGGATTGACTAAAATACCTTTATTTGATTGAATAACATTGCTGACAGTGATTGGTCAAAGATAAGAACAGGATGATAATAAGATTTTTCGATGACGATAAAGATAATTTTTATAAAGTTGAGATACAAATTTTTAGTAATTAACCTCTCATTATCTGTGACATTATCTTATTAAATTATGTATAGTTATTAAACTTTATCAATTTATATCAACTGAGATAAAAACTTTCAATAAATTTAATATTAATAATGGATTCAATCGCTAGGTTTAAAATATTTAAAAAAGATTTCTCTTTAAAATGAAATCAAATAGTATCATGTAACTTTAAAACGTTGAGAGTTTACGTGTCGTTTTAATATTCACCTAGGCCTGTTGACGTCAAAAGAAGTCAGCTTTCCGTACCATATAAATAAAATATTTCCCCTCCTTGATAAGTTTGAATAACACCACGCGGCACGCGTGACGGAAGACGTTTGTTTTTACTTTATTTATTTTCAAAAAAGTCCTTTAAATTATAAAATAAGTATATAAAATATAAATACCACTTTTAATCTGTTTCTAAATACAAAATCACTTAAATTAATTAAAAAATAAATAAAATGAAAGGATCGGATTATCAGACACGAACCAACTTAGCTTCCAAGCAAAAGTACGAGAATCCTCTCAAAATTTCCGCTGTTTCCCTGGAAAATTTCCCATCGAAAATGGATTTCATCGAAGCTTCTGGAATTACCAATATTCCAATTCCAAATCTCATCTCCTTTTAAGTCGTTGCTGCTGCTTCTCCGTTACTTCTTTTTTGTAACATTCAGTTTAAAAATAAAAATAAAAAATGATAGTTTGCCCAATTAAGGCTCCTTAGAATTCTTAAGCAGTAGGGAAAGAATTGCACGCGAGGGACATTTCGGTAAATTCAGGTGGAGACCGTACCATAATAACTAAGACCGTAGAATTCTCGCACACGCATTTTGCGCGCTTCGGTCTTTAATTATTCATTTTTTTTTTGTTTGGTATTTGGTAATTGGTAAGAAGAGCTTAGTGCTGAGTTGAGACGGCGAAGTAACTCGCGATTCATTGATTTTGTTCCCGAATTCAAGTCCAATGGAGAGAGAAGGCTACAGCGGGAGAGGCCGCGGAAGAGGTGGCAGAGGCGGAAGAGACGGCGGTTCCAGGGGCGGAAGAACCAGCGGCGGAGACTTTCGTCATCATCAGCCTCGACCTCAGCAGCCTCAATGGCGGAGGTCGTCTCCGTCCCCGGGACACGGCAGTCCCTCACCCCCGGTGAGACCGTGGTCTGGACCGATGTCTCCAGCCGTCAGAGCTCCGTCACCACAGCCACGGCCTCAGCCTCCGCCCGACCCTTCTGCTTCACCGGTTGTTCGACCTGTTGTTACTGGTATGATTCATTCTCTTTTGAATTCTGTGGAAAGGTGGTTCTTTTTCTTTCAGATCGTTTTTTTTTTTTTTTGTTCTTGGACATCTTCATTTATTTATGTTTAAAATACAATGTATTATTATATTGTATGTATTTCTTAACTTGTGGTTTATGATAATATTGGCATTCCTATTGAATTTGTTCTTAATTCTTAAAAAACGGAAATGGAACTGCTTTCAAGGACTAGGAGCATGTAATTGCACCAAAATGAGTGTAAATGGAATTATATTATTTATCAGGAGTGATTTTATGTATTGATTGCTGATTTTATTATTCCAGAAATTCAAAAATTGAAGATCTCGGAGCCGGTGGCTTCATCTTCTTCTTCGTCTTCACACAATGCAGCTAGATATACTCCAATTAAACGTCCAGATGGAGGTGGCACACTTGCGATCCGAACTGTCAACATTTTTGTCAACCATTTTCCAGTCAATTTTACTCCTGAGAGTACCATAAGACATTATGACATTGATGTCAAACCTGACATAGGCCCCAATCCTGGTCGGCCTGTGAAATTGTCCAAGACTGTTTTGGCTATTGTCAGGAATAAGTTGTGTGAGGACTATCCTGATCAGTTTCCTTTGTCGATGACTGCTTATGACGGTGAGAAGAATATTTTCAGTGCTATTGAATTGCCAACTGGGAAATTTAATGTGGAGTTCCCAGAAGGAGAAGACATGAAGTATCGTACTTACATATTCACCATAAAGCTTGTGAATGAGCTGAAACTTTGCAAGTTGAAGGAGTACTTGACAGGGAGTCTCTTTTCCATTCCCCGTGATATATTGCAAGGAATGGATGTAGTAATGAAGGAGAATCCTACTCGGCGTATGATTTCCGTTGGCCGAAGTTTCCACCCTATTGAACCTTTTCCAGATGATGACCTTGGGTATGGACTCACAGCATCTAGAGGGTTTCAACATGGCCTAAAGGCCACCTCCCAGGGTTTGGCATTATGTTTGGACTACTCTGTTTTGGCATTTCGTAAGCGTTTGCCAGTTATAGATTTTTTGCAGGAGCACATTAATTTTGATGTGAATGGTTTTAGAGATTGGAGGAAAGTTGAGAATGCATTGAAAGGCTTGAAAGTTACCGTAATACACCGTCAGACCAAACAAAAATACAGTGTTGCTGGGTTGACTAGGGAGACCACACGGCGTCTTTCATTCACTCTTACAGACCCAGAGGGCAGGGATCCACCACGAGAAGTCAGACTTGTTGATTATTTCAGGGAAAAGTATGGCAAGGATATTATGTACAAAGATATTCCTTGTTTAGATTTAGGAAGAAATAATCGAAAAAACCATGTGCCTATGGAGTTCTGTGTCTTAGTTGAAGGGCAGATATATCCGAAAGAGTATCTGGATAGAGATACTGGTTTATTTTTGAAGAATATGTCACTGGCTAAGCCAGTGGATAGACAGAGCATGATTTCTCGAATGGTACGTTCAGGAATTGGACCATGCGGGTATGTAACTGCAACTTTTTTGTTTTTTATATATAAGAAATTAATTCAGAAATTTCTGTAGAAGTTCAATTCTTGCATAAACTGATCCTGGATGGTTTAATCATTGAGTTATAGATTAATGTCTTTAATTATGATTTTAATTTTTTAATTCATTGAAGTTATGGCAATTTTTTTTCTTTTAAATGTTAGGGAAACAGTTGTTGTGAAATATAGATCTCTTCCAATATATCCTTCTTTTTGAGTTCATAATGATTCATTTTAAAGCTGATTGATTCATAAATATTTTTGTCTGAAATTTTTCAGTGAAAATACTGCATTTTTTCTTCTTAGCTTTTCTTGGCAATGTGCATCACTCATGGTCGATCACATTATTGTTAGTGTAATTGTTAACACTAAATTTAGTAAACCTACGCATTTTTATGCTGAAGTCAAATGTATGCATGCAGATTGATGGAGTAAATAGTAAGTCACTATTTTTTTATTTTTTTTATAAAATGTAGGGTGGGTTGGGAAAGGCCAAATACAATTTTTACCCCCCTTACCACCCCTAAGAATCGAACCTGGGTTTTGGTAGAGGCTACAGCTTCACTGCAACCAACCCTACCATGCCCTTGGGGATAAATAGTATGTCACTATAATTTGGCTTAATCCTAATTTTTCACAATTTCATTGGCAGAGGGGAGATCACTCGTAACTTTGGTATTGATGTCAATACAAACATGACCAATGTTGTGGGACGCGTCCTTGGGCCACCGGAATTGAAGCTAGGTGCTCAGGGTGGAAAGGTGTTAAGAATAACTGTAGATGGTGAGAAATGTCACTGGAGTCTTGTTGGAGGAAGAGCTTTTGTGGAAGGTAAACGAATCGATCGATGGGCTGTAGTTGACTTCAGCGCTTCTGAACGATATGATAGACTGTATCAAGACCAATTTATTGATAAAATTATGGCTCGGTGCAAGACTCTAGGGATGGACATGCAGTGGCCTGTCTTATGTGAACCTGCTTCAATGCGTCTGTTCTCTAATGTTGGAGGGCTTCAGGAACTCCTTGAAGATGTTACTTCAAGGGCTTATAAAATTGGCAAAGGTCATCTGCAGATTCTGATTTGTGTAATGTCTCGGAAGGATCCTGGTTACAAGTATCTCAAGTGGATTTCTGAGACTAAAGTTGGTGTGGTGACTCAGTGTTGTTTGTCCACGAATGCCAACAAAGGTAAAGGTCAAGATCAATATCTTGCCAATCTTGCACTCAAGATCAATGCGAAGCTTGGAGGCAGCAACGCAGAGCTCATTGACAGGCTGCCTTACTTCAAGGGTGAAGACCATGTTATGTTTGTGGGTGCAGATGTTAATCATCCTGGTGCGAGTAACAAAACTAGTCCATCTATAGCAGCTGTTGTTGCCACTGTAAATTGGCCTGCTGCGAACAGATATGTGGCAAGGGTGCGCCCCCAAGATCATAGGACAGAGAAAATTCTGAATTTTGCTGGCATGTGCTTGGAGGTTGTTAAATCTTATGTTCAGTTGAATAAAGTCAGGCCACAAGAGATTATAGTGTTTCGAGATGGAGTAAGCGAGGGCCAGTTCGATATGGTTCTCAATGAAGAGTTGGTACCACTAAAGATGGCATTCAGGTCAATGGATTACCACCCAAGAATCACACTTATTGTGGCCCAGAAGCGACATCAAACTCGTCTATTTCCAAAGGGTAGGATGGATGGAACCTCCAGTGGCAATGTGCCACCAGGGACAGTTGTGGACACAAATATTGCGCACCCTTTTGAGTTTGATTTTTACCTTTGTAGCCACTACGGAAGCCTTGGAACAAGCAAGCCCACTCACTACCATGTCTTATGGGATGAGCATGGGTTTACTTCTGATCAGTTGCAGAAGCTAATATATAACATGTGCTTCACCTTTGCTCGGTGTACCAAGCCTGTGTCATTGGTACCGCCTGTGTACTATGCTGACCTTGTTGCGTACAGAGGGCGCTTGTACCATGAGGCAGTAATGGAGGGACAATCTCCAGCTTCAGTTTCATCATCATCTTCATCTTTGACTTCGACATCGCTGTCATCGGACGCTTCATTTGATGAGAGGTCCTACAAGTTGCACTCGGACCTGGAAAACATTATGTATTTTGTTTGAAGGGCCAAAACATGTTCCATCTCTTTCCCCTCTTTACAGTAGGGTTAGAGATAGCCATAAGTCACTGTTCTACTTAAGTGCTCAGAGTCTCTTGACAGTGTCCATTTTGCTCAACTAGGCACCGTCTCTTTCTCTTCTTGCAACAGGGATGGAGATAAGTCACTGAATAAGTGGGTACCCACTTGCTTTCTGTTCTTGCAACATGGATGGGCATAACCTCTTATTAAGCAGGCAATGTGGCTTTCTCTTCTTGCTGCAACACAGGTTTACTCCTTTCTTAAGCACCTAATAAAGGAGTTTGTGCGTGAATCTAATGAGTTTCAAGTCTTTTGTCAATTGAACATGCTTACTCTTTTGAAGTTTGTACCAACTCATGGATGAAGCGATTGGACTTGGTATTTGATGTTTGTAATGTCTTTCCTGTGCTCGTGTCTGTGTTTGAAATTAAACTCTGCGGTTTAAAGGATGTTATGTTATTGTGGTTTAAATGACATTACATGTCGGGTGTTTGGCTCTCTATCTTAGCATTCTGTTTCCTTCTGATCATTGGTATATCAGCAGACTGATTTTCCATTTTACGTTGCAGCTTTAGATAGCCATAAAAGGACACGGTTTAGGAACGACGCAGTTTGCCTAAAAATTTCATTGATACCTGAATTTGCAAATAGCGTATATATACTGTTCGTGACTAAAATCAAGCTAATCTCTGTTACAAATTATAGGTAATTATCTCTTCATTTTTTTTTCAGAAGCACACTTCGTTTCAACACTCACAACGCAGATTTTATTATTTTATTTTGCTTAAAAAATGGAGGCTCATGGGATTCTACCCCAAAAGTAATGCTTGATAATTGATCAAAACCAATAAAATTAGCTATTTGGCAAAAGAGATGTTAATAATCAAATTCTTAATTCTGTTACAAATTATAGGTGGTATACTGAACCAATATGCCAATTGGTTTTTGGTCATTGGCCGAGGAATGGGAGTTTAGGGGGACCGCAGAAGATGGCACATTAGATCCAAAAATAAAATACATACAACGCCAACAAATCAACCTAAGAATTTTTGGATTTATATGCCATCTTTGTTTTTCCTACTCATTTTCATCTTGTTGGATTTTCTAACGGTAGTTGACAAACGTGGCGAGGGAATTTTCTTTTTAATAAGCATAGCGCTAAGAACAGAACATCAACCACAAAGCTAATAGAAATTTTACCAAGTCAGTATATCTTTATAGGAAAATATAATTCCAATAACTTGGATACCGATCGAACCGCCAGCTAGCTGGCATACACAAATTAAATGCAAAAACTTTTACACATCAATTAATCATTTCATTGAAAAATTACAGTTATGTTATACAAAACTGTTCATATGAAAAAGAATCAAAGTAGAATTTTCTATTGAAATGTGTTTTTTCTAGTAGATTTAAAACTTTTAAGCTTTTAAACTTTAGATCTAGAAAAATACATTGTGTAGATTGGTTTCTATAAGAGATTTGTTATTTTATCAACAATTGGTGGAGCTAATAAAAGCAAAAATTCTTAAAAAAAGTTTAGGAATATTCCTAATTATACTGTGTGCATCTTTAGTGGAGATATATCCCTTTACTGATAATCCAGTGCACTCTTTCCTCTCCGTTCGTCAGTAAGCATTTAATAGCTCAGTTAATTTGTTTATGGTAATTATATGCATATTGAACTAATCGGTAATGTAATAAAAAAAAAAAAAGAAACGGGCAAAAAATTATATATGAAACTTTTAGAATTTTATTATTTTTAACAAGTTTAAGGGTAATTTTGTCTTTTTAAATTTTAATACTCATGAATGAATTGTAAATAAAATAGAGTGCAAGGGCTTAATAAAATTTTACAATATTCTAATATTTACAAAAATTAATAAATAAAAAAGAATAGAAGGTGATGATAAATTGAATTTTGATTGTGTAGGTAAACAAAAAGTATCATAATACTTTTACATAAATTATAAGTAAAATAGAATACATGGGACTCAATGAAATGTTACAGTAACTAAGACAAAAGCTTACAATAGTGCCACCACAGCCGACCCTTTAAAAAGTTGAGAGTTTATGTTTTAATATTTACTTTGGGTTTGGTCTGCTGACGTCAAAAGATGTCGGCTTTCCGTCCCATATAAACTAAACGTTCCCTTCTTTGATGGGCTGAATTTAAACAACATCCCGCGGGAAAGAAGGCGTTTGTTTTTATTTTATTTCTTTCTCCACAAGTTCTTTCAATCATAAAATCTTTCTTCAGAAGTTGTTTGATTTATAAAATAAGTATTTATTATATAATATAAATAACACCTTTAATTTGTTTTTAAATACAAAATCACTTAAATTAATTAAAAAATAAATAAAATGAAAGGATCGGGATATCAGACATGCACGAACCTAGCTTCCAAAGAGAAGTATGAGAATCCCCTAAAAATTTCCTCTGTTTTCCGGGAAAGTTCCCGTGGATATATGGATTCATCGAAGCTTCTGGAATTGCGAATATTCCAATTCCAAATCCAATCTCTTCTTACTTGTTGCTGCTGCTTCTTTGTTACTTCTTTTTGTAACTTTTCAGTTTAAAAAAAAAAAGAAAAAGAAATGACAGTTTGTTTACCCAATTAAGGCTCTTCAGAATCCGTAAGCAGCAAGTAAGGAATTGCACGCGAGGGACATTTAGGTGAATTCAGGTAGAGACTGTACTATAAAATGTAAGATCGTAGAATTCTGACACACACTTTCTGCGCGCTTTGGTCTTAATTATTCATTTTTATTGTTTGGTAATTGGTAAGAAGAGTTTAGTGCTGAGTTGAGACGGCGTAGTAACTCGTGATTTGATTGATTTTGTTCCCGAATTGAAGTCCAATGAAGAGAGAAGGCTACAGAGGAAGAGGCCGCGGAAGAGGCGGAAGAGACGGCGGTTCCAGAGGCGGAAGAACCGGCGGTGGAGACTTTCGTGATCATCAGCCTCGACCTCAGAAGCCTCAATGGCGGAGGTCGGCTCCGTCCCCGGGAGACGGCAGTTCTTCCCCGCCGGTGAGACCGTGGTCTGGACCGATGTCTCCTGCCGTCAGAGCTCCGTCGCCACAGCCACGGCCTCAGTCTCCGCCCGGCCCTTCTGCTGCACCGGTTGTTCGACCTCCTGTTGGCGGTATGATTCATTCTCTTTTGAATTCTGTGGAAAAGTGGTTCTTTTTCTTTCAGATTGATTTCTTTTTTCTTTTTGGACATCTTCATTTAAATAAACAAAAAAAAAAATTCTCACTTTTATCTGTGTTTAAAATACAATGATTATGATATTGTATGTATTTCTTAACTTGTGGTTTGTGATAATATTGACGTTCCTATCGAATTTGTTCTTAATTCTTAAGAAAGGGAAATGGAACTGTTTTCAAGGACTAGGAGCATGTAATTGCACCAAAATGAGTTTAAATGGAATTAGATTATTTGTCAGGAGTGATTTTATGTATTGATTGCTGATTTTATTGTTCCAGAAATTCAAAAATTGAAGATCTCGGAGCCGTGGCTTCATCTTCACAAAATGCAACCAGATATACTCCAATTAAACGCCCAGATAGAGGTGGCACACTTGCCATCCGAACTGTCAACATTTTTGTCAACCATTTTCCAGTCAATTTTACTCCTGAGAGTACCATAAGACATTATGACATTGATGTCAAACCTGACATAGGCCCCAATCCTGGTCGGCCTGTGAAATTGTCCAAGACTGTTTTGGCTATTGTCAGGAATAAGTTGTGTGAGGACTATCCTGATCAGTTTCCTTTGTCGATGACTGCTTATGACGGTGAGAAGAATATTTCAGTGCTATTGAATTGCCAACTGGGAAATTTAATGTGGAGTTCCCAGAAGGAGAAGATATGAAGTATCGTACTTACATATTCACCATAAAGCTTGTGAATGAGCTGAAACTTTGCAAGTTGAAGGAGTACTTGACAGGGAGCTCTTTCCATTCCCCGTGATATATTGCAAGGAATGGATGTAGTAATGAAGGAGAATCCTACTCGGCGTATGATTTCCGTTGGCCGAAGTTTCCACCCTATTGAACCTTTTCCAGATGATGACCTTGGGTATGGACTCACAGCATCTAGAGGGTTTCAACATGGCCTGAAGCCCACCTCCCAGGGTTTGGTGTTGTGTTTGGACTACTCTGTTTTGGCATTTTGTAAGCGTTTGCCAGTTATAGATTTTTTGCAGGAGCACATTAATTTTGATGTGAATGGTTTTAGAGATTGGAGGAAAGTTGAGAATGCATTGAAAGGCTTGAAAGTTACCGTAATTCACCGTCAGACCAAACAAAAATACAGTGTTGCTGGGTTGACTAGGGAGGCCACACAGTGTCTTTCATTCACTCTTACAGACCCAGAGGGCAGGGATCCACCAAGAGAAGTCAGACTTGTTGATTATTTCAGGGAAAAGTATGGCAAGGATATTATGTACAAAGATATTCCTTGTTTAGATTTAGGAAGAAATAATCGAAAAAACTATGTGCCTATGGAGTTCTGTGTCTTAGTTGAAGGGCAGATATATCCAAAAGAGTATCTGGATAGAGATACTGATTTACTTTTGAAGAATATGTCACTGGCTAAGCCAGGGGATAGACAGAGCATGATATCTCAAATGGTACGGTCAAGAATTGGACCATGCGGGTATGTAACTACAACTTTTTTGTTTTCTATCTATGAGAATTCAGAAATTTCTGTACAAGTTCAATTCTTGCATAAACTGATTTTGGATGGTTTAATCATTGGGTTATATATTAGTGTCTTTAATTTTTTATTTTTTTAAAATATTAGGGAAACAATTGTTGTGAAAAATAGTTCTCTTCCATTATATCCTTCTTTTTGAGTTCATAATGATCTCATTTTAAAGCTGATTGATTCATAAGTATTTTAGTCTGAAGTTTTTCTGCGTGAAAATACTGTACTTTTTTTCTGCTTAGCTTTTTTAGACAATCTGCATCATTCATGGTTGATCACATTATTGTTGACATTGAATTTAGTAAACCTATACATTTTTATGCTAAAGTCAAATGTATATATGCTGACTGATGGAGTAAATAGTATGCCACTGTAATTTGGCTTAATCCTAATTTTCACAATTTCTTTGCCAGAGGGGAGATCACTCGTAACTTTGGTATTGATGTTAATACAAACATGACCAATGTGGTAGGACGAGTCCTTGGCCCACCGGAATTGAAGCTAGGTGCTCTTGGTGGAAAGGTGTCAAGGATAACCGTTGATAATGAGAAATGTCACTGGAATCTTGTTGGAGGAAGAGCTGTTGTGGAAGGTACACGAATCGATCGATGGGCTGTAGTTGACTTCAGCGCTTCTGAACGATATGATAGACTGAATCAAGACCAATTTATTGATAAAATTATCGCTCGGTGCAAGACTCTAGGCATGAGCATGGCGGGGCCTGTCTTACGTCAATCTGCTTCAATGCATCTATTCTCTAATGTTGGTGGGCTTCATGAACTCCTTGAAGATGTTACTTCAAGGGCTTATCAAATTGGCAAAGGTCATCTGCAGATTCTTATTTGTGTAATGTCTCGGAAGGATGACGGTTACAAGTATCTCAAGTGGATTTCTGATACTAAAGTTGGTGTGGTGACTCAGTGTTGTTTGTCCACGAATGCCAACAAAGGTAAAGGTCAAGATCAATATCTTGCCAATCTTGCACTCAAGATCAATGCAAAGCTTGGAGGCAGCAATGCAGAGCTCATTGACAGGCTGCCTTACTTCAATGGTGAAGACCATGTTATGTTTTTAGGTGCAGATGTTAATCATCCTCGTGCGAAAGATAAAACTAGCCCATCTATAGCAGCTGTTGTTGCCACTGTAAATTGGCCTGCTGCGAACAGATATGTGGCGAGGGTGCGCCCCCAGCGTCATAGGACAGAGAAAATTCTGAATTTTGCTGACATGTGCTTGGAGCTTTTTAAATATTATGTTCAGTTGAATAAAGTTAGGCCACAAAAGATCGTAGTGTTTCGAGATGGAGTAAGCGAGGGCCAGTTCAATACGGTTCTCAATGAAGAGTTGGTATCACTCGAGAAGGCATTCAGATCAATGGATTACCAACCAACTATCACACTTATTGTGGCCCAGAAACGACATCAGACTCGTCTATTTCCTAAGGGTAGGATGGATGGAACCTCCAGTGGCAATGTGCCACCGGGAACAGTTGTGGACACAAAAATTGTGCACCCTTTTGAGTTTGATTTTTACCTTTGTAGCCACTACGGAAGCCTTGGAACAAGCAAGCCCACTCACTACCATGTCTCATGGGATGAGCACAGGTTTACTTCTGATCAGTTGCAGAAGCTCATATATAACATGTGCTTCACCTTTGCTCGGTGTACTAAGCCTGTGTCATTGGTACCGCCCGTGTACTATGCCGACCTTGCTGCGTACAGAGGGCGCTTGTACTGTGATGCAGTAATGGAGGGGCAATCTCCAGCTTCAGTGTCATCATCATCTTCATCTTTGACTTCAACATCACTGTCATTGGAAGCTTCATTTGATGAGAGATCCTACAAGTTGCACGCAGACCTGGAAAACACTATGTATTTTATTTGAAGGGTCATGTTCCATCTCTTTCCACTCTTTTACAGTAGGGTTAGAGATGGCCATAAGTCGCTGTTCTACTGAAGTGCTCAGAGTCTCTTGATAGTCTCCATTTTACTCAACTAGGCACTGTGTGTTTCTCTTCTCGCAACAGGGATGGAGATAAGCCCCTGATTAAGTAGGTACCCAATTGCTTTTCTGTTCTAGCGACATGGATGGGCATAACCGCTCGTTAAGCAGGAAATGTCTCTTTCTCTTCTCGCAATAGGGACCGGGTTAGCCACTTTATTAGGATAAAATACCGCAACGCAGGTTTACTCCTTTCCTAAGCACCTAGTAAAGGAGTTTGTGCGTGAATCTAATGAGTTTCAAGTCTTTTGTCAATTGAACATGCTTACTCTTTTGAAGTTTGTATCAACTCATGGATGAAGTGATTGGATTTGGTATTTGATGTTTGTGATGTCTTTCCTGTGCTTGTGTGTCTGCGTTTGAAATTAAACTCTGTGGTTTAAATGGCGTTATTTGTCGGGTGGTTTGCTCTCAGTCTCAGTGCTCTGTTTCTTTCTGATCCTTGGTATATTTGTAGACTGATTTTCCATTTTTGCAGCTTTAGATAGCCATAAAATGACGCGGTTTAGCAACGACGCAGTTTGCCTAAAGATTGTATCGATACCTGAATTTGCAATAGCGTATACGATGAGCAAATTAACTGTCATAAATATATACTGTTCGTGACTAAAATCAAGCATATCTCTGTTACAAATTATAGGTGATTATCTCTTCAATTTTTTAAGAAGCATACTTCGTTTCAACGCTCACAATGCAGATTTTATTTATTTCATTTTGCTTAAAAAAATGGAGGCTCATGGGATTCTACCCCAAAAGCAATGCTTGATAATTTATCAAAAACAATAAAATTAGCTATTGGCAAAAGAGATGTTAATAATCAAATTCTTAATTCTGGTACAAATTAAAGGTGATTTACTCAACAAAATGCTACTTGTTTTTTGGTCATTTGCCGGGGAATGGGACCGCAAAAGATGGCACATAAATCCAAAAATAATATACATACAACGCCGACAAATCAACCTAAGAATTTTTGGATTTATATGCCATCTTTGTTTTTCCTACTCATTTTCATCTTGTTAATAAAAGCGGAAATTCTTAAAAAAGTTTAGGAATATTCCTGATTATACTATAATATATTATGTGCATTTTTAGTGGAAATATTCGTTACTTAAATTCCAGTGCACTCTTTCCTCCGCCTTCGTCGGTAGGCATTCAATAGCTCAGTTAATTTGTTTATTGTAATAGATGTAATTCTATACATATTGAACTAATCGGTAATGAATTTCTACTAATCTGAACTTTTAAGATGAAATGAAATTTCTACTTATTTGTCAAAAAAAAAAAACAACTACGCGCACATAATTTTATCAAACCTAATACATTCTTAAATCTTGGTAACATATAAATGATATTTTCTACTAGAGATTAAGCTTTACAGAAACTAAACACAGATTAACAAAACTTTGGAGAGTGAACTATATGATACACATATGCGTAATCCATGCGCACTGAAAAGGAGGAGAAAGCTAGAAGATTTTTGAAATTACTGAAGCTTCAAATTTCTTGTGAAGACCGAAATAAGCTCATCACCATGATCCTGAAGAGGTCCAATTACCTCTTTATCCCATGCTGAGAATGCAGAGAAGAAATGCAAGTAACTTTTTAGGATTGTTGGAAGCAAGAGTAACACTTATGTAGATGATCAAGTGTTATTGTATATACCTGAAGTTTTTGTGAGTCCTCTCTAATGAAAGGGAAGCGAGTGTTCGCTCCTCGAGAGATCTGTCATAGCTCGATGATTCCAGCAATGGTGGCACGAGTATTGAGCTTGCAGTGGTCAGAAAGTTTTCGTCAACGGCAGAGTGGAGAAACCTGCTCATCCATGCAACTGTGAACAGGCTTGCTCTTGCTAACCTTGGGGTGCCATTTACCATACAATTTGCAAGTGCTGCCAAGAAGCCTTTGCTTCTACTCTTGAGCAAGGCCATCGCTGCCTTTTGTTGCCAAATTTCTGTTGCCTTTTCCTCTTCGTTCTGAACATTTTGATTTGAATTTTATGAAATAAACTGATTAATTGAAAAAGATGACGAAAGTCAAATGATAGAAAGAAACATACCAAGTTTTCATCCTTGCCGTAGAATGAATCATCTGAGTGTTCGTTAAAACCTGCTAGTTTTAAAAGCCATTTTTCTGATGTTGCCTCTTCTATGTAAGAAGGAAACAGACCCCCCAACATCAAGAGAGCTCTTGCTGATTTTTCTTGAATCTTTTCACTACATGTTTGGCAATTCATAGCTGATGTAAGTGCATCAATCGCTTCTTCTCTATACATGCTGCAGTTTGAAGGATCGCCCTGCAACACAGCTGTTACTTCATCTGGGAACTGTTCTAGATTCTAAATCAAATGGGGCTTGTATGAGATGGTGAGAAACAATAAATCAAATTACCAGAAGATCAAGCTGTAACAAAATTGCGGCAACCAAGGGCCGTTCTTCTGATGAAGCTCTTTGGAGATAGGCTAAAAAGATGTGCATTGTGCTCAAGCCACCCCATCCATTATTCAATCTATCCAAAAATTTCATCATCTGTGTTCTTCTGGGAAGTTTTTGGGGATTATCAGAAAACAGATTTTTTATTAAGCTTCGTAATGAACCAAAAATAAATCATAAGAGAAGAATGAAAAATTGTCCATACCTTGCAAGACAGAGTAACTCGGTTAATAAGGCGATAGCACAGCGGTTACAGTTATGGTTTTCGAGAACAATAAGCTCGAGAAGTGAGGCCTTATTCAAATTTTCAGCCAAGTAACTCCGGCATTTTTCATCAGCTTGAATGCAACAGAGAATGATGGAAGCAGTGTTTTGCCTCTCATGGATCTCTCCTTTCTCAATTCTTCCCACTAGCAAGGCCAAGCCCCCGTGAGAAACAACTGCTCTTGCATTTTCAAAATTTTTATCCTCATCAAAGCCATTAACAAGCTGTTCCAGGAAGTAAAATGCTGCCACTTGAGCGCTGCAGCATATAGTGAACAATGTCTGAATCTGATCCCCAAATTCGAGCACTCTAAGAATTAATGGCACAAACTCAGTTGATATCATCTGCTTTGCCTTGGGCTTCAATAAATAGAGCAGAACAGAAGCTTTCAGAAACAAACTAGTACTTCTCAAAAGTTTGATGAAAATCTCAAGCTGTGGATCGAAGTTCAATACAATTTGCCTATTCAATTCGTTCTTCGCTACAAGTTCAGCTAACATTGATATTGCCAGCTCTAGAATTTCATCCTCATTCGAAGCAAACAAAACCTCGAGCATTCCTTCAATAATGGGTGCTTTTGACAATTCAGCTTCAACGGCAGAATCACCATGTGAGTTCAACCAAGTCTTGACAATCACCCGGATAGCAAGTTCACATTCACTTAGATCATCTGATGAGCAAATTGTGGTATTGGCTCTACTGAGTTCACTTGTGTGATTCCTGTTTTTATCTTCATTTCTTCTCGAGTTGTTTCTTGAATGTTCGCCTTTCACCACGAATTCCTCTGCTGGCGAACTCTGGCAGGCGAACAACCGAAAACGTTCTGATTTTTGAGACTCTGACCATAATTCAGCTTTCTGGTTTCTCTTACTCTGTCAGAATGATAAATATGAATATAAAGAAAACTATACAATCAAAGATTTCACTGAAAAATGTTTTATAAAAAAAAGGCTCTGCATAGAGGCAGAGTTACCCACATGAGCATAATTGAAGTTGTTGTAGTTATCTGTTTGTGCACTCACTTTATGTTCTTTCTGCAGATTCCATGCATTGATTGAAGCTCTGTTTAGATGATCGAGATCCATTGATCTCCGCTCAGTGGGACCGAACACAGTTCTGAATCTGTCAAAATTTATTAACGGTGAATTAGATTACGCAATCAACTTTGAATACGTACTGTAATCGAATAAAATAAATGTTACTGCAATTAGGGGAAAAAAATTATATGACTTACAAATTCTTGTTTTGGGAGGAATATGAGGTGTAAGAATCGGAAGATCTCCTTCTTGATGATCCATAACTTGTTCTTGATGGCAAAGGCACCGAAGGAACAGCAGGCAACTGGGCTCCAATTTTAAGCCAATTTTTGTAGTACAAAGCAAACTGAGTAGTCCCCATGTCCATTCGGTCATTAAAGGCTTTGCCTAACGCTTTCATTCTTTTATCTTTCTCTCCATAATCCAAATTTGATAACAATTCAAGTTCCTTATGGTACCAGACCTTGAGATGAAGCAGGTGAGGAAGGAAGAAATGTTCCCAGAGATCAGGTAGCAAGTGAGTTCGCGACAGATAAGGCGAGTCACAGAAAACTTGTAGCAAATGTCTAGCAGAAATCCGATCATTTTTATCAAGCTTGTATATGATTGATAAGTAGAGCTGAGCAAATGCTGAGAGATGTGAATTTGGTATCCCGCAGGTTGAACCATGCCTTGTTTTTTTAGAATTCAAAGAAGCAACAATGCTCAAAAGCTGAATTGAATTCCTCAACAACTTCATTCTGTGCTCCCGATCGGCCCCTTTTCCTTCAACCAGCTTATCAATGCTCTCAACACCAAGTTCCAAGTTCGCCAAAATCCCATTATCAGGTTCCTTTCTCTTCCTCCTCTCCAAGCAAGAGTTAAACTTTTCTCTCACACTTTCCCGGAAAATTTCATCCTTCAAGTACCTGCCAATATATCCACCAAGTATAGATATCACAGCCCTTACAGCAACCTCATCAATAGCAGGCTCCTCTCTGCCTATACCATCAATTCTCGATGACTTTGAATTCGAACCTTCCCTTTCAGATGACTTCATCGAATACTCTTGTCGCGAAACAGCCTTATCTGACCTCTGCTTGGAGAAATCGAAGCTTTTAAGATCATGGCAGATGTATATAGGCAGAGCAATGGAGTCATGATCAGTTGAGGTTCTGTCTTTAAGTTTCATTGGCTTTGGCTCTTTGGTGAGCTGTCTATGTCCACGCTCAAAGCCTTCGTCTGCAAGCAGTTGTTGTAAGGAAGCCATTTTTTTTATTTTGTTTTGAACAGTGAATTAGAAAACGCACAACATTATTTGCACACAAAGAAGATAACAAAGAGGGACAGCTATTGAAGAGTGAAAGTGGAAGAAGAGGTGAAGAAAAACCCATAAATGAAGACAAAATAACAGGCTCGGCGATTTTCATTGGCTCTACGTTTTCTTTAACGTATATTTCTAGTAAGATTGACTGCACGGTTCAATACAGTTATTCATTCAATTCAAAACTGCACTCACCCGGTTCAAATTTCCATCAACCGCACTCACCCAGCTCTTTTTTTTTTTTTTTAATAAGATAAACCGGCAAAGCATACCATGCAAATAGAAATGATTAAGTGTCTTTTTGGTATGATTTATCTAATGGATATAAGTGTTTATTTAATCCTATAAACTCTTATCATAATTTTTATTGTTTAATTATTTTTTTAGTAGAGCTTTTAGAGCTTCAATAAGCTATTTTGCCTTTAATAAAAAAAACTCAAATTTTGAGTTTTCGGGAGTAAAAGTTAAATTTTTTTTAAATGTTAAAATATTTAAAATATCATCTACTTATTGAACAATCTTATTTTATTTTTTTAATAACATAATTTTAAAAAATTGTCTATTTAAAGTAATTTAACGATTTTTTAATAAAAACTCTTATTGACAACCAAACAATTAAATTTTTTTATGTAAAAACTCTATTTGTAAAAGTTATACTATCAAAAACTCTACTTAAATAATCTCTACTTGAAAAGTTGTACCAAACGGAACTTAAGTGAAAAAGTTCGCTTACCGTATGAGTAATTGGACACTTGGTACGATTGTAAAAGTGTTGAATTTATAGATTAATTAATTAGTGTCACATGAGGTTATTGTTTATTATAATGTGAGCAATATTGCTCACTATTATACCTAAAATAAAAATGGTTTACAAAATAAAATCGTATTCTTTAAAACATTGTGCCACTTAAAATATTATTTAATTTGCTCAAATTTACATTTGATGGAGCGGATAAAAAGAGGATACTACTATTGTAAACTGCCACTCTACAATGATAAAACTTTTAACTCACATTGTAGAACAAATTCTTGGAAGTTTGGCGATTGCGCATAGGGTGTGTTTAAAATTGAGGTGTTGGAACTTAGCTATAACTATTGTGGAAAAAAAATTGTAATTATGAAATAAAAGTTAGTAATATATAATAAATGTAAATTTTAAATAATAATTTTAATAAAATTATTAAAGATATAATAGATTTTTCATTATACAAGTGAAAAATCATATTAACATAGTTTCCAAGTTACATCAGCTAGTGTTTACCAAACACTTTAGTGTTGTAGTTTTTAAGCTACTGTTGGAGGGATTTAACATAAAATTTATAGGTATCCAACCCAAAAGACTAGTTATTTAGGTGGAGTGACCTATCTCCTTATAAATCTAAGTATATTTTATTTTCTAACCAATGTAAGATACAACTCAATAATCCCCTCTTCGGACGAAATCACCTCCGGACTCCAGTTCTTTTGTCTGACACACTTGAGTTGTTTCACCACATTTCAAAGCGTAATTGGAGTACCTCAATTTACTTAGTAAATACATAACATAATGAGCCAGACAATATCATAAATATCAAAGTTTGATGGTGGGAAATAAAGTCTCTAGATCCCAATGAATACTAAGCAAATAATTCATTAATGCCCATCAATTATACGTTGATGTTGATCACATGGAATATAGGATGAAATGGAAATGATGTGATATGTGTAGCATTTAGGAGATTATTTCCATGATTATGAGGGTCAAGGGTGTGATAAAATAGATGCTGCATCATATTCGGGGAAAAACTTGACCAGTTGATGCTGACCCATCAACTTTACAGAAAAGAATTTCAATTATTCATTTGTTCATTTACGGGAGGGACCATGGATATTTTCTAGGCTTATGTGGCATTTAATTTGAATATGCCACGTCCATGGAATTAATTATTCTACTGATATAAAGTATAATGGTGCTAACTAAAACGTCAAACTTTTAAAATTTAAATTGTTACACTTGTGATCATATAAAATAAAAAACATGCCCATTTGAACAATGACATTGTTCGAGAAAATGTGATATCATATTCTTACGATTATTTCGATTGTATGCATTACTATTACTTTGATTCTGTGTATATGTAAAACAAGAAAACATTTACTTAGTATAAATAAAAGAATAAAGGACAAGAAAGTTTGTGCTAACACTGTACGTAGATTCAGATAATATTCATCGATCTTTAACATTTTGCGGCTCCTTGTGTATTGTTTTAATCATTCTTTCTCTCTCTTTCTCTTTTTATGTCTTATTCTTTGTTTCTTTGCTTCCTCTTTTTGTTTTTCTTCCATTTCACACCATATTCAAACACAAGTTTAAATACAATATTTTATCCATTAAATTAGATTAAAATGAAGGATTAAGATTAGATGGCACGAATAATGAATTCCATTAATATTTTTCTCTCTCATTTTTTAATATTTAATCCTCTTTTTCCTTTTATTTAAGTTTTTTGTTGTCTCTTATGTCCTATAAATTTGTAAATGGCATAATTAAAACCATCAAAATTATAAAACTTGCTGCCTTGGAAAGCGAACATAAACAGCTTGGCTGAGACTGAGAGGACGAAGGTATTAGGCACAGTTGTTTGCATTGGTGGAGCTGTGTTGTTAACCCTTTACAAAGGCTTCAAGCCAAGAATCACAATATAAAAAGCACATGCCAAAATGATGATTTCAAGAAAGAAGACAGAGAGGTGGACCATTGGTTCAGTATTTTTTTTTATCGCAGGATGCATTTCTTGGTCTTCGTGGTTCCTTATGCAAGCGAGAATTGGCAAAGAGATTTCCATGTCAATATATATTCTAGCACTGCTGTCATATCCTCCTTCGGTGCCACTCAATCATCCATTTTGGGTTTGATTGTTAAAGAGGAACCTTCCCGGGTGGGTTTTGAAGAGGCAAATTGGAGAGATACAAGCGTGATATATTTTGTAACAGTGTAAGTATCCTCTCGTGACTCAAAATATCACAAATTTACAGGTTCTGTAATTAAATTAATTTTGATAGTTTTAATTCTTCTATTTATAAATTTATAGGAGAGAGAAAGGAAAATTTTCCCTTTCTCAAATAAAAGAAGAAAGACAATTAAACATTAAAGAGAGGAGAGAGAAAATATTAATGAAACTAATAATTCATCTCATTTAATGTTGACCTTTCATTTTAATCTAATCTAATCTAATTGTTGAAAAATTGTGTTTAAACTTTTGAAGTACGGAAAAGTTATTAAATCATATAGTTTAATAGAGTATTGATTTGATCCAGAATTTTTGACTTTATTAAATTTTTTTATCAAATATGTTAATTGTATATTAAAAACTATGTTTTTATCTATTAGTGGCATCGTCATTTTAACAAAATGAGGATGTCTTCACTAATAAATGATATTAAGTTAATTCTAACATATGTTTTCATTTGAAATATAAATTCAATTTTAAATTCATCATATGAAGCATATAAAATAAAGTAGATTCGATTTAAGGCCATTTACCCAATACCTTAGAGCCGAGGCTTAAAAGCCATAGCTATCAAACCACTCAACCAAATAATCCCTTTCCCTTAAACTAATTGTTTATACAACAATAATAATATATGTACAAATTATTATATTATTTTTTTCGTATAATATTCAATTATTTCATGCCACTTATATATATGTAGAGATATAATTATTATTTGTGTAATAGCCACTCCTTGATTGTACAAGTAAATTATTATTATTTTTATTTATTCATTTTTTTTTTTTTGACATCTGAAATTCAGATATCAATTATTAATTTGCAGCAGTAGGGTGCGTTCTTCCTCCAATGATGACCCTAACTCAATCCAAAAATGGAAACGACGACAAAAGATTTTCTCCACAACCACAAACCAAATCCCGATGACCAATGACCATGCACCATCATGAATAGAACCTTCATGCTAGTGCTGAAACTAGATAGTGGGCAAAAGGACTTTTTACCAAAGCAGCAGAAGCCAAAAGCTGGGATCCGAACTAGCAGCTCACATAAGTTACAGTTGCCCTATAAAATTTTATTTAACCCCCTATACTATATACTATTTATAATTCATTCATAAGTTTAAGACTTTCTGATATTGTAAAATTTTATTTAACCCCTTATACTCTGTTTTATTTTATTATAACCCGTAGAGTACCAATTCGCCCATATAATTTTAAATTCCCAAACTACCCTCCATTTATTTAAAAAATATAATAATTATTAAATGAATTATAATAATAATAATTATTTTATTATAACTATAAATATAATTATAAATTTTTAAAAATAGATTATTATTAACAAGAATAAAAAGTATTATAATTAATTAATCTATTAAAAATAATTAATAATAATTTTTTCATTAAATTGTTAATAATAATAATCAACGATAATTATTATTAATAATTAATTTTTGAATAACAATAATTAAAATACAAAATAATAATTATGATAAAAAATAATTAAGGATTTTATAGTAATATGTTAAATTTAACCCATTCCGATTTTGATTCTAAAACAAAGTAAACACATAAATGGTAATACATCTCATTTTAATTACGATTCCTGCAGTTTAAGTAAATAAATTATTTTGATTCCAATTCCTCATTTCGATTATACTTATTCCGATTTTAACTCATTTTGTTTCTAGCTATTTTTTTATTCATATTTAGTGAACACACTATAAAATTGTAAACCACTCCATATTCAATTAGATCATCCTATATTATTTACAATTTATTCATAAGTATTACGAATTTTATAGTGCATTTACTAAATAGGAATCGAAATTAACTGGAAACATAATGAGTTAGAATCGGAATAGCTATAATCAAAATAAGGAATTAGAATTAGAATAATTTATTTGCTTAAAACTGCATGAATCATAATTAGAATGAGTTGTATTACCATTTATGTGTTTACTTTGTCTTAGAATCAAAATCAGAATGAGTTAAATTGTAAATAATTACTATAAAATCTTTAATTAATTTTTATCTTAGTTATTATTTTTATATTTTAATTGTTTTTATTATTATACAAAAATTAATTAATTATAATAATACTTTTTATTCTTGTTAATAATAATAATAATCTATTTAAAAATTATAATTATATTTATAGTTATAATAAAATAATAATAATAATAATTCATTTGATAATAATTATATTTTTAATTAAATGGATGATATTTTGAGAATTTAAAATAAAGTGCACTGAAATAAATTATAATTAGGGGGCGAATTGGTGCTCTAAGGGCTTCACTGAGATAAAATAAAGTACAAAGAGCTAAACGAAATTATACAATGCAGAAAGTCGTAAAATACAAGTGAATAAATTATAAATAACATAGAGTATAGGGGGCTAATGAAATTTTTCAGAGCAGCTGTAACTTACATCAGCTGTAACTTAGGCGGACCCCCAAAAGGTGTTTTGGTTTTGGAAGCTTTAGTTTGCTACAAGTCAAATGAAAAAGCAGTTCCCGTGATCTGTCAAATGAGATGCGGGCATATGGCTCTGATGCAAGAGACGCTGGCGGTAGGGTCATCACAATGGATAAGCCACCGTGTCTGCGAGTAAAGGCCCCCCCCCCCAATCCATCTCCATCAAATTTTAATTTCTTTATTGTTTCCTATGCATGCCTTCATAAATTTCTTCCCATTGTAAAGTCAATCTAGTGTGTCGCATAATCATAATTAGTTTGTTCTGTGATTCATAATAATCCAAAAATACACACACTTAGTTTATTTATGAAGCTAAAAAGATCTGTTTATTTATAGATGACACTTTAAGAAGAAACCTTTAGTTTATGTGTGTCTATTTTAACAAGACTGTTTAAATCGAAACTCATTGGACCAACGAGATTATTGAGTTTAGCCCAAAGAGGGGTTGGCCCAAAAGGACCACATAAGCCCTTCCAACAAGCCACGTTACTTTTTCTTCTTTCTTCCCCCCACCCCATTAAGACGACGTAACCAAAAAGAAGAGGGTGCTCCTTTTTCTTCCATACCGAACCGAAAGTTACAATAAATATAAAAAAGAAAAAGAAATTAATAAATTAAAATTGAGAATGATGAAGATTCAGCGAAGCGTACATAGATATGAAGATTATACAATTGATAAAAGATTTGAAAGCAAGGTCATATTCATGTGATGATTCATGAAGTAATTGTAACTAGCTAGGGGCAGCCATGGGAAATATATAATGGTCACGACCTTAACCTTATCTAGACATAGGATTTACTTTCTTTTAGTTGCCTAACCTCTCTTTGGACTTTGGCATTAACTTTTGCTTGTGCTGCATGTGATGTGATTATGAAGGTCTGAAAGGAAAGGAAAGAAAAGAAAAGGAGAGGCGGTTCTGGGCTTTCAAACAGATTATGACCCACAATCACATTCACATTTATTCACACTTGCCTTTGAGTGAGTAGGTCTCCTTCTCCTCCTCCGAGCGAGCATGTACTTTATTCTATTTATTTATTTAAGCTTTGAAAGAGAAGCTGGCTTCAACTCACCTTGCACAAAATTAACAAGTCAAAGTTGTTGGGAAAATCTAAGAGGATTGACTGATTGAACCTCGGATTACACATTATCTAATGCACCCAAGGAGGCCGCATGCACGAACAAGTTGAGTTTTTTTTTTTTTTTATATATATATATATATATATAGTGAGTAATTTATAGAGTTTGTTTAATTTTGAATAAGCCCACTCCACTTTCCTCTTAAAATTTACATAAGCCAAACGAGATTGATCATATTACTTGCAAGTCTTCTTGATTACTACGCGTGAAGATGGCCTTTTTATCTGGTATTTTTGTCGTTTTGCTTGACAGTTCGGCAATGCATTTAACACGTGGCAAACCAGGATCCATGTGGAAAGTATTCAATAAAAGGTAAGGTGAGGGGCTGCATTGATATTTTAGCTTATTTTACCCTTTGGCTTTACGAGTCTTTGAAGTTTGAACCAAGATTCAAGGAGTTGGCTATTTCTCTTTCCGGTGCCTGAAATATGTTTTATTTGTGCAATTTGGCTCATTCTTTTGACAATTTGAGTGCCGCAGCATTTTCCTTTCAGTTTCCTTAATATGGCAAGAAGCAATGTGTCAGCAGCGGTTGCTCTCGCGGGAATGGGATGCTTTTTTCTTCTTCATCATTAAAATTTTCTACTTGCGAAATAAATTACCGTAATAAATAAACTGATATTGACTGACTAATGTCTCTCTTTAAAAACAGAATGACGCCATTGTTGACGTAAGGAGAACCCAGCAACCATTGCTGACGCCATCACTCTCGTCACCTAAACGACTTCATCTTCCTAACGACTCCTTTCCAAATTACCCCACAACCACATCTTCCCCTGTTTTCTTTTATCTTTCTTCCCCCTGTTTTTTTTTCTCTTTCTTCCTTTTTTATCTCTCTCTCTCTCTCTCTCTCTCTCTCTGGTGCGTTACTGTACTCATTGATGGGGACAAGTGAAATTTCCTCTTAAACTGACATGCAACACGTTTTTCTTCTTTGTCCCGGTGTTCATTTCTTCTTTTAATTTTATTCTTTTCTTACCCCTTTGCTCTGTTTCTTCTTCCCCTGTATCAGAGTGTACTTTAGATGTTTTGTTTATGTCTTTTATCATTGGATGGATCTGATTGCAACTGGGTAATCTGTGTGGATTTGATTTATTTAGAAATTTTCTTTTTTAAACATTTGATAGTCTGATGTTTCTGGGATTTTGTGTTACGTGGTTATTATGTTGAGAGATGGCGTTGCACGATCAAGCAGATTGTCGCAACTCCTGTAATACGATAATAGTTGAGTCTTTTATTTTATGTTCCCTCTTGGTTGGATATTTGATAGTTCGTGAATAACTCTTTTTTTTTTTTTTTGGGTAAATTTTGGATGGCTAATTCGATTGAACCGTCATCATCTTTGAGCTTTACTTCGTCTTCTCATCTGTCAAATGGCTCAATTAGTCATAACCAATCTTCTTTTTCGGCTCCTGAGAAGGGGGTTAATCTTGAAGTTTTTAGTCTAAATAAGCTTAGTTCTAGTTTGGAACAACTCCTGATTGATTCCACTTGTGAATATAGTGATGCTGAAATAATTGTTGAGGGTATCCCAGTTTGTGTTCATCGATGTATTTTGGCTGCAAGGAGTAAGTTTTTTTATGAGTTATTTAAGCGTGAGAAGGGGTCAGTTGATAAGGAGGGAAAACCAAAGTATCCCTTGAGTGGGTTGTTGCCTTATGGCAAGGTTGGATATGAAGCCTTTTTGATTTTCTTAAGTTACACGTATTCTGGAAAGTTGAAGCCTTTTCCGATGGAGGTGTCAACTTGCGTTGATAACATATGTGTTCATGATGCATGTAGACCTGCTATTAATTTTGCAGTGGAAATGATTTATTCCTCATCTATTTTTGAATTGCCGGAGTTGGTTTCACTTTTCCAGGTCAGGATGCCTTCTTTATTCTGGTTACAATTTACTTTTCATAAGCAAATTTACCTACTTAATCAATACATGCCTTTGGTATAGAGCTTGGGAACTGCCTTCTGGATCAATCTTTTTTTAATGCAAACTGAAAAGATGAATACAATAAAGTGATTTTTTTTTTCTCAAGTAACAATAATAAGATCCTCTGTGTGTTTTTGTTCATTATCCACATCTGTATAATTTCAATTTGCAGACACCGAGAGGAACATATGTTGACTTAATAATCTACGTATTTGCAGCGACGTCTACTTAATTTTGTTGGGAAGGCTGTTGCAGAAGATATTATTCCAATCCTTTTGGCTGCCTTCCATTGTCAATTAAGTCAGCTCCTTGCTCAATGTGTTGATAGAATAGTGCGTTCAGATCTTGATACTATCTCCATTGAGAAAGAACTTCCCACTGAAGTTGCGGAGGAAATTAGAATGCTCCGACTCAAGTCTTTTCCTGATGATGAGAACACTGCAGTTGAGGTGGACCCTTTGCGTGAAAAGAGAATCAAGAGAATACACAAGGCACTAGATTCAGATGATGTCGAACTTGTAAGACTTTTGTTGTCTGAGTCTGAAATAACCTTAGACGAAGCCAATGCACTCCATTATGCTGCAGCGTACTGTGATCCCAAGGTGTTGTCTGAGGTTCTCAGCCTCGGATTAGCTGATGTCAACCTTAGAAGTTCTCGGGGTTATACAGTTCTACATATTGGTGCAATGCGCAAGGAGCCATCAGTGATTGTGTCACTTCTAACTAAAGGAGCTTGTGCATCAGATTTGACCTTGGATGGGCAAAGTGCCGTCAGCATCTGTAGAAGATTGACAAGGCCAAAAGATTATCAGGCAAAAACAGAGCGGGGAAAAGAAACAAATAAAGATCGTATATGCATTGATGTTCTGGAGAGAGAAATGAGGAGGAATCCGATGGCTGGTGATGCCTTTATCACCTCCCACACTTTATCTGATGATTTGCACATGAAGCTGCTGTATCTAGAAAATAGAGGTACTCTTTTCTGTGTATATGATGACTTTGGTTTATATTCTCTTGAAATATTTGAAGTCACTACAGTGGTAAAGTAGCATAATAAAATTGCATATGAAAATTTATGTGATTATTCTATGTAGAGTTCTAAGCTATAGCCTTATGGAATCTTGATGTGCATTTGGATTTACACTTGTTCCAAAATTTAATTGGCCATTTTTTTTTTTCGCTTGCTGTCTTTCTCCTCACACTGGTTTTTATCCTTGCTACTACAAATATTAGATAAATAGATTTTATGCCCTTTTCTTTTACATGCATTTTGGGGAAAGTTGAATGTTGTAGGCAACGTATAGCACTTAGATTTTATCCAAGTTGAATGCTTCGGATTTAAAATGCATGAGCATTGAATGAGTTAAAGAAGAATTCTAAAGCATTAATACAGGGTTTTGAAACCTTCAATGCATGAGGTCAGGTTTGATGAAAGTTTGGGCATTCTTATATTGGCATATATAATGCTTACTACACATGCAAAGATGTCCTGTTTGTGGAGTTGATGAACAGTCCGGTGATGGCTTGGCCTCCAACTCAATAATGGTTTTGATTGATTCTAATTTGCCTCTCTTATGGCCTTTTTTACACTTAAGAATGATGAGTGCTGACTGGTTTTATGCATTGCAGTGGCATTTGCACGGTTACTCTTCCCTACTGAAGCCAAGCTAGCAATGGACATTGCCAATACTGAGACAACATCTGAGTTTTCTGGTTTCTGTGCATCAAAAGGTTCAAGTGGAAACTTAAGGGAGGTTGACTTAAATGAGACACCTGTAATGCGGAACAAGAGACTTCGTCCTAGGATGGAAGCCCTTATGAAAACAGGTAATTGCGAGTTTTCAGTGTCTTCCATATTCAGATATATTTATTGTCTTAAGTTTGATACTTGGTACCGCTATTTTAAATCATTCAACACAGATTGATACTTTGTTTACTTCAACATTTAGTATTCATTGCTAAAGTTGCTTGCTTTTAAACCCTTTGGTTATGGTGATGACAGTGGAGATGGGTCAGCGTTATTTTCCCCATTGCTCAGAAGTGTTGGATAAGTTCATGGAGGACGACCTTCAGGATTTGTTTTTCCTTGAGAATGGCACCAAAGAAGAGCAGAGAGTAAAGAGAATGCGCTTCATCGAGCTCAAAGATGATGTTCAGAAGGCATTTACAAGGGACAAAGCCGAGATTAGCCGATCAGGGTTATGTTCCTCATCATCCTCATCATCATTTAAAGATGGTGTGAAGTACAAGCTCGGAAAATTATGATGTAAAAATGTCGATAATAATAAGTCTAGTAACAGAGTGACCCATTTTCTTTGCAATTTTATCCAGGACCAAACTCTCACTGTATACTACCTGTATCACAAAATTAAGTCATTGAAAGGATCATCGTTTGATAGCTTATAGGAAAATGTGCTTCAGTAACCCATGAGAAACTTCTTTTTAGGAAAATTGCCGCTGAGTTCTTTTTCTTTTTTTTTTTTGGGGAAAAAATTTGATTCCACAGAAAAGTAGACCTGGGAAAATGCCTTGCTAGAGCACTCGGACTAGTATTGCAGACGTGACAGAAAAATTGATACCTTGCTGGGGTCCAACCTATTATTCTTATTTATTTATTTATTGACAGGATCTGTTATTCTTATTCTTGTCCAAGGAAATTGATTTTTGTTTCTGCCAGTTAAGAAGTCACGATTCTATCTCTCTGATCACTTTTAATAGGGAATATATTTCAGTGAATGGTCGGATCGGTCTTTTCTCTGTTCTTAATTCTTCCCGAGTTCTGATGACAGAATGCGGACAAAGAAAACTAGCACTTCCGCCTTCTTTTTCTTTTCTTCTTTTGCATTTTCCTGTCAAGATTCGAATCCTCAGTGGCCAACCAACCATGACATATCGCTACTCATGAGTGCTGATTTTATATTGTTATTAAAATTTAAAAAAAATATTAATCTATATAATTTAATAATATAATGTAATTATAATACTATTAAACCGTGTAATTTACTGATTTTTTCAAATTTTAATAAAACTGAGATCTTAGATTGGAGCATTTCTATACTACTTATCAATACCTTGAGTATGAATGCCTTTGGCCGTTTCGGCCGTTTAGCCATTGTAACTGGTAAAGTAATCAATCTGGGTTAACAACATATGAGTTCCCAGTTTTGAAATTTGATCCAAATCAAGGATTAAAATACAAGCAGAACTAATTCCTCGCTTTAATTAAGTAAAAATATTAAGAATCTGCAATTAAAATAAGAGGCGGAATCATTTTTTTCCGACGATTATTATTAAGCTCTATTGTTGTGGCAGCTCCCTGAAGAAAATGAGCTGCTTTATTCCCCATCTTTGTGACATTTACCAGAACAAAGAAGCAAATCATGGATATTTCATCTCAATGCCAAAACTAAAGTGAATCGAGTAATTAAATGTGCCAAATGTTACCCCTCAATAAAACATGAAAACTCAAAAGATCCAGATGATAATTATCCCCAATAATTTGACGATTTTAGCATGCTGGGTTTGGAGTGGCTGTTCTCACTTCTAAGCTTCAACTACCATTTTCTTTACCTATGATTTCAGCGCAATTAAAAGCTGTGGTGTGTTAGAACCCTGAAATCTAAACCAAATTAAAAGTTCCTATAAACTTGAATGAGAGGTGAAGCAGAGCTGAAGATCTAAATAGCACGGTCAAATTCAACACAAATCCAGTTAGTCAAGACTCAAGCGCCCAACTCTCATCCTAGGCTCTTAACTACAGATAATGGTATTAATTTAGAAGAGGAAGAGATAAAAGAGTTTGTTCCAACAACTGATCTACGCTGATTTTACATGTCTGTTCAACAGTTATAGATAATCTGTACCGATGACACAATATAAAGCTACTTGTCTAATTGTTCAAAGATTCCCACAAAACATGCAATGGAAACAAAATATAACACAGTTCTATGGTTCACACACAACAACGCTGACCATTCTGCACTGATATAGGTTAAGAAGGTTTTTTATTCAATATCATTCTTCTATTGAGTGAAGATGGATGCTTGAAGTAGGTTTTGTAAAAAAGATGAACATGGACATCATATGTTTGCAACTAAGATTCAATCCCCACCTCCCTACTCCCCAAAGTCCCAAAAAGAAAAAAACTGGAAAAAGGGAAAAAATTAATTGGGGGGAAATGAAGTAGAATGCGAAACAAAAAGAGAATCAGTTTAGATTTGTTGTCATGAAACACCCTTGCTATATTTACACTGGTCAAAGCTGCATCTTGAGCTATCAAACTAAATAAAATATCCAAGCAAGTGATTGAGAAAATAAGGTGAAAGAATCATAGCACATATATACATATTCAAACAACAAATACTTGGCTAAAAGAAAATTTAAAACAAAAACACATAAATAAAGGATAGAGTTAGCCTTAGCTTGAATTTGATGATTTCTTTAAACTTTCCCACATGGCTGGGCCTTCAGGATGGACATCCACAAAATATTTTTCAAATTTTGCATCTGAACATGCAAGGATAGTGCTCAAAGACAATGTGGGCTTTGCCACCCCTCTCTCCCTCAGCCACACATACATTTTACATCTATGGTTAATTCTCCCCATATCATAACATAAATATGCTGGAAAAGCCACAACAGACTCAAGTGGATAGCATAAATAATTTTTTAAATAATCAATCTTCTTTTCAAGTACATCTTTACTCTGGTTGAGCACCATCGGAGCACGTTTAACTATGTTTCTAACAACATCGCTGTCTAAACCAGCTTGTACAAGGCAGTCGAACCTCTCCTGTAATTGATCACCTCTGCCTCGGAACTGTTTCAAAGCTTTTGTCACCTCTTCTGAGTTTTCCACATAACCCAATCTCAACAAAAATTCTGTTTTCTCCACATCTTTACTAGGATTTTGACAATCAACCTGTTCATCGATTTTAACTTCTGTTTTAGAAGCCAAATGGAACAACTTTAATGGGTCATCCTTTATAATTTGGCATAAACTCTCTCTCCCAACTTCTAATTTGCTGCAGACAGTTTTAGGCCCCTTGAGAGAACATGAACCCATAAGCTCTGCATGCATCAATACCATGTTTGAAATGTCTTTCATTCCCATTCCGATCTCGATCAAGAATCCCACAGCCTGCAAGAGATTTTTCACAAACTTGGAAGACAAGATTTGTGGATTTTGTGAGAATAAAGAATATACTTCATTCATCTTCAAACCCAGTTTGAGTAACCGGCCAAACAATACATAAACCTTTTGCCCTGAGCCTTCAAACACTAATGCAGGATTAGTTTTGAACAAGTTAAGCAACTGAACCTCATTATAACCTATTTTGTCTAGAAAATCTAATGTTTCAGACACTTGATCCCAATTGTATGAGCCTTTACCAGATAAGTACCTTCCAATCCAATCATTCTTGAATCCTAGTTCCTTTAGCTTCTCAAGAACCTTAACAAATCTACTATCAACACCACCAATCAACAGTGATGGGCAACAACTGACAAGCTTAATAACAGTGTTTTTACTGAGACCCAAATTTTCATAAGCCCAAAGTTTCGAAGCCAACACTCCGCGATCGTGTCGAAATATCTCTGTGGCTTCTACATACATCTTTCCCATCTTGCTTCGAGGAATACCATAATCGCATAAAACATGAAAGTTGTCAAGTAAGACTTCATCATCACTTAAAAACATCAAGTGCCTTGGAAGAAGTGGGGAGAGCTCAGATTGGCTTAAACCCAAGCTTTCAAAGAAGGGCTCAAACTCATTAATTGGATTGTACCTAAGGAACCTCGTTAAAGATCGAGTGACATCCTTACCGCTATCAATCTTGGATAACAAATTTAGAACAAAATCCGGGGAGTTCTTGCTGATATGCTCAGCATCCATGTACCCTAAGCTCCTAGTAGAATGCAAGTAATCAAAAAGAACCTCCTGAGCTTCAGTCCTTGCAAGTCGGGAGACTCGGCTGGCAACTAAAGACGCAGGTGGCTGAGTTGACTCAGCAAGGGAGACTTTTGGTTGGTGGGTAAGTCTAGAACTGCAAAAGGATCTAACTCTAACAGGAATAAAAAAAGCATTTTGCTTTTGCATAATACTAGTTTTTTCATTGGAAACTGGAAAGAAAACAAGAAAATGATTGATTTGAGTGATCATTTGAGAGACTCCAGATACCCTTTTACGGTTTAGGGATAATAACATCGGAAGCAAAGAAATTTAGTAAGTGAAAGTTCGAAACTGAACATCAACTAAGAGTAAAATGCATGTGAGAACTGTGGTGTCCTAATTGAAATAGCTGAATTGAAGTAAAAGACAATGAAAATGAGAATGGGAAAAGTTCCAATTCTGTTACCTTAGGATTGGAATTTGGGGAGATTAGTTTTGATGCCCAGGGCCAACTTCTGGTTCTCCTCAGGAAGGGGGAGACTGCGACTGCGATTGTATTAGTTAGGGTTTGATGTTAATAGAATTCTCCAATTGGTTGTAGAATCAGCCCCTGACCTCAATTCATATGGTGTCCTACAAAATTAATTCTGTCACGTACTTTTTTTTACAGCTGCTATATTATTACATTAAATAGTAAGGGCCGTTTGAGGTTGTTTTAGGAGAATTAAAACTGATTTTGAAAATTTAAAAATTAATTTTAGTGTTTGGTAAAAAAAAATTAAAATTATTTTTATTAAAATTAGCTGCTGATTTTGAAAAGTAGGGAATGAGTAATTTTTAAATTTTGATTTTGAAAATCAATTTTATCATTTAATATAATTTCATAAATATTTTTAAAACTATTACTTAAATTTAAAATTATCTTTATTCAAATTGGAAACAAAATAATTTATAAAAATTTATATTATAATTCATAAATATAAATTTATTGATATCTATAAATTATTAAAATATATAATTTAATAAAAATTATTAAATCATAAACTATTAAACCATATGATTAATTATTGTGCCCCATTAAAAAAACCGTACTTGAGAACATATATATATATATGTCTCGTAAGATCGTTGTTGTATTGTTTTCAAATGTATACCACTTAACTATATATATTTTTTAAAAATATTCAGTTCCCCTTGTAGTAAATTCTTTCACCGTTTAGATATAAATTTGGAGGGTGTACATATACTTTTAGCATTATACTTTACAGAGATGAGAATCATAGACATGACACGTGTTTAATGCTCAAATTAAATAAAAATAATTAAGTAAATATTAATGCAAAGTAACATAATAAAACTAAACTATATCCGAACACTCCAAATCAAGCCTTATCCGATCAAAATCAAATATTCAATACAAAATAAAAATCAAAATCTGGATGATGATGATGATGATGATGATAATAATTGTTGAGTAATGAAAAATACTAGTTCGGCCATGTCCTCATCTCTCAACTTAAGGTGAATCTCCTCAGTTGAGTGGCATGAGCAGAATTTTGGTTAAGCATCATGTATGGGCACGTGCCAACTAGAGACAAGCACTGACCAGATATATACATACCGATCAAATGATCATCACCCAAAGAAAGAGAACACGATCTCACGAAATCGCGACAATTTCGTCATATCTCAAACCATTGGGAAGAACATAACATTCCACGTTTACCCACGATTCGGTAGTTGGAGACCCATGAGAGTCAATCATCACCCAAAAATGGAGGACATAAAGAATTTTCAGAAAACGTGGGATGACGGCTATAAAAGGCCAAAAGACCGATGAAAAAAGAGATGAAAAAATGGAGAAAAAAAGGAAAATTCTGCCAAATTATTATTAGAAATTCTTATATCCAAACTTTTGATATATTTTCATACCGAGAATATTATAATTAATTCGGACAACACAAATCATATAGTTTTCCCGTAAATACCTTGTGCTAACTTAAGTATCGGAGGGTTTATACAGGCAAAACCACAGGCATCTCTGATCTGTTTCTGTAGATGCAGGATTAGAAAGAAGAAAAGGAGTGATTCCCATCCAGGAGCACGAACAATTGCTGAAGCAGGGAGAGGACAACGTCTTCCCATTAAACATACAAGCGTTGGTGGCACAGATCAAGTCGGACCAAGGGCTAACAGATTTTTCATCAACAATAATCATAATTATTATTAACTTTGCAGGTCAAATTGCTTATCACAATTATTGCATGTTCGCAGGGGCAAAAACGTAAAAGAATCCAAAACGTTTGCACGTAATGGTATTTATGTAACGGCAGAGGGGTGAAGGGGTTATTTGGGAAATTAGATCAATACAATATATTGGTCGAAGATAGAATCAATAGAATTAGTTAAAAAATAGAATTAATTATAATTAAAGAACTTTATATATATAACAATTGAGCGTACGAAAGATTTTCTATTTCATTTAAACTTTTCCTAAACAAAAATTTAAATCAATTAAATAATTTAATACGGCTTAAATTTCAAATATCACACTCATAAAGTCCTAAACATACAACTAATGTGACATATAAATTACATGTATAATATAATTAAATTCAATCTAATCTAATTAAATATATTTAAATGTTGATCGTCACACGACCATAAAATGCGTTATGGCAACCTTCTTCCGCAAAATAAAAAAAGTCACTCACATAATCCATGCTTGCTTCTAGAGTTGTAGTCATCCAATCCACACAAACAAATTTAAAAAAAAAAAAAAACACACACTGCCGCACACACAAAAGCTGAGCAAAACGACGCGTACAAGCACAAGCTAACCTCAGCACCACTTTCCATTTTTGTCCCCTTCCTCTCTCCATTTTCATTCTTCGGCATTTCCATCTTTATCTATATATATTAAATAAATCTCAAGCCTTTCATTTACTGTTTGCAGTTGAAATATCATTAAAAGATTGTGAGTTCCGACCCCATTCAAGGGAGGAAAAAAAAAAATCTCGTTGATTTGAACAAAACAAAACCTCACGGTTGGTGGGTTTGTGGGTGCATATGATGATTGCTTTTGGTCCTCCATCGTGTTTTTTTTGTTGGATTTTGCATTGATTAGCTCCAGCATTTATCGTAAATTTATTTTATTTGTGGATATTTATGCTTAAGGGTAAGCTTTTCAATCTGATTCATCAGATTTTGTTTGGTTTTATTGTTATTATTATTATTTAACGATGTTTCTCATGATCTTCTTGTTGTTGGGTATTTTTGTGTAAACTGATTCTGTTATTTGTAAGTAATAAAGCTTTATTTTTTTTAATATTTAATTCTAATTCCTTTCGATTGCTCTATTAATATTTAGCTGCAACTCTAAGTATCAATACTTATTAATCCTGTGAAACTGGTTGTTATATACTGGCTTTGCTTGTAGGCTTTTAGAACTATGTTATAAGTTATATCAGTAGAACTTTTTGTTTTTGTGTTATCACCGTTAAACATCCTTTGCTCTGATCATTCTTGCACCAATGAACCTCTGGAAAAGTAAAATTTTCACTTTTCAACTGTAATTTGTACTCTGTAGATGTATTTTTCCTTGGGCGCCGTTTCACGGACCCTAAAGTATGAAATATTTGATTTCTTGCATTCTTTAGCTGGCTGACTCTGAAACTTGGTCGTGCAAATGCAGTTTTTCAATTAATAGTTCATCTTACATTAGAAATGTCATTCTCGGTCATTGGCTAATATTTTCTTCCGTATTAACTTAATTACTATGCCCTCAAATCCCCACCCCAAAACTCGCCTCTTAAGAGCAATGATAGAGCCACAAACACTTTTACCAACTTATTTTGTTCAAATTGACGTTGCATAACTGTATTGGTTTGGATGAAAATATCCCCTGGCCTTGATTTATTTGAATTATTTTGTATTTTCACTAACCAATGAAATTATACCACATCAGTTTATACAAGAGTTTGCGGCTCTATCATTACTCTTCTCTAATATTCGGTTTGTTTAGTAATGGTTTTCTCTATGGCCCTTGATCTATGTGTCTGCTATTTTAGCTGTGATGTGAACTGTAAGCAAGCTAATAGTATTTCTAGAAAATCTTTCTGCATGAATTATTGAAATAAATGCTGCCATGGGAAAGTTCCCATTCAACTGTTTCTCGATGCTGACCAGAACATAGATTTATGGAATATGATGGTGTCTTTCATAATTAATTTGCTTCAAAATGATGATTTTGTTTTTCCTTTAGTACTGACTTATTTCTTATGCTTTTGGGAACAGTTGAAAAAGCAAGATGAAGCGAGGAAGAAAATAGTAGAGTGCAGAGAAGAAATATAAGATCTGATAATTAAGGTAGAAGGAATTATAATGGCAATGTCTGAACAGACAGTGACAGCTATTAAGTCCTATCAAAATCAAGCGCAAGTGCTGGTCAAGAACTACATAATAGCAGACTCTTTCATTCCATATACATCCATCCTTGCTGGCTTACTGGCCTGCAAAGTGGTACACTCTTTTCTCCTTGTTGCTTTATACCTATTTTATTTGTGCACTTGCTTTTTTTTCCTTCTCATTATATATCATATTGAATATTTTTTCTCTCTAACAGGTCTATGATCTTACTCAGTTAATTAGTACCTTTTACTTCAAGGCATATAATGGTCTTACAAAAATCCAACGAATGGAGTGGAACAATCGGTCAGTTCATAATCCATATTTTTGCATTTTCTTTTTGTAGTTGTTGTTTATGCCCTTATTGATTAATATTCTAATTTCAACAGTGGTATCTCTACGGTTCATGCAATTTTCATCACTGCCTTGTCGTTGTACTATGTGTTCTGGTCAGATCTCTTTTCTGACCAACAGCATACTGGTCCTATTACTTTCCGGAGCTCCTGGCTCTCTAATTTTGGATTAGGGGTGAGTATTTTTAGTTATTAAGCATTTAGCAAAGATTGTGTTCATAGCTTTTGAGAAGTAGGAAAACATACATGCTCACACCTTTCGAGGAGTTTCTTTCTCATTTAAAATATATGTATGCCTGAGATTCATAGCTTCTATGTTCTACATTATAGCTGTTTGTGGTAATATGGTTCAGTTTTTCATATTGCAGATAAAAGGAAAAGCTGCTCTACGAATTTTCTCAAAACTATAATTTTTGTGTTATGATTCCTTGTACTTTCTTGGTTGACCATTGCAGTTAGGACTGGCTATAGTTATAATCCATCTTCTCTTTGCATTAGCAAGACAAAGCCCTATGATGTACATGACTTTTGATTCGCTTCTATGTGATTCCCATCCCTTGTTGTTACATCTCGAAAATAAAGAAACATTTCTGTTGATTTTGCTTAAATCATAGGCATGTCTTTGTAAATACAGGCAGCTCCTCATTGATTTTTGCTAGGGCTGTGAAATAGTTCTCATGGCTGTTATTATTTGTCTTGTTGGATAAGTGTGGGACCCTCTATTGTAAGTGTTTTGAGTTCATGATTTGATATGATTTTGACAGGTTTCTGTTGGTTACTTCCTTGCGGATCTTGGAATGATTTTTTGGCTATACCCTTCTTTAGGGGGAATGGAATATGTAAGTATAATTCTCTAGGAAAAGGCAATCAAGCATTGATTTTGTGCGATTGCTACCTTTTTTTTTCTGTTGTAAAAACTCTCTGATAATGGTGTAACTGGTTTGACTGACATACTCCTTTTTCTATAGTTATTCTGTCTACAGCACTCTTAGACAAACATTTAAACAGCCCTGCGTTTTGCTTATGTTTGGAGTTTCTCAGGCATGTTGTGTTGGTTTCTATAAGTGAATATAAAGTATACTTGAGGCAAACATTAAAAATTGAGTCTTCTGGCTTCAGGTTCATGTTTGAACTTAATAGTTTTTAATGTATTTTTGGTATCAATTTCAGTGCACCCCAGCTATAAATTTTCAAGACAACTTATATGCTGAATTTTAGTATTTGTGGGTTGAATCTGCATAAAACTAAACAGTAAGGTCTAGATTTGAAAAGCTCAGCTAGTTGCATATAGACAATCAATTTGAAGGTGGCATTTGCATTAAGTCCATAGTGGATCCATACATGCAATGTGGAAGGCATGGTAGTACTACTGATAAGATAGTAGAATCTGATTTCAGGTTGTCCATCACTCTCTTTCCGGAATTGCAGTAGCATATTCTATGTTTTCTGGAGAAGGTCAGCTTTATACATACATGGTGCTCATCTCTGAGGTGACAACTCCAGAGATCAACATGAGATGGTAGGTTTTGTGCTAGTTAACATTTTATTAGGGTCCAGAATTAGATTTTAATTATCTCTTTGGGCTTACAAAGGTACCTTGATACGGCTGGTATGAAGAGGTCCACCGCATATCTCGTAAATGGGGTTATTATCTTTTTTGCTTGGCTGGTGAGTTGAATCCTCTTGAGTTTTCAACATTGAGAGACTTAGTTTATTATTTGGAATGCTCCTGAAACAAATTGTGAAAATTGCAGATTGCAAGAATTCTGCTGTTTGTTTACATGTTTTACCATGTTTATTTGCACTATGATCAGGTAATTCCCTCCATCTGACATTTGTATTTCCTGAAAATGATATATTTTATTGTTTAATTCATATAGCAGAAGTTTAGCCTTCTTTCTTTTTTTCCTCTCCCAACTAGTAATCTCCTATGATTTGGGATGGTAATTCTCCTCCTCTGTTTTAATCTTGTTCCAAATGTTTAGCAATATCTGTTGTTTATATTCTTCTCTTTGTTAGCCTATTAAAGCAGATTGACCTGATGCTGACACTTCTGAACCTTTATGATTATTATTATGTTTTTAATCTTTTATTAGCTAACGACTTCTTAACTTTGTATATGCAGTGGGATTATCCAATTATTTCTTCACTTCTCCCCTTTGTTGCATAAAACCCCATTTTTGTCCTTCAAGTTTGCATCCTTCAAACCTCTAGTCGCTTCATCTTTATCTACCTATCCTTCAACATCTGTTGTTAACCTGTCAGTTGATGCAGTTTATTGGCATGAATATTTAGTTGACTTGGTTAATATTTACCCTACGACATTGAGGGATGGAGTAACTAAATATTAGTTGACTATGGAATATTTTGTTGACATGGCAATCATCAGCTCTTTCTCTTCCTTCTTGTTTCTCGGTCTCGCTTTCTACTCTTCTTTTTCTGATTTGGTCAATGTGACTGCTGAGGAGGAGACAGAGGTAGAGGAGAAATTGAGAATGGCAAAGAGGAAAGGGCATAGAGAGGACAGGAGAACAGGAAGAGAGCCAATGATTGCCATATCTCCTAGGTTTTTTTCCACATTAACTGATATTTAGGCACTGCATTCTAAAATGTATCATAACTGGTTTAGCATGTTGGCACGTCAACTAAATATGTACCCTAGTAGCCAAACACGCTTTAGCTGTTACATCAATTACATATTGAAATCAGTTAATTTGGCAGTCAACGTGAATAGAAAGGCCCAAATCTTGGAAGGACTGAGCCGGAGTGAATGAACTGCTCCAAGAGACCTTAATTTGAACCTTGAAATAGACTTGGAGGACAAGAATGGTCATCTTCTTTGTTTTAATTTCTGACATAGAAATATGTTACTCTCTTTGGTTAAGTCATAATTTTTTATTGATGTTATATATTATGTCAGTGTTCAATTTTTATCTAGAATTCAGAAGATTCTTGAATAATTTGATTTAAAAAAAAGGGATCGTACGTAAGTTAAAAATTGTCTGGAGTCTCAGTTATGACATCAAGTCACTTGATTGAATTGGCAGGTTGTCGAGATGCATGCTATCGGCTATCTCTTGGTTTTTGTGGTGCCATTTGTGCTCGCTATCATGAACTTGATGTGGTTTGGGAAGATCCTGAAAGGATTGAAGAAAACTTTAGCCAAGAGGCAGTGATAGATGTACAATCTAGACTAAAATCTTGTCATTTAGCTGTGCATTTTTTCAAATTTCTTTACTGTATAAATCACAGAGAAAGGGAAAAAGGGGAAGCCATTTGAAGGTAATGTAACTTCTAAAGTTGTTGAAAATCAAACTGCTGTATATGTTCCACTTTCATAGGCTACTGATTCAAAGAGCCGTCTAATCTTACAACCAAATTTGTTTTACTTGCAGTTTTCAAACACCTAATTGTTTTTTTATGCCTTAATTTCGTTGATGTAGCGGCCTCTGATAGGTTGGTGCCGTCAAGATGTAATTGTGTTATCAGCAATCTCTTTTCTTTAGGCAAAACTTTAAAAATACTTGAGGCTTCTTGTAAAGATTACGATGAACACAGAGCTCTGTAGCCTGGACATATGACAAAAAGATAGATATTTAACTAGTTTTCTCCTTGACGATTAGTGATTCTTTTTACTTTTTTTTATTCATTTTGTCAAAATGAATTGGCCTACTCTGGAATTAAATATAATATCATCGATTTGATAACTTGGGCTTGAAGCATCGATAGCACAGAAAATTCAGATAGATATATATAACAAATATAACAAACGACTCTGAGCTCATCGCTCATGTCACCGTACATGTTGTGGTGGCCTAATACTGGTAGTTTTAACTTCCTCCAATCTGAACTCAATAAAATTTTCAAACTCTTTAAACTTGTTTTAAATTCACTGTCCCTCTGACTTTTCTTAATTTTTTTTCAGTGCAAGAAAATATAAATTAATTAGTCACTTGTTAGCACTTATGTTTGGCAGAGAAATCCAATAAAATTTTAGTGACATTTGCTTCATCCTTGGATAAATCCATCAATGTTTCTTGTGCTGCATTGTTTGATAATGATCAGCTTAGCAATGGCTGCGACGACCAACATTGACACTGATCAATCTGCTCTACTTGCCTTAAAAAGCCATATCACTTACCACCCTCAAAACATTTTGGCCACCAACTGGTCAGCTGGTACTTCAATCTGCAACTGGGTAGGCGTAAGCTGCGGCAGGCAACACCGCAGAGTCACAGCTTTAGAACTTTCAGACATGGGACTGACTGGCACCATTCCTCCTCACTTGGGAAATCTGTCTTTTCTTGCAAGACTTGATTTCAAAATCAATAGTTTTTACGGTTCCATACCTCGAGAATTGGTTAGTTTACAGAGACTCAAGTATATCAACTTTATGAACAACAGTTTGGGCGGGGAAATTCCTTCATGGTTTGTATCCTTGAATGAAACCCAAACATTGGTTCTGTCTGGTAACAATTTCAGAGGTGTTATCCCATTTTCGTTCTGCTGCATGTCAAAGCTGGAGACATTGGATTTATCTAACAATATGCTGCAGGGTTCCATCCTAGAAGCCGTTGGCAATTTTCCTAAGTTGAAGATAATGTATTTGGATCGAAATCAGCTTTCAGGCTTTATACCTTCTATAATCTTCAACATATCATCACTCCAGGTTGTTGATTTCTTCCACAACCAGCTTTCAGGTTCTGTACCATCTCCCATCCTCAATGTATCTTCTTCGCTCAGAATCATTGATTTCAGCTCTAATAAACTTTCTGGCACTCTCTTTTCGGATATGTTTAATCATTTTCCTGAAGTTGAAGAGCTTTACTTGACTTGGAACCAATTATCCGGACCAATCCCATTCAGTTTATTTAATTGCCAAAAGTTAAGTGTAGTATCATTGTCTAACAATCGTTTCCAAGGTACCATACCTGCAGAAATTGGAAATTTGACTATGCTCAATACATTATATCTTGGCGTGAACAACTTCCAAGGTATGTCCCACCTTGGCTGTGCTTTTGAAAATTGTACGGGTAACTATATGTAATTGTTGACTTGTTGATATTTTATTCCTCCTACATATTAGAATGTTGTTTTCCTTTTCTGCGTTTAGAGTTCCGTTTTACACTATTAATATCACTGACTGTCGGGCTTGTTGCATATGACACAGGTGAAATTCGAAGACAGATCGGTGATCTTGTAAATTTGAAGATATTAAGCTTCCCAGAAAGCAACTTGGTAGGACTAGTCCCTTCAGAAATTGGGAACCTGACCCAGTTGAAGCTGGTTGATTTTTCCTACAACAACTTAAAAGGTTTAAAACCACCTTGCCTCTCATTTTTGTATTTTCTTCTGTTTGCAATTCATGTGAAATTTTTTCCTATAAATCATTATAAAAGACTTCACATTAATGGAGTGCTTCCCGTATGACAGGTGAAATACCGCCTGAAATTGGCAACCTGCATAATCTGGAAACATTGTTTTTATCAGCTAACGGTATGACTGGCTCGATTCCCTCATCAATCTTCAATGCCTCAACAGTGACAGACATTGCATTGTCAGGCAATTATCTCTCAGGGCATCTTCCATCGACCATAGGCCTATGGCTTCCAAAACTTGAGCAGCTTCTCCTGGCAAAAAATAAACTGACTGGACCTATTCCCAATGCTATCTCCAATGCTTCTCAGCTGACCATCATAGAGTTGTCATTGAACTCTTTCTACGGCTTCATTCCCGATGAACTTGGTCATTTAAGAAACCTGCAGCGGCTCCACCTGGCTCGTAATTACTTGAGAAGCAAGTTTTCATCTTCGGAGTTGAGCTTTCTCTCATCTTTGACAGATTGCAAGAATCTGAGAAGTCTTGTGCTCTACGGTAATCCTCTAAATGGAACTCTTCCAGTTTCCATAGGAAACTTGTCTGCTGCTCTTCAGATTTTATCTCTTTATGAGTCCAGGATTAAAGGCATCATTCCTGGAGAAATCGGCAACTTGACAAACTTAATATCCTTGAATTTAGACGACAACAAGTTGACAGGAACGATTCCAAAGACAATTGGAAGATTACGAGGGCTACAGTTTTTGTCTCTGCGGAACAGCAGATTGCAAGGATCCATCCCATTTGAGTTATGTCATTTGGAGAGATTGGCCTTCTTAACTTTGACAGGCAATAAGCTCACAGGGCCAATAGCTGCATGCTTAGGTAATATCAGTTCTCTTAGAACTCTATCATTATCCTCAAATGGATTTACCTCTGAAATACCCTCAGCTTTGGGAAATCTTGTAGATACCCTGAAAATAAATTTTTCAGCGAATTCTCTGAATGGATCTCTCCCATCAGAGTTTGGAAATTTGAAGGTTGTGACAGAATTAGATTTGTCAAGGAATCAAATAATAGGTGATATTCCAATCACCATTGGAGACCTGAAGCAACTAGAACATCTCTCTTTAGCAGATAATAGATTGCAAGGTCATATTCCTCAAACATTTGGCGAAATGGTGAGCTTGGAATTCCTGGATCTTTCAAACAATAGTCTTTCAGGAAAAGTTCCCAGGTCCATGGAGGAACTCTTGTACCTTCAATATCTAAATTTGTCCTTCAACCATTTAGAAGGTGAAATTCCTTCTGGAGGACCATTTACAAATTTCTCATTTCAATCATTCATAGGGAATCAAGGATTATGTGGTCCACAACAAATGCAACTCCCGCCTTGCAAAACTAGCACTTCTCAACGATCAATTGCAGATGTACTGAGATATGTTTTACCAGCAATTGCAACAACGGTGATTGCATTGGTGTTTGTGATTGCCTACATACGACGCCGGAAAAAGATTGAAAACTCGACAGCTCAAGAAGATGTGCTACCTCTAGAACTAGAAGCATGGAGGAGGATATCATACGAAGAGCTCGAGAGAGCAACAAATGGTTTTGGTGGGAGCAACTTGATTGGTACTGGGAGTTTCGGGTCAGTGTATGTGGGAAACCTTTCAAATGGGATGACAGTTGCAGTGAAAGTTTTCAATTTGCAGGTAGAGAAAGCATCAAGGAGTTTTGATACTGAGTGCCAAGTACTGAGCAAAATTCGACATCGAAACCTCATTAAAATCGTGAGCAGTTGTTCTGCCATTGATTTCAAAGCCTTGGTACTCAAGTTCATGCCGAATGGAAGCCTGGAGAACTGGTTGTATTCTAATCAATATTTTCTGGATGTACTACAAAGGTTGAACATAATGATAGATGTTGCGTCAGCTTTCAAATACCTCCATAACGATTACACATCACCTATAATTCATTGTGACTTAAAGCCCAGCAATGTTCTCCTAGATGAAGATTTAGCCGCTCATGTAAGTGATTTTGGCATTGCAAAACTTCTAGGTGAGGGAGACTCAGTGGCACAAACAATGACGTTAGCCACCATTGGATACATGGCACCAGGTGAATCAGTTGCTTCTATATATTCTAGCTAGCTTATAATTTGATTTCATTTTTCAAAATTTTTTCCCCCACCATAATGTTATTGTTATTGGTAATGTTAATTTCGATGTATCCATATTAAATTGAAATGCAGAGTTGGGATCAGAAGGAATAGTGTCAACAAGAAGTGATGTGTATAGTTATGGTATTCTTCTAATGGAAACATTCACCGGAAAGAAGCCGACGGATGAAATGTTTGCCGAGGAAATGAACTTGAAGTGGTGGGTGAGGGAGTCATTGTTAATAACTCATGAAGTGATAGAAGTTATAGATGAAAATTTGTTGGGGCAACGGCAGGAGGATGACTTTTTTTGGCTAAGAAGGATTGTATACTACCCATTATGGAACTAGGCCTAGAATGTTCTGCAGCGTCACCAGAGGAAAGGCCATGCATGGAAGTTGTGCTTTCCAGACTCAAGAATATCAAAATGAAGTTTCTCAGGGATATCGGACTGGCTTAATACGCAACCATCCAGCAAGTTTGTTTATGGTCCGTTCTTGTTTGTGACTCCGCTGAAAAAGAGAGAAAATTAGTTAGGATAAAAGATAATTTCAGCATTCAGCTAACAATAGCGTTCATCATCATGGTTCTAGGGTTTTTTTTTGGGTGTAATCTGAATTCTTCACATGCATTGTTCTCTATAGCTTTCCTTCAGTTCCTTGTTTACCAAACAGCTCATTAATAATGTTAGGATCCAACATTATCCCACATGGAATTTAAGCTCATGGGCACACACTCTTCCCTTATAATTATATGCTGGAATTTTAGAGTGAGTGAGTTCTATCTCAGAGCAGATATCATCAGATGTATGAGATTTATTTGTTTCTACCTTAAAAAAAGATAAAAGAGGACCATTCTAATCAACATGGGAGTAGTGGGTTTCTCAAATATCGATTCCCACTAATAAAAAATAATAGTTGAAGTTTTTGTTCTTGCGATATAAAAGTCATAGCACCCATACTAAACCTAACCTTAAACAACATCGACTAAAATTATAAGTCTAAGAATCAGAATTTCCATATCATCGGTTTGCCAATCAGCAATTTGTACGTACCATGGATTTAAGGTTAAATGAAGATGACTGGCAATACTACACCGGATGCTCAAATGAAATTTTATATTTTATTAATTTAGAACATTGAAGGATATCTTAACTGCTGGCACATTAAAACAAAAAATATATTGTCTTTTCTTCAAATCCCAGCATAATCACCCTATCAGATTCTGCTATCTACAAGAACTAGCTGGCTTAGTGGAACAAACACATAACCTAATCACAACAAATATTTCGAAATTTAATAATAATAATTCACTATGAAGGCACACATATATAAAAAGTAAAATGGAAAGTTCCCATTTATTTTCTGGCCCTTGATTGGTTCTATAGTAAAGGTTTGTCATATATATCTCCCATTGCGAATTAAAAGCTTTATCAAGCTTGGTACAAATTTGAGAATAATATTGAGGGCTTAATCCTTTTTTTTCTAGAATGATCATAAATGAGCCATACTCCATTAATTAATTAATGAATTAACCAGCTGCATATTTGTAAGAATTGATTGGAGTTTTTTGTTTTGAGCTAGACGACGACAAATTAATTGAACATGTTCAGAGCCACTATAGACCAATAGTGCAACTTTGCTAATGCAAGCAGTTAAGATCCTTCCTTAACCGGTTAACTCCTAACTTTTCTCTCCATTAACTAATAATTATAATATTATTCCAAATCGATGCTGATGCCATTTTCCAATATAAATCTAACTATTGTTGTTATTCAAAAAGGATTGGTCAAGTACAATAATATTCTTCTGAGTTGTATTGGGTGAATCTTAATGTATATTAATCGTTAGTGGTCTGGTACTATTATAATTCAACATTTATATATAATTTGTACACCGTATATTTCATCATGATTAATAATGTTAAATTAAGCCACTCGACAATACTCGATATGTCTTGCATGCGGCTTACGATGGTCGATGAAAGGGGGAAAAAAAAAAAAAAAGTAAAGAACAGAAAAGCCTGGTTTTGTGGATGTTGTGTCATCTACACATCAGCAAGATCAAGTATGGCGAGTAACTAAGCAGGATCAGAATCAAAATTAATTAAGTTGAAATGGCGGATTAATTTTATTTTTATATAACATTAATTAACTCTAGGCAAAAAGGGTTCATAAAGAAAGCATACCAAGACGGCGCCATGACTAATATAGTTTGGCCAGCTCAAAATTCGAAGAATGCCTCGACTCCATCTACCTGGAGGCGCATGAGCTTCAAATCATAGTCTTGAAACTGGTCAAAGATATAATGAGTGAAAACCTGTTGGAACGAGCAGCAGATGTAGTCTTGCAAATTGCAAACGTACAATTGAATAATTCTTGTAGGTATTTAGATTGTAAAAGTTCAATTGGTAAAGCATTTTAGACTTTAGACAAGTGGAATTAATATTTAATGACTCAATTTGTTTTTAGATTAATAGGGTTTTTGAAGGGGAAAAAATGTTTATACACGGTGCAAGCTGCCAAACCCTTTAATTATTTAACTCATTCAACTTTTTAATATAGGAAAGAATTTAATGTTGGCATATTTGAACTAAATTACGAGGGCTTAAATGAACATATTTGGTATTAAATTTACTATTGGTGGAAAGCATGTAAGTAAGGATTCATTAGCAAAGTCCATTTTAAGTGGGGGACTTCAGCCATTGCGGTCACAACGTGGATCCGACATTGACTACAACACACCAAAAAAAAAAATAATAATAATAATAATAATAATAATAAAATCGAAGTCTTCACCTTAAGTATGAGCATGAGGCAACGAATTGTGCATGCTACTCGATGAATGAGTTATTTGTAATTTTATTTTTATTTTTTGTCAAGTATAGTTTAAGCAATGTTCATCATCTTAATTATATATGTTTAATCAGAAGAGTAATTCTATAAACTATAGAATTAAAAGGCGACTTTCTCCACTCACCCTTCACGTTCGGACATGGTACATACCAAGTTTCCTATAATCTCAAAAGGAAAATGATAGTTGCCTCAGGTCAAACCCTGAAAACTCAAAACGCACCATTTCACAACTAAAGCCAAGAAATGACACGTTTTGCTTGCCTATTTCCCCTTTACTTCTTCGTTGCCCATCTTTCACTTAACTCTTTCATGTATCCTTTTCTCTGGCTGCTTATGAAGAAACAACAAATTTGCTCACATCAAGCTCAAATCATCATCTTCTTCAAAGATGCCAAGATCTTTTGCTTCTCTTTTCTCTCGCAAGAAATTGCAAACACTTACCTTCAAAGATTACTGCACAAACCAGTGCAACACTCTGCAAAAAAGCCTCCTCCCTCCCTCTCATTCATAAATTTATTTCTTCATCTTCTTCGCAAACCCTCCTCTGAGTATTGTTGTATTCAACTCTCTCCCGTAAAAAAAAACAGTTCGAAATAATGGAGAAGCATGATAATTTCTAACTCAGAGAATGATTATGTTCAGGACCAAAATTCCAAATACCCAGCATTGTAATATTGTAATATTCTCCATCAGGATTGTTAAAACACAGCCCATCCTTAAAACTTTGCTTCTGAAAACGATGTAAAAGTAAAAGTAAAAGCAGATTTTGAACAAATTAACTAGCCAAGCTACATGATTTAAGCGCATTCATTTACTTGATCAGTAGTTTGCAAAAGCAGCGTCTCTGTGATGCATCGTTTTTAAAAGTAGATTTGGAGGAATTAGATGGGGTTGTGAAGGAAGATAACAATGCTTCTTTAGTTGGGAAGAAAAAGAAACAAAACTGAAAAGAGAAAGAAACGAAGCAGCAATTTTAAAACGGCGTCGTTTTTCACAATCTTTGGGATTTGACCCGTGGTATATAGCAGCGCTCATCTCAAAATGGGAAACTGCTACGCACCGCTAATTAATTAAGCCGGCCGAGATGTAAAGTTAACATTAGTTTAATGACTGAGTTGAATCATTTATACATTCTTACTTATACTACTGCTGGTGGGATCACACAAGAAACCTTTCTTAATTATAATTAAACTCCGAAAATTGATTTTGATGTTCAAGGAAGAAATTTGTGATGAGTCCGAACATCACAAATTTTGGTGTTAAGGTTTGAGGCTCAGATCTATCTTAACAGCAGAACTGATTAATAAACATCATCATATTGAATCTTGATAGCATTCGATTGTATTAATTTATTCTATGAACTAACAGAAATTAAGCTCTTACAACCTTGAAAACCTGCTTCTTGACAAGACAAAAGCAGTAAAGCAGTCGCGATTTTAAGTGTCCCAAAAATCAGAAGCTGGTCATATATATGATTGTGATCCTGAACATTAAGTAAGTAACGTTCTTTGAGCAATATTTGGTATTAATTGTCCCAAGTATATGCATGTGATCTCCACATGTAAAAGTCTGCTGCAAGTGTCTAATCTGTGCTTTTCAAGCCACAATATTCCATAGAATAGAGGTCCGCCGTCATATATTGTAACAGAAGCATGGGAAGCTCTTTAGTTTACTACTCGTTAAAAACCCAAACATTATATGTATGTATGTGTGTGTGTGTGTATATATATATATATATATATATTATATGAACTTGATATAATATTATTAAACAAGTGGCGCATAATTTTCCACCATTATTCTGATTGTGCTTCACGGGATTAGTGGAATGCTTATCCATTCAAGGAACGCCTATTCGCATCTTTCTACAATCAGTAACGTGCATGCAAATATTCTTTGTCTTAATTTCTTTCTGAATGCAAAGCCCTCGCGGCGCGCACATTGATACAACTACACATCCACAACCTTCAAAAACCTAATCATTCTCATTCTTCATGCAACAGCTGTTGGCTTCGCGGATCATGCACAAACCCTAGCTATTTTCACCTCACATCAACCAGCTTTTAACCTCGATCCCACCTCTATAAATACATGCCATTACTAGACTCATATCATCTCAATCAACAAAGAAGAAAGCCCAAATGGCAAAAGCTTACTCCAATATTGCCACCATTATTCTTCTATTTCTTCTCTCTATGTCATTAAGGTTCCACCAAACCCTAGCAACACAGAAAAACAATGGAAAACACTCTCTTGTCCTAGGTTTAACCAATTCTAGGGCTTCTCTTCCGATCCCTAGCGCGTCCAAAAGTTCAATAAAGAAACCATCAGAAACATTAGACATGATGGAACCGCTGAGGGAAGTAAGAGATGGCTATTTGATATCTTTAAATATCGGGACACCGACACAGGTCATTCAAGTTTACATGGACACAGGGAGTGACCTAACTTGGGTTCCTTGTGGGAATCTATCTTTTGATTGTATGGATTGTGATGATTATAGGAACAACAAGTTAATGTCCAATTTCTCTCCTTCTCGTTCTTCTTCTTCCTCTAGAGATACCTGTGCTAGTTCCTTCTGTCTCAATATTCATAGCTCTGATAACCCTTTTGATCCATGCACTATGTCTGGATGCTCATTGAGTACCCTTCTTAAATCCACTTGCTCCAGGCCATGCCCTTCATTTGCTTACACATATGGTGAAGGAGGGGTTGTCTCTGGAATCCTAACTAGGGATACACTTAAGGTTCATGGATCTAGCCCTGGGATCATTAGGGAAATTCCTAAGTTTTGTTTTGGGTGTGTTGGGTCAACATATCGTGAGCCTATAGGGATTGCAGGGTTTGGTAGGGGTGCTCTTTCTGTTCCTTCACAGCTAGGGTTTCTTCAAAAGGGTTTCTCTCATTGTTTCTTGGCCTTCAAATATGCTAACGACCCTAATATTTCAAGCCCCTTGGTTATAGGAGATGTTGCCATATCTTCTAAAGATAATTTACAGTTCACTCCCATGTTGAAGAGCCCTATGTATCCTAACTATTATTACATTGGTCTTGAGGCCATCACCATAGGTAATAGCTCTTTAACTGAAGTGCCCTTAAGTTTAAGGGAATTTGATTCTCAAGGAAATGGAGGACTGCTGATTGATTCAGGCACCACTTACACACACTTGCCGGAGCCATTTTATTCACAACTTCTCTCAATTCTTCAATCAACAATAACTTATTATCCTAGAGCCAAAGAAGTAGAGGAAAGAACTGGATTTGATCTTTGTTACAGGGTTCCATGTCCAAACAACACATTTACAGACGATCTCTTTCCTTCAATCACTTTCCATTTCTTGAACAATGTGAGCCTTGTTTTGCCACAAGGGAACCATTTCTACGCAATGAGTGCTCCCAACAACTCAAGTGCAGTGAAATGCTTATTGTTCCAAAGCATGGATGACGGTGATTATGGACCATCTGGGGTTTTTGGGAGCTTCCAGCAGCAAAATGTTGAAGTGGTCTATGACTTGGGAAAGGAAAGAATTGGGTTTCAACCAATGGATTGTGCTTCAACTGGTTCTGCTCAGGGACTTCACAAAAAGTGATTCAGTCATGGTCGTTAATGGTAGTTCCTGTTTTTCTGCCACATAATAATAATGAGAAGTATTGTTGTCAGCTTGTACTTCTGCATAATTTATTTTTGTATTTTGTCGCTACTTTTTTCTTCGACTGGTTTGTACTTGTGTTCAATCTTTGAACTAACAAGATTTTCATGCTGTAAGGCTTTGGATTTATCGAGAAAAACATAAAATTAATGTGCTGGAGATATTCTCATTGTTTGGCAATCTAGGAACAACTTATTGTGGCGGAGAAGCTTGAAAAACAGACTGAGCTCTTTTTTTTATACGATTAATGGGTGTTATGCTGTCAGTATATGTGGCACTGCAGATGCAAAAATTAAATAGTTGTAAATAATTAAGATAATAATAAGCTAAAAGTTGAGAGGAATCTCAGCCGCGATCCTCATTAGGCGCAGTTACTGGTTCTTAGTTAATATTGGACGAGTCTAAATCATATTTACGTTCTAACAATTTCGGTCTCGTGTCACGGTGTTCTTCGGAGTTAGGCAGCTTAGGTCAATTATAGACCTTACTTCCGACCTGAAGATCTTGTTATAAATGGCTTGTATGGGCAACAGGATTAGCACTCCAAAATTCCTAATCATGTTTATAATGCAAGAATTTGGAGATTTTGAGACTCAATTCAATTTTGGTTGTAAAATTGATACAAGTCGAATGCGTGAATGACAGACAACCACACTGTCAATTAGCTTTGACGGGCAGAAAGCGCTCACTGCCGATTAAAGCTAAATACATCTATGATCGGATGATCCCTCAGTGTCCGCTTAAATCCCTCAAAAGAATCAACCTGTCCGTTCGAATATCCAATGCGTTTTGAAAACTAAAAGGGAAACATGCCACGTGATTTGATTACAAGGGAAGCCACTCTCCAATTCAATTTCCCAGTTCATACAAATGCAAGATGCATGTACAGTTCTGATATCTCAACAAATAATACACGATAGCAAACTTGGAAGGATAAGACTCAAAAAGTTCCTAGTAAAGCTAGAGGAGCCATTTAGAAGATACAAACAGACAGTGCTCAGCACCACCCAAGTATCTAAGAGCAACATGATGCACTCGCCGTCCTTTCCCCAGGTCTATCCATAAGAACCATTCCTGATGGATTTGGTGCTGGCTGCACTCGAGGCAATCTCTTTGCTGCATCCAAGAGAGAAATATATCAAATGCCTACTCATAAAAGAAATGTATGTACGGAAACTCTTAAATACATGACAGGACTTAGCATATTTTAAAGTTTTGTCATCAAGAAAACATCTGTTATTGTTAACAAGCCAACACCATTGGCTACCACTAGCAGACACCCAAAAAAACAACTCTTCTATGCATGTGCAAACCCCAAATGACCAACTTAATAAAGTTGATTCATATTTCAATTTCAACCTTTGAGTTATCTGTGAAATAAATTCCAAAACTACACAATAAAAAGTCATACCTATTTCATAGAAAATGTCATTCACATTGGTTGCTGTTTTTGCAGAGGTTTCCATAAAGAATAGACCATTTTCCTGGGCATAAGCTTGTGCTTCCTGCGACCATGGCAAATTTAGTTAAAGAAACATCATATTAGCACAACCAACACACTATCATATTGTCAAGTACTCAAGTCCACTGGTCCAGTTTCCAAAGATCAGATCCTCCTTCCGGGAATTTTACTACACAGCTCATTCAAAATAGATGTAGAAGAGCCTTCTTTTCCCTTTTAGATTTTTGAGAGGGCTGTTGTTCTTGTTATGGTTCTTCAACACCCATCTGAATGTTATGATAAATTGATAATAACACTTTCAGGAAGGGTACACAGACAAATTCCTCCCATATCTATTCCATTTCATCATTATTCACCTTAAATAGACATAAAAGATTCTCTGAGCTTTCTAAATTGTCATTTTTCAACAGTAAAAACTAAAGAGAGCAACTTTTCCACAATCCTTTTATATTCTTGTCATCTTGAAATCCCACTATACTTATCAGATGAAAGGATTTGAGAAAGAGAATGAGATAAACCGCAACTGATACAACGCCTTTAAAGCACTCGGAAAAGTAAGGAAAGAAAGAAAGCAGAATAAGAAACAGAAACTCATATACTTGCCTCTGCCGTGACCTTCCTCGCATCCAACAAGTCAGCTTTGTTACCAGCAAGTGCCATAACCATATTTGGATTGCCTTATTACCAAGAGAAACAAAAGTACATTATGTAAGAAATTAGTCAAAGGATGCCAGTAAATTAAATACAAAAAAAATAAAAAAAAACAAATGAATCAGGTAAGGGTACTGAATGTGTTTGAGATTCTATAAATAGACATGCTGAACACATCACCGATTCTCTATGTCTAACACTGACTCAAATTAAAGAGTAACAATATCACAAATAAAACCAAGAACTACTGCTTAAAGATGACTACATAAAACCCAGGAAAATATTTATGCAAGAAAAAAATCTCTGCCGGAGACTTTGAATGTGTATACCTTGTGCCTGAAGTTCTTGGACCCATTTCTTAGCACGCTCAAATGAGGCCTGCAAGGGAACGTAAAAATAAGAAAATAGAACATTTATTTCTTGTTAAAAAGTACCCAAGTAATCATATCACATTCAACATTACCATAAAAAAGGTTTCATGTCAAATACTAATATGCTGAGCATTGGCTTGGTTAATTTTGTACGCTCCTTTAAATAAGAGAGCTTGTTGGGGAGGAGGAAACCATTTGGACAATCAGACAAGAGGAGGGCAATCTATTCAATAGATATTGAATTGCTTAACCCACCACCAAATGAGGAAGAAAGAGGCTTCTTGAAGGTCTACACCTTCAAATTCTAACTAGTGGGTGTTGAATTCCATATCTAAGGGTGAAACACATTGGTTTTGTACGCACGTACTTACTTGATTTGTTATATCGTACACAATAATTGCTGCGGCAGCTCCTCTATAGTACATTGGAGCCAAGCTATGGTATCTCTCTTGTCCTGCTGTATCCCAAATCTCAAATTTTACAGTAGCATCATTTACAGCTAATGTTTGTGAGAAAAAGGCAGCTCCAATGGTTGATTCCTACAACATAATAGAAGAAAATTCAAGCTCTGAAAACCAAAAGGGAAAGGTTCTCTAGCAATCACAGGACAGCCTAAATACCTGAAACTCAATGAATTGGCCTTTAACAAAGCGCAGTACAAGACTAGACTTTCCAGCTCCAACATCTCCAAGCAGCACCTAAAGTATATAAATCACAAATAAATGTCAAAACAACAACAACGTGTTAAACAAAGGCCTAATACGGAAATCACAAAAATGAAATCCTCATCAATTCATCATTATCAATGAAACAAATCCAAAATTAACTAATATTGAAACTCATACAAGATTACAGAAAACATATTCATATTATAACGATCATAATCATTTTCATAGCATGGCCGTACGCTGTTTACATCAATATCATTTACAGTAAAAAAAGAAAAGAAGAAGGAGATTTCATCTAAAAGCAAACATACATCAACCGCATTAGAAATACACAAAGCTCAAAACCAGAAAATTGAGAATTAAAACAAACCCATATGAGAATAATCCAACAAAATTAAATAGGAAACAAAAACAAAATGCAAACCTAAATCAACGGATTGAAAAAAAGAAACGTGCACAATCTTATCAAAATTCATAGAATTGGATCAAACCCACGCAAATATCAACAAAACAGACATAAACCGCAATCCACACAAGAATCTAACAAATTAAGACAGACACAGCAGCGAATCTCATCAAAGAACAATAATAAAAGAAGTCAAAGACAAGAAATTCAGATGTGTTAAGATGAAAACTGACCAATTTAGCATTGATGTTTTTGTTTCCAGTGGTGGCCATGGGGTGCTCTGATCGAAGACCGGATCAAAATTGGATCGCAGGGTTAGAGACGAAATTAAGGGAAAAAAAAAAAATGAAAGGGTTGACGAAGAGAATATGGTAAAAGGGGCAAAGGGGAAAGGGAAGAAGCTTCCTTAACAAACCCCCTCTCACTCTCTTTCTAAGAATTCTCAAGGTACACGAAAGCGACTGATCGTTTTCCTACAGACCCATTGCTTTACTATTATTACTGCCCTTCATTTTTGGGGTAAATACAATCCGGTCCCTGTGTTTAGGCAATAATTGTACATAAAGATTTATTTTGCAAAAGCTTCATACACAAGTCTCTAAAAATTTAACGTTCCTTCTAAGAGTTTAAAATTTATAATTCTATATATTTTAGTGTCTAAATTTGTAAATTTTTTTACGAATAATAATAAAAATTATTTTTAAAAGTAGATTTAACATTATTTCTACTTTCAAGTATAATGATTACTTATCTAAACAATAGTCTAGTTTTCTATTAATAAATCTAAATATATAAACGTATATTGGGTATTTACCTTCATAATTATTTTGAGTAAAACTTAAAATTAAAAAATTTAAATGAATTAATTTAATAGATAAATTTAATGAGTAGTATGGTAGCAATGTAGTTCCTATTGACCAATCTTAAGTAACTCATCAGAAATATTCACCAAACAACTTTTATACTGACTTTCTTAATCTTATTAAATATTATTAATTCCTCTTTTATCTTGTATTCATGGCACTTAACACCAACCTGATCTCGACATAAATATATATATATATATATATGGGCAATTGCTCCTTTGAATTTGTCCTTCTTACTTAGGCCAATAGGTCATTTCTCTTATCTTTTATTAAATTACTAATCCACCTAAACTTTAAAAATATGATTTACTAAATTTTGCTTTTCTTTATACCCAATTCCTTTTAATTTGTTAATGGTTTAATTATTTCTAAATAACCGCAGTGGGGAAATTAAGTTAACAAAACAAATATAAAGAAATCATAAAGACATGGAGCTTTGTAAAAAAATGTATCAAATTACGTCTTGATTTAACTACAGGGATCTAAATGTTATTACACTTATTAATGTATTTGTCATTAGTTTCTTAATTGTACCGTCACGTCATCCACCTGGCACGAGCACAGCCAAAGCCAGTTGCTCCCCGTATCGCTTGCGGCCGCACCTTTCTTTTCTGACTGCAGTTTTCCCACAAGTCATGTCAACGTGTTACTTGAGGCAAAGCAAAGCAGTAATATTTTTATAAATACCAAAAATAAATAAGTAAATAAAAAGGTTAAAAAAATAAGACATCGAAAATGATAGCATAAATTAAAGCATGCAATCAAGGACTGGTTATATAATAATATCTTTGTAAAAATTAGTTATGTAAAGATAGTCTCTCTAGCTACATAACACAGACCAAATTAAGGCACTATTATCATCCAGAACAAACTGGAAATAATTGTGCAATATTGTGCATAATATATCAAGTTAAGAGTAAAAATATATCTAAAATCGAAATAATATTCTAGCATTTAGATGTCAAGTTAAGAGAAAAAAATATTCTCAATTTTCACTAGATATTACATGAATCTGAAGCTCCCAGTGGCACAAATAACTTTTTTTTTATTTTATTAAGGGTTGGCAAAGTGGCATTTGATTTATAAACAAAGTTATCCAAAGTATTTATTTATCTATTTCTTGGAAGCTCCAAAATATTTCAAACTTAAATTATCATAAACAATTGTAACTGCAAAAGGCCATAAGATTCGTCCTTCACACATCGGTCCATATCTCCGGATGCCGAGATAGTGTGGGCCTTAAAACGGGCCACTCTATGTACTTAAAGGCCTACAAGGTTCATTTCACACATGCATCCCAACATTTTTATCCATTTAAGAATAAGGTTAGATTTATCCATTTATGTCCGACAAGTCCCTATCATTTTTCCTATCAAGGTTTTGTTTGGTTCCTCGTTGTACGCTGTATCATTTAATATTAAGAGCAAAAATTAAACCATATTTAATAATATTTGTACGTTTAATTACCTGATTAATCCAAATACAATCATACTTACACAGTTCTAGTTCAACTAAGGGTGCGTTTGGATTGAGGTGCTGTACCTTTTAAGCTACAGCTGCTGTGAAAAAAAAGTTGTAATTATAAAACAAAAGTTAATAATATATAGTAAATATAAATTTTAAATAATAATTTTGATAAAATTATTAAAGATACAATAGATTTTATATTATACAAGTAAAAAATCATATCAATATAGCTTAAAAGTTACAGCAGTTAGTGTTTACCAAACATTTTAGTGCTGTATCTTTTAAGCTACAAGCTGTCCAACCTCAATCTCAAACGCATCCTAAGCTAAGTTACATAATTAAGATTTAAGAGTGGTGGATTTATTTTACTGTACTATACATGCAAGCTTCCATATAAGTTATGTCATACAAATTCATTTGACATTTAGATAGTCAAATTTAACATTTATGAACTGTGCAAACATTTTTCACTTTTCAGCATTTATATATTTTATTTGTCTCTCTCTTTAAAAAAAAAATGCAACCGAAGATGTGGGTGTTTCTATAAAAGAGTCAACATCATTTCATCACTAAATGGATCTGAAAAGTGAAAACTAAGGAAAAAGTCTCGCTTACATTTGCAAGTTGGTATCTACAGGCAATAGATGATAAAAGTCTCACTTATCATCTATTGCCTAGGCTTGGCAAAACTATCTTAATTATGGCAGAACAGTAACAACTTGTATCTTGTAAATAAAAATAAAGATAAATAAAATAAAAAAACACTTTGTGTGAAAAAAAAAAAAAGGTAGGTAACACTAAGTTACTAACAACTTGCAAACCTTATCTTTTAGCCAGCCTACCTAAAAATCATTCTAGTAAAAACTAAAAACTGCATTATAAGGTGTTTTCGTTAAGGGTGGGTAAATGACTCAACTTGATCCAAAAAATTCAAGTTCGGATTGGATTTTAATGAAGGCTCTAATCCAATCAGTTTAGATTTTGGGGCAACCTAATCAGATCGAGATTTGGCGATACGATCTGAAAATCCAAAAAAAAAAAAAATCAAAACCAAAACAAGTATAAATCTTCGATCCGAATATGTTCGAATCGAATCAGATCGAATCACATGTTTGAATTTTGTTCGGATTATATTTTTTCCAACCCGATTAACTCAAAATTCGATTAACCTAAATTTACCCGCCCCTAATTTTCACGTCTTATCATATAGAATTTATATTTTATGGGCCAATAATCTTAACTTTTGCATAGTAATTGACTGAGGATAGAAAAATAAAACACCAAAATAATAATAATAATAAGAGAAAAAATAAAAAAATGTGGGAAGGTATCCATCATATATCAAGGCATTGTATCAACAACTATCAAGAACTTAGTTTATTATAACAGAGGAAAAAGGCAACCTTTATAGTACATTCACTTGCTTTTTGTCATGAAAAAATAAAATTACACAGCAAAAGGCTGAACGCTACCAAATTAGCCAATTATGACCCCCCTTCACCCTCGCCCTCTCTATTCTGAATTCTGAGTTGGAAATATAGAAAAGAGCACATTATATATATATTTTATTTAAAAAAGAAAAAAAGAAAAGTAAAAGAGCACAGCTTCTTTCTCCAATTTTTTTTCTTCTGTCACAGCCATTCACAAGAGAATACTGGACTGACACCAATAATAGCACCAGAATGGCAGTTTCGTAATTTTAGGGGACTGTCTCAGAGATTATTGACCGGTCGCCTTTGACCGGTCTGGGAGAAGTACTGCCCACTGGCCACTGCTCTCTGTACCTGCAAAACATTTCTTCTCACATTTCGACCTCTTAATGATAAGCCCCAACAGCTGTATTTCTACCCCCCTCCACTCGCTTCATTCGGCGCGTGCAACCACTTCGTTGCGCTATAGTTTAGTCGGTATCTACTACTTTGTCATCACTTCACCTGTGTTTCGCAGAGCTCTCATTAATAGCAGGTTAAAATATTACTTAAAAAAAATATTTTTTTTTCTTTTTTTGGTTAATCCTAATTAGTTTTAATTGTTTAACTGAAATAATCCGAAAATTTAAGGAGATTATCAAAATTAAATAAATACTTTTTTTTAACAGAAAGTTCTTCTTTTTTTTAAAAAAAAAAATTATCATCAAATTTATTACCGCTAGAAACGTCTTCTACATAAGAGTAACAGACTTTTGATTCCAATTCCAAGGGTGCAGGGTATATACTTCACTCAATGCTTGGCTCCTGCAAAATCTTTTTGCCAGTCTTTTACTTTACTCCCACCAACAGCATTATGAAAATTTGACCACTCACGTTTACAAGTTGCAGTTATTGAATGGCTGAGATGAAACGGTGATCTTAGTTAATGTTAAATCCAACGATCCATGCAATAACTTCATTACTTAATCATTGAGGGGCAGTAGATACAGAGACAGAGCTTCATTGAAACAGTGAAAATACACAGTTTCTTTCTGCTATTATTACGATTTACGACCGATATTAATTAACCCTAGTTTGTGATTAACATATTACGTACCCATAAGTAAATATAAAGAGAAGAGAAATGAATTTTAATTAAGATATTAATAGATAGAATAATATAATCTCACTCTAAGTGAGTTTCATGTACAATAAAATGGGATTAATGATTAAGGTTTCATTAATTTATGATCATTTAGAAGCAGACTGCTGGTTCTTGCTGGAGGAGGCCAAAGCATGGATAGAATTAGCAAGCTTGTTAATGGCGTCCACCAACCCATTAATGCCCTCTCTGTTAATCTCAGTTTTAGATTCTTCAATCTTGAGTCTTCTCTCATGCAAACTTACAAGGTCTCTGTGTCTTCTCTCCTCTCTTTCTTCACAGGACTGAAGTGCGTCGGCTATAATGGAAGCACTTTTGGAAATAGCAGTTCCAAGTTCTTGAGAAGTGCTTGCACTTGCAGTGGCGGTGGCACCAGCACTGGTTCCCTGCTGATCCCCACTACCTCCTCCTTCTGCTCCTCCTCTTCTTCTCCTCTTTGCCGGTGAGTCTGAATACTCACTCGTATCAGAATCTGAGCTACCACATATGATCTCCACAGCATAAAAATATGGAACCAAGAACCAATCAATACTAACTGAAAATCATCACACAATGAATATTGTGAGAGAGCTAGAAAGAGAGAGAGAGAGAGAAAGAAAAAGTACCTACTGTGGGGACAGCAGCTTGCGGTTGCCGTGGCGGTGGCTGCAACGACAGAGGCGGCAGTGGCAGTGGCTGTGGCTGCAGCATTGTAGTTGGAGCCGAAAGTTGATGATGTTGCTGCTGCAGCATAGGAGGCAATGAAGGTGCAGCAGCAATTGGCTGAACCATATAGCCTATGTGGGGATGAGAACCAGAAACAACTGACACGCCGACGCCGGCGCCGGCGCCGGCGCTGACCCTTTGACCAGCTCCTTTCTTCTCCACCACCTCCAACAGAGCCTCATATATCTGAGGCAACATGTTGGTAGGCAAGTTCTTTTCTTTCCTCTCATTCTTCTCCATCTTCCAATAAGAAACGTTTTCAGCCTTAATATTGCCATGATCTGATGGTGACGATGATGATGATGATGATAACTTTCTTTCATAGTCTCTGACTCTCTTGTAATCTCTCATGAGATTATCCCACTTGTCATTGCACTGGTTTTGGCTTCTCAAACAACCTTTCCTCCAACAGTAATCCTCAACCCATTTCCACCTCAACTCTGTTGGTTTGCCTCTTGATTCACTGCTTTCACCACTGCTTCTCTTCATTCTCCTCTCATCATCCATCTGCTTTGCCTCTATCAACACCATTGTCTCACTCACTGTCCAATTTCCTTTCCTGTATTCCCTCATCCCAGTCCCTCCACCACCGTCACCTCCTTGATCAGCCATATCACCACAAATGCATGCAAATGCAATGCCCTAAAGAGAGAGAGAGAGAGAGAGAGAGAGAGAGTTTAATTTGAGGAAGAGGAGACAACAGGCAAGAGAAGGGGACAGAACAATTGGTGATCTATCTAATAATGAGTCTTTTATCTATGTCTTATGCTCTCTTTTGGGGAGAGACTTCGGATATGATATGGGAATGCTTCAACTCAGTCAAAATCTCACTAAGATTGCTAATTTAGGCAGCTTGAGCCCAAACAAGAAACAGTAATGGCTCAATAAACTTGAGTACACTAACACAAAATGGGGTCTGGTTGTTTGTTTCGTACAAGAAGATATAATTAAATGAGCAAACAACTATCTATAGATGATGAAACGAGTAATATACATATACCTATAGGCTGTAGCTACCTATATATGTTTAAGATCGTCTCTCTCTCTCTCTCTCTCTCTCAAACTTCATTTTCCTCAAAAATTTCAATCTTTTTGAGCTTTTAGTTTGATTTGCATACTCCCCTTCAAAACCACTCATTCAAGCCAGTGAGTTTCTATCAAAGTGATGAAGAAAAATAAAAGTGAGAGAGAGAGTAGATGTGGGTGAGATCAAGGGTATCATTATAAGAAAAAGCCAAGCAAATCCATTCAAACTGACATATCTACAAGCCCCAAAAAATTTCACAGAGAGAGAGAGAGAGAGGAGAGTAGGTTCTTTTTCAAGGCGAAAGTATACATTAGATTGGAGAGAAACATTGAGAGCGTAATAAAACATGGCTACCTCTGCCCACACACGTGGTTTAGGGTTAGACTCCAATTATCACATTCATACCCTGTTGTGTACAATATTACCATTACATTTAATACTTTTTGTTTTTTGAACTCCATTACATTTAACACTTTGACATGTGCTTTTGTGAGCATTAATTTGTATGAAAATATTACACTTCACTTTGACTAGTGAAACCAAAGATAACCAATCAACCATTTCCATTCATTTTATTTATTTAATGAGAAGGTATTTCTTTAAAATAAATAAATAAAATTATAACCCGTACTCATTTTAATCCGCTATACTAATAATTTGTATTCGTAAACGTTAATGATTTGGGTGAAATTTTAAATTCATTAAAAAAATTATGTATACGTGTGGGTACTAATCAGTAATCAATTAAATCAATAATATTTTTTTTTTCCAAAAAGTGTAAGTTTATATCTGCTCACATTTACAAAATTTTGTCATGCCGTTTAAATAATGATGAAACTTAAAAAAAAAAGTGAAAAATTATGGCTTGTAATCTTTCATGTTGTTTTCATGATTAATATTAGTACACGAGACACAGTACAGTTTCTCAAGAAGATAAGCAGAGACAATCTTCATTAAAAGACTAAACAACATGGCTAAAACAAAGGCTCTAATCATTTGGTTTAGCCCTTCCTAATACCAAGTACCATGCAAAAACTATTAAAAAAAATAAGTAATGACCCCAAAACTTCTGTTATTAGCAAAAGCAACCCCGATTGGGTTGCCATGAAGAAGAGGACAGCTTTGTCCTTTTAACGGAAATGTGAATGTCAATTTCGTCTTTTGAGGAGGTACTTTAAAGGACTGGGTGCCACGTCTTCGACCTGATTTAAACGTTTTTTTTTTTCATGTTTTATTTAAACGTATTTTATTGTAAATAATATACCACAATCTTCACTTCGTATTTTTTCATGTTTATATTTAAACGTATTTTAAAGGACTGGGTGCCAGCTAGGACGTACGAGACAGGTCAGAGTTCAGTTTGACTACGGTTTTGACCAAATGGGGTCATCAAAACCATCGACTCGTCCTTTTCGGTTTTTTGGACTCCAGCCTGCGCCCTGCGCCATTTTGGGGTACAATTACTACAACCGCATTACTTTGTGAATTTTTATTTTTTTTATATCTATTTTCTTAGAAAAGAGATTTGATTAATTAAAAATATTAGATATTTATATAGCTACAACACTTTCGAACTTTTTTATGAGAAATTATACCGTCAAATGCAAAATTTATCATAAAAAAAATTGGCCACGGAACATTTAAGATGGTTTGTCCCAATTTTTGCGGGAATAGTTTTATGTCCTTTAAGTGATCTGTTGGGTAGAATTCTTCTCATTTTATTCGGAGCAAATTTCTATAATTTTTAGAGCCCACTCTTGGGTCATACTATTTTTCTGTTTAATTGATTATTAATGCTGTTAAATGTTGACTGAGACTTGTCATTGTAGTATAAATAAAATTATAATGTAATAATCAAAAGAAAATTAATGTTTTATTTGGGATTGAGGTTGGGTAGATACAACTTAAAAGATACAGCAGTAAAGTATTTGGTAAACAATAATTACTATATTTTAAAAACTACGTTAATTTGATTTTTTGTTAATATGATGAAAAATTTACTATATTTTTATTAATTTTGTTAAGATTATTATTAAATTTTATTATATAATATTAATTTTTATTTTATAATTATAATTTTTTAACGATATTTATAGTTTAAAAATTATAACACCTCAATATCAGAAGAGTCGCATATAATTTTATACGACACCATTGACATTGGTGAAGTTTTGTATATGAGTACAAAGAAAATCCATTGAGGAGAGCTCAAACTACTTGCAATTACATGAAAAAATATTCCAGCCAAAGCTAATGCCAAGACCCATCTGATAAGCCAACTCAATAAATCATACTTGCTATTCACAAAAGCCACTTAGCCACCACTAATTCAGCATAATAAGTCGTATTATAGTCCAATAATTAGCCGATCATAATCGAGCCAAACGGGAGCAGACACAAAGAGAATTAAACTTTTTGGAAGCTGTAATTTGCCTAAATTAGAGAAATTGCCAAAATGATTAAAATAGCGCAACTATTGTTTCTACAATAATTATTGATATTGTGGATTTTTTTTATTTTTTTATTTTTTTATTTTTTTTGTCGTAATAGAGAATACACCGTGGCCATTAAATTTGGGGGAGGACCCGTACGTGTCAGGTTACACAGTTTTTATAATTTTAGCACTGTTGTATTGATGAAGATGGGTGAGAAGATGCTGCATTTTGTGGAAACTGAAATGTCCACACCACTCTACATACCCAAATTTAAATGATGCTTGTTCCCTTGATTAATAAAACAAAATTCGTTTAATAGCATAGGGGGTCACATACCTAATTTACATCACCTCAATGCTTTTCACATTTGTGAATTGACTACTTCTCAACTTCGGTTGGTCTGAATTGACAAAAAAAAAAATGTAATTAATATGCTTTTAATTTTTTTATTGGTTAAAAATGGAATGTGTTGTAATATTTAAAAATAGAGACTTTTTAAAATTAATTTTTTTATTAGTTAATTTATTTTAGAACGATTTGAATAAAGGAGCTGCTACCTTACATACAATGTAAGGTACAGCCTCTCATAAACTCAGTTGTGGGTCCTACTTAGACCCACAAGCCTTGTGAGAGACTAGCAAAAGCTTTTGAATAAACAAAGAAGTAATCATTTTAGTTAATATTGGCTTTTAATCTTCAGTTCCTCTTTGATACGAAGAACTTCCATGACTTGAGTTAAAGTAATTTCAGCTCAAAGTTTGGAGTATTATTTAATATGAAAATTATTATTTTTAAAAAAATTATGATCTATTCTTTAATTTTGGGTTTTTATAAGTTAGATTGAAGTAATATTACTAGCTACACATTTCAAATTTTCTATCGCAAAAAAATTTCTCAAATGAAATGACATTTATCAATTGATTGGTGAGGATAGTACGGTCAATTTACTTAGATCTTGTTATGAATCACCAATCAAATAAATGGGTGATATTTTATTTGGAATGAAATTTAAGATAAAAAAATTTTGAGATATCTATCATTACTCAAATAACTATTAGATGATCACTTTGGTTTTATCTCAACTTACATTGAATGTGTCCCTTAAAGGATTATTAGTTAATTTTGATTCGATTTGAACTTTTTTTTATAGTTATATATCATGTATCAATTTTCTTTTTAAATAAATCTATACCTAACTAAGTACCCTGCCTCCGAGATATTGTTTTTTATTTTCAAGAAATTTGATGATTTTCCGTTTTTAGTTTCAAAAACATCAAATCTACTATTTTGCATTTCATTTTGCTTTGTTACACAATTTTTACCACATGCTTTCTGAGTGGTCGAATCATTAACCATTACGGAAACCACACTCATCAAATATGCGGGATTGCGGTCTGCTCAGTACTATTTGCCACTTGGCACGAATCATGTGGTTAGCTAACAATGGCAGTGGGCCTACTAAGCAATAAAGGCTTGAAATTTTTTTTATAATAAATTTGTGCCTTCCAAATGCAAAAATGTTACAATAGCAAAAGTTGCTTTAGCCTTATATTTTGATGTTATTACCCATTTAATTCTTGTATTTTTAGAAATATTTTAAAATATTTTTATTGTTAAATTATTGATATTTATACCGTTATTTTTTGTTATTCTTATCTTATTTTTATAATATTAATATCTTACAATAATTTTTTAAACATTAATAAAAAATAATTACAATTTAACCCCAAAAATAAAATAAAAACAAAAAGAACATATATTAATTTTTGTGAAAGCTCACACATGTCCAAAAACCAATATTATAAAAAAAATTAAATTACTATTTTTTGGACATTAATAAAAAAATAATATATTAACTATTTAGTAGAGTGTTCCACAAAAATTATATATATATATTGTTTCTATTTTATTTTTTAAGATTAAATTGGTAAGTTAATTTTTTTATTACTGTCCAAAAAAAATGATTATAAAAGGGTAATATTACAAAAGTAAACAAAAAAGAACAAAAAGAACAGTGGAAATGTTAATAATTCAATGAAAAAGATGTTTTGAGTTATTTTTAAAAATATAAGAATTATACAAATAAGAACCTCAAAACATAGGGATTCAATGAGATTTTACCCTTATTGAAATGTCTCGTGCAAATACATAATAAAAAAAATTCTACTATTAATATAAATAATTTTATTTTACCGATTGTATTCATAATTTATATATATGTTTAACTTTTTAAAAATAAAATATCGTCATTTAAACTATTAATGTTATTAACAAAAATTTAGGTTTACTCAAGATATTGGATGGGAAAAATGATCGCAATGATGAAAAGAAAAATTTGATGCAATTGAACAGAAAAAAATAATTGCAATGTTTGTGATATTGAAAGTGCACAATACTTAGGAATTTAATAAAATTTATGTTTTAAATTGAAAGTTGTTGATCATTTCCTACAATAATCTTCAACGCTGCAGTAAAAATGAATATTTTGATGCTCAAGTTAGTGATTAAATTGAGGACTCATGAAAAGGAGGATACGGATTTGTTAAAGAGAATTATTTTCAGAATTAGGTTATCTAGTATAATCCAAAGTGATTTCAAAGTTAATATTTTTTCTTTTATTGACTCATTGAGATTGCATTTGCACTTATTTCATTTTAAATTATTGATTCTTATTTTTAAAATCTGAGCTTATTTAAGATGTTAGACGAAATTACTATTTTTTTTATATAACTGGTTTAAAAAAAAAATGATAATATGCATTAACAAGTTTCTACGACGGAAGTGTGAGGGGAAAAAGTTTTGTTGTTTGGAGTTTCTACTGCCACCAATTTATGAGAATGCAATATAACAAGTTTCTAAGGGATTGTTTGGTATTATTTTTCGTTCATCATTTTTCATTTTGCAAAAATAGAAAACACAAAAACTTGTTTGGTACTGGCAGGACTTATTTACCGTATCATTTTTTATATATGTAAAAACGAGAATAATTTGGTCTACGAAATCAACAAAGAAAATCATAAAAAGAAAAATTTGTGTTTTATATTTATAGTGTTTAGTGTACGGATTCCACATCTACTTGTTCACTTTTCAATATCTAGGAAACGTAACTCTTTAGGGGGGCCAGCAAGACAGCACCCAAACCTTATTCCTCTCTTTATCAATTTTTTTTGTTTGTTTGTTTGTGAAATTACTGTTAAATTTTTATTTGTTGTGGCTTTTGTTAATTTGTATGGGCAATTGTTTTTTTTAATATTTTTTAATTCTTTTTTAATATAATAATTTATTTTATCGTGGTAACTCTAAATTCTCTTTTATTGTCTTTGTTTTTCAAGACAAAAAGCTAAACCCATTCTCACTTTTTAATTTTCAAATACCGTTTTAGAAACAAACTAACAAATGTATTTTCAAATTAACTAAAAACTAATCATTTCTATATTATACTATATAAATACAAAACCGAAGGCACTCTTAAGTGTTTCAAAAGGTAACGAACATGTCATGTCCTGCTTCCGCTAATTGCAACTACTCCTTCCCGGTGAGATTTAAGGGGTGGGGTTGGGGGGGGGGGGGGGGGGACTAAGCTACTCATGTAATTGAATTCACCAATCTTATATTATTAAGTCTAAATATTTTATACAAAATAAATATAGTGAACGTCTGAGCGACAACACTTGTGAGTGACATTATCAAGGGATGTTATTTGGTTAAGTTTTAGTGTTAACACTACGAGAGAGTTATATAATTGTATCGCGTGTTCAAATGTTCTTTATATGGAGGACGATAATGTCTAGACGTAGATGTTTAAATTCACACTCTATAAAATGAGACTAATGATTATAATATGACGTAAAATTCTTTTTAACTCTATAAAAATATGTGTACTATAAGGACGCGTAAAATTATAAAAGACCTTTTACAAAAGGGATGACAATGAGGGGGGTTTGAGGTCGGGATCATGGTCCCCTTCCCTGAATTAGAAGCAATCCCTAAATTCACTTACATACCTAAAATTCTTATTTGAATGTAATTTGTAAATATCTTCGATAATTCCCGAATGAGACAAGGATTAAAATGGGAGCTCAATACCCAATTATTTGTTAACTTTTTTAATTTTAAAAAACCTACAGCAACAATCACATTCGAGCCGATAGAACCCTGGAGGCAGTTATTGGAGAGGTTTAGCTTGAAGACATGACCAATGTTCTCACTGCACTCAATACCATCTCAAGAACAACAATCAATATTACCTTCGCGTGTTACATGATACCGCCTCAGGACGACTTGGGATACTTCATGAAATATAAGAATCATCATCAACGATGAGGCTTTCTTTGAATTGTATCGACATAGAGCGTTGATCATCAAATGATAAGAGTAGCAGCACAGAAGAAGCAGTACTGAAGTCAGCAAAATTGTAAAATTAAAGAAGATGATGAGAAAAAAATGTACTTTAAATATTGAGAATGAACTCAAGGAATTAGCAATTGTACAATTCTGATAGAGAAATTTCTATTTCAGTATTACAAACAATTATCTGAGAAAATTCAACGAGGATTTAGCCGTCCCAGTTACAGGCAAGCGTAATGATTTTGGTGGAATTAACATCTTCTCTATCTTCATTATTATAAATAACTTCGCAACAACATCATCTAATGTTTTTGTCAGGGTCATTAATCAAGAAGCCTAAAGACATGCGTCAAGACCACCTAGATTAACTCTTTGGGCTTTTCATCTTCTTAAAATCATTGAAGAATAACTAGTAATCAAGCAGTACAGATTTGATGGAAACCTTGGATAATGAGAGAGGCGATAGTGTTTAAGACTATTCGAGAAAATTCAAAATTGTGAATTAGGATTTTCTTTTTACTAATTTGTAAAGTTACTAACATAATAATTTAATAATGTCTTATTTAATTTTCTTAAATATGATATTAAAAATATTTTAGGTTTGGGTTCAACGATCCGATAAAATCTCAGAACCTACAAAATTTTAGGACCTTGACCTATCTCCGAAATGGATTCGATTTTTTTTTAAAAAAGATTTTAAGAGGTCATACCCGACCTAAATCACACGAATTGTTGTTATCTATACTTTTAAAGCATGGTAAAAGAGGGGTTGGATTTGAATTCCAATTTTAACATAAAATTACATTTTTTTGTCTTATTACTATCTATAATCACAAAATTAGCCTTCAATTTTTAAAGTTTTTATATACAAATTTAAGGATAAAAAAATAATTTAATTAAATGAATAATAAACGAATAAACATATATTTGATTCGTTTATGACCTATTTATTAAATGAATCAATCTTTTAAAAAATTATATCCATTTAAATTGAGTTAATTATATGGATCCTAACCTATATTATCACACCTGGACATAAATATTTAAATTTAAATGAAACATAAAATATAAAAAAAAATTAAAGTTATGTACACGTAATTTGCGTTCCCGTCGCGGCTACATAAAAAGTCAAAAAAATAACATTTCACTTCACAAGTAGCATTTTAACTACTTACTAAAAAATAATTTCATTTGGCCATTAATTATTAGTAATTTAATTTTTTTGGGTTAATTTTTCAATCGAATCAATAAGCAACACGTAGTAGTATATGCCACGTCACTTAGGAGGGTAAATACGTGTAGGCCTGGAGCATGAATCTGTTCCTTTACCCATTTCATCATTCATCATATCATCACCATCATTGGGAGTTGTATTAAAAAGTATAAATCATCATAACTAAACAATCGGACTCCTGTCTTCTTTTGGGCTTTGCTTCTTCTCTACTCCATTCTCACTATTCTCTGGAAGCTTGATACCAAGGCAAATATAAAAAACAAACATTAAAATCTAAATTGATTGATCCTCTAAATCAGTTCAATTGAAACCCTAGCTTTTCACTTGGCTCTACTGTGGGGGGCAATAAAGCTCATGGGCATGGCGGACGAATGCTGCTGCATGCAACTGATCGACGGCAATGGCGAATTCGATGTGGATGGCCTTGAGAACTTCGTTAGAACCACTAAGCTCAACCACTGCGGCCTCTCTTACGCCGTCGTCGCCATCATGGGCCCTCAAAGTAGCGGTATGCTCCACTTATTCTTTATTTTATTTCATTTTGTTTTTGTGAGAGTTTAGTGGATTTGACTGCTCAAGAGCTGAATTATCTATTGAATTTAGGCTTTGAGTTATTTTGGAAGTTTAAGCTGCTTTTACCGTGTTACGACCTGTTTCGCTGCTAGATTTTGGTTGCTGCTTTTGGATTCGAGATAAGAATTCATGATTGAATTTGTTGATTTTTTTTTTTTTTTGCCATTGTGATTTACAAGCTGTAGGTAAGGTAGATCAAGTAATCTTGTATGTGTAAGAGATAAGGGTGCATTTTGTGAGTGTTTTGTAGAGCAATGCCTCTGAGTTTAAAGTAATTTCTGTGAGAGTAGTTAAATGTTTTTTGTTCAAAAAGGTAAAAAGCACTAGAAGAACTCTTTTACTGAAAAACCACTTTCAAGACATGATTTGACTTAGTCCAACCCAATTTATACCATGGGACTTCAAAATGCTCTTGCCTTCATTAAAATGATTTCTAGACCCTGTAAAAGCCATTTATGACTCTTTTAGCTCAGTATTATCTACATTTAGCTGTTGCTGCAGCTGAGTATTTAATGACTTAATTAATTTACTCAATAATGTTTAAGGATTAACAAGTGTTTACCCTGTAAATTTTTTGTATAAACAATTAAGTCCCTCCATTTTTAGAAATACCATTTTACCACTTGTCATTAGCTTTGTCGTAAAGTTTTGCACGTTTACTAATGTTGACTAGCCAGAAAGTCAGCATTGCCACTAAAAGATTTCAATATATTATTCGTAGCGGCTAAAAACTTTTAGGGCAATATTGTCTTTCTGGTTGTTGACATTAGTCGAGATGTCAACCTTAGTGGTAACTGGTAACAACTAAAGTCTAGGGGTCAAGCATCCATAAAAGGATGGCTCTAAATGTTGTCATGGTAAATTTGAAGGTTTCAGGTGTCATTTACCTCCTTAACCCCCCCCCAACCGTACATCCTAATTTTTTTTTTGCTGTGATTCCCATTGATTGCTTATGCATATTCTTTTGATTGATGTTATGGAAATGCGTTAGTGATAATGGTTGCCTGAATCACGTGTTTGCTTTTGCCTGATTTCTCTCTCGCCATTATGAACAGGGAAAAGTACTTTGATGAATCATCTTTTCCATACCAATTTCAGAGAGATGGATGCAGTCAGGGGAAGGTTGGTTTTTTTATGTTTCTCAAGTTTCATATAAATCTCCTTAGATCTCGTCCTATAAGAAACAAGAAAAATGATCTAATTTTGTTGCAGGAATCAAACAACTAAAGGCATTTGGATAGCGAAGTGTGTTGGCATTGAGCCTTTCACAATTGCCATGGATTTGGAGGGTAGTGATAGCAGGGAAAGAGGGGAGGTATAAAGATCTTTATTGAATTTTTTTGCTACAGTTCGGGCTATGATTCTATATGAAGGAGGTTTCTCTATCTTATAGCTCTTACCCTTTCTGCAGTTGGCAATGCTAAATATGGGTTGATTCTGTACGAATAATAAAATTCTAATTAGGATAGATGATGTATAGCGCTGAGGTAACCTTTAGAATAGGTATGCCTTGTTCTAAATCGGGAGGCTGAAGTGGGTTAACAATTTAGAATAAGGATCTTATATTGATATTGGTTTTTTTCTCTGGTGATAAGTCCCGAAACTGATATCCTTGGTATCTTCATGTCGTGATATTTCATCCAAATGTTTATCAGGTTTGACTTTTAGCGTCCCTGCTCGATGTGATGTTTATGAGGCTTAAAGTTAGTCATAGAGCCTTTTGTAAATCTAGAAATGCTTCTAGACAGATTTGTCCTTTCTTTTGGTTGTCAACTCTTTTCAATATCTTTCTGCAAGATTTCTGAAACACTGAAGTCTATACATGCCTCCTATGTTTCATAAGTTGGTGTGTTTTTGAACATTTGCATATTCTTGGGCCTATAAACTTTTCAGTGTAATTTAGCAGATAAAAAAATTAAACTGTTTATCTTTAAAATTAGAAGCTGCATTTATTTATCTGTTCCAATGGTACGTTACTTTTTGGGAATTATTTTCATTACACATGACTTGCAAATTTGATATTTACAGGACGACACAACATTTGAGAAACAAAGCGCCCTGTTTGCTTTGGCAATTGCAGATATTGTGCTGATAAACATGTGAGTTAAATATTTTTTCATAGCTACTAAATACATTAGCATGAGACAGCTAAAACTTGGTCTGGAAGGCTGACTTGAGAAGATACATGCTTTTCTAGTTTTCTTTAAAAAATAGCCTGTCCAATCTGGCTTTGGAATGAAATAAATTACATTTGATGGATTGTTTTGAATTGACTCTAATAAGACATTTGCAATAAAATTTCATAATCTTGGCTTATTCTGTTGAATACTACATCTAATAGATATAGTTTCGGTTGTTCATGTCAGTAGTTTAGGCTGATTGAATCCTGGTCATTACCATTAAAATTCCTAATCTTTTAGAGATTTTGGACTTTCCTGGGCTTTGGGCTGTGGGAAGTGTCTTTCATTTCTGTGATGTGGGTTGATGGTTTAGTCCTTGGCCTCTTTCTTTTGTTGGATTGCATATAAATATTTGAGAAAACACTTATGACATTAATTTTGTTCCATGGAGCAAGATTATACATATAGTAATTTTATGTCTGAAAAGTGCTTTATTGAGATGATTTTTGACAATAATTACCTTAATCTATTTATTCCTTAAAGAGAAAAGCATGTTTGAATCCTACTTTTTGTTCTGTTGTCTGTACTGAATTCCCTCACTGTTCAAACAGTAGTTCTATATTTGGAGTTTTATAAATGTAAAAGGGAGAGATCACTTAGAAGCCTCGGAAACTTGCAGGAAAACATACACATTGGGTGTTATTTCATTTATTAATCAGATATCTAATATGATATGCAGTTGGTGCCATGATATCGGTAGGGAGCAAGCAGCCAATAAGCCTCTTCTAAAGACAGTTTTTCAGGTATTCTAGTTAGTTGTCTCTGCCAATGTGTTAATGGGCATTTATCGAAGAGAATAGTCTGCTTTTCGGTTTGTTTGTAGGTCATGATGCGTCTGTTTAGCCCACGCAAAACGACCCTTCTATTTGTTATACGCGACAAGACAAAGGTCTGGAGTCATGTCTTTCTTCTTCGTCTTAATGCTTCATTTACTTTGTGGAATATAATTTCTCTTCTCTGTTTGAATGTTTCTCCTGTTGGTACTGTCCTTGCAGACTCCTCTTGAATATCTAGAGCCCATTCTAAGAGAAGATATTCAAAAGGTAAATTTGTTTGTTTTTGGTTACATTTGCATTTGTTCATTCTCTTGTTCTTTATTGTATCATTCAGCATTTTGATAGGTGTTTATTCCTGCAGATATGGGATGCAGTTCCTAAGCCCCAAACCCTTAAAAATACTCCGCTTAGTGAATTTTTTAATGTGAGATCTTTTTTTTTTCCAGTTTCTCTTTCTGTCACTGATTCATTTTCTACAGGCACTTTAGTTTTTGCCTGATAAAAGTTTATTGACATTTCTTACTTTTGACTTGAAGGTGGAGGTTACTGCTTTGTCTAGCTACGAAGAAAAAGAAGAGCAATTTAAAGAGCAGGTAGACACTTTATTAAAAGTAGAAGCTTGTTGAATATTGGTTTAAATGTGTTTTGACCTTTGCTGCTTGAACTTTTGAATTCTTGGGACAGTAATATTTGATTCCTGACATGTTTTTCCAATAATCAGAGTTCATAATCTCTGTCATTTTGGTGTCTTATCCTATTTAATTCTTCTCATTTCCTGTGAAATAAGTAGTTTGCAGCTGTTATTTTACAGGCTTACAAATTACGATCTTACTTAACATATTGTACAGGTTGCTGAACTGAGACAGCGGTTTTTCCATTCTATCTCTCCAGGAGGACTTGCTGGTGATAGGCAGGGAGTAGTTCCTGCTTCAGGATTTTCCTTTAGCGCACAGCAGATATGGAGAGTGATAAAAGAGAACAAGGACCTGGATCTTCCTGCTCATAAGGTCTTGTATTTGTCCTTCTGCCACGCAAATATGCTGTTCATGTTTCAAATTATTACTTGTTTGTTTCATTAAATATTTTGTTAGTTTTAATCAGGTAATGGTTGCAACTGTTCGGTGTGAGGAGATTGCCAATGACAAGCTCCGCCGTTTATCAGCTGATGAGGTATGTTAGCATACATCTTTCTTCTTGGATACAGACTGTTCTCCTCTGCCAGTACTAAGTTGATCTGTTGCAGGGGTGGTTGGCATTGGAGGAAGCTGTTCAAGAAGGTCCTGTCTCAGGTTTTGGAAAAAGGCTGAGCTCTGTCCTAGATACATATCTTTCCGAGTAAGTTCACATCTTTTCTGATGTAAATGATATGATTGACCAAACTCATAGTGGATAAATCTTTAATTTGTATTTAAGATGTTCCACCTGGGTGCGATGAAGCAAAGGCTATAGACTGTGTTAGGAAAACATTTCTTGTTTATTTCATCCTTTCTTAAGCTTATGTAAACTTCCTATGCGTAAAAATTTTAAACTGATATCCTGACTTACAAGTTATGTTTTACTAGGAGTTGAAGCCTTGATTTGCTACTTCTGTTTTCTTGAGTAATTGCATATATTTATGCTTTAGGGTCTCAGGATGTGTTCATTGGTTCCATTCCATTTGGAAGTTCTGATCTTGAATTTAACATTGAAATAATTTTAGGTATGACATGGAGGCAGTATACTTTGATGAAGGTGTGAGAAATGCAAAACGAAAACAGTTGGAATCAAAAGCGTTGGATGTAAGGCTCTATATACTTTTGATTGTATTGTTCATTTTTTCTGTTTGGGAAGAACTTTTATCTAGTTTTCATGCGTGTTAGATGACTCCATGTGGAAAATGGTCAAGTAGGTGGTTTCTCACATTCTTATTTTTGTTAGATTTACCTTGAAACTATCTTAGCACAAGCAGTTGCATTTTTTAACTCATGCTATTTATAATGAGTTAAAAATGGTATTTAACGATGGACAGCTTTTTTACCCTCCTATTTTTTTTTTTTAAAATCTTGAATACTTAAATTGAAACAACTATTGAATTTAAATTCCAAAGTGTCCTGGGCTCCTGTTTGACACCTTCTTACAAGTAATGTCTTTCTCTAGTCCTACAACCCCATTTGTAGAGCTGTTGCAAAACAACATTCCTGCTGGTTCTGGATGAATTGTTATTTTTTTATTATTATTATTTTTATTTTTCAAAAGGTAGGGGGGTGGGCAAGGCCCAAATTCATTTTTTTTAGCCCCTTACTTCCCGCATACTTTGCTGGTTTTTAGGCTATCATATCTTGTGATCTCCACAAGGTTCAAAAGGTAAGAGGGTGGGCCAGCCAAATAAAGCTGCTTGAAAACCACTCAGCCATGCCCAAATTCATTTTTTTAGCCTCTCACATTGACATATTGTCTGGTAGATTCTTTAGATTTGAAATTATTCTTCTAGAAATATATGAGGCTGCTACTAAGCCAAACTGCTTGTGATCTCCACAAGCTTGGTTTGGTTGCAGGTAAGGATGACAATTTTTCTTGTTGGAGGATCCCATCCTGTTTGGGATGGGACTGAGACATATTTTTGTCCCAAAAAAAAAAAAAAAAAGATAAAAAGGGATGGGAATGAGACTTTTTTTTTTTATCCTACTTGCATAAATGAGGATGCTTTTGAAATAGCGTTTGGTTTGGCGTTGTATTTAACATGGCTGAAGTTGATTACTGTCCAAATCTATCATTTTGAAGCGTAAGTCTTAATATTAATGTGCAATGGAAACAAATAGACAATTAAAAAATGTTAGCATAAAATTATATTCGAACATGCATGTAGTCAAAATAAAACTATTAGTTGATTATTTTACTTTGTATTTAGTCAAGATTTTTACTATATTGAATTATGATGATCCTTAAAAGAAAAAAGTCAGAATTTATTTATTTACATTCGAAACTATTCAGGATAATGGGATAGACAAGATATTAACGGGACAAGATAAGGACAAATTTTTATCCCAAAAATTAATTAAGGGATGGGAATGTGACATTTTTTTATTCCATTTGCATATATAGGATGGGACTGGGATTGGCAAATCCTATCCCATCCCATCCCATTGCCAACGCTAGTTGCAGGCACAGTTACTTGGTAAACATGCCAAAGATGAGCATGAACTGTGGATGTTTACAAATGAGCTTGTGTTGATAAGGTCCCATGCCCTCCCTTATGGACAAACACCTACATGAATGAAACAGAGTGTAGTTCTGGCTGGATTAAAGTTTTGAGTCTTAGGCTCGTCTTGTTAAGTTTTCTCACTAAGCCATGCATGAGGCAAACATTTTTTCTTGAGCCAAGCTTGATTCAGACTTTCATAGTAAGCCTTGATTCTAGGACCCTGGTCAAGCCCTACAACTCAGTGACGTATTTGCACCTAGCACTTTTGAATTTGGTTTCACGCATTGTATGGTTCCTTAAAATGGTTTGTTTTTATTTTTATTTTATAATTATTCTTAATTTTTAAGTTTTTCTGTATCTCATTTATTGACAATGTTTCTCCCAATTTCCAGTTTGTCTACCCTACATATAGTACTTTGCTGGGTCATCTACGTTCTAAAGCATTTGAAAGTTTTAAGATCCGATTGGAACAATCACTAAAGAAAGGGGAGGGATTCGCTGCATCTGTTCGTACTTGTACTCAGTCTTGTATGCTTGAGTTTGACCGAGGGTGTGCAGGTAAGAAAATTTTGAATAGCTTGCTCTCAAATTATAATCGTGTACCTATTTTTTGTTGGTGAACTTCAGGTTGACTGCTGCCTCAATATTAGAATTTTTTTCTGATAAAGGAAGTCAATTTTTGTATGTTTATCTCATGATTGAAGCTCCGGATTTTTACATTAAAGCCATATGGAAATTCGTACTGTTTTGTGATTTTAGCCAGTGTACTATTCAGCTGGTGCTCTTTTTTCCTTCTTCCCCATTTGTACTTGTCTTCATAAATGCTTCATATTCCCTTCAATGGTGAGTAGAAAGCTACCCCATCTGCTTGACTGCATAATATTTACAATATGGAACTCGATCTGTGTTTAGGTGTACTCTTAAATTCTTACTGTGACCAAGTTTTGGCTTGACTACAGTAAATCTCAGAACTCACGGGTTGTTGACCAATTTAAATACATGAATGAAGTGGTACAGCATTACAGGGAATTTTTATAGTTTATTTGATAATTATTAATGGTTAATTAAGACTTGTATGGTATTGGAAAACATTCTAAAGTAGGATGTTTGGCAGGAATTAGAACAGAGGCTGGTAAAAATCTTGTTTGATGGATTTTTTCTCCTCACTTGGAATTTTCTAAGTTCTTCAAGCACCCTTGCTGCTATAAAACTCATAATTTTGGCCACTTCCACCAACTAAACGATTGGGTGGTCTTCATTGTTTCTCACCCCCCCCCCCCCCCCCAACAATTACAGGGAATTTTTATAGCTTATTTGATAATTATTAATGGCTAATTGAGACTTGTATGGTATTGGAAAACATTCTAAAGTAGGATGTTTGGCAAGAAGTTAGAACAGAGGCTGGTAAAAATCTTGTTTGATGGATTTTTTCTCCTCACTTGGAATTTTCTAAGTTCTTCAAACACCCTTTGCTGCTATAAAACTCATGATGTTGGCAACTTCCACTAACTAAACGATTGGGTGGTCTTCATTGTTTCTCTCTCTCCCCCCTCGCAACACCCCCCCCCCCCCCCCCCATTCTCTTACATACTAGGAACAAATATTTACTTTTTGATGGTCAACTTGTGTACATGCTTATTAGCAGTCTGATATGACAATTCAATAACTCCTCTCTCAGATGCTGCTATAAGACAGGCTAAGTGGGATGCTTCAAAAGTCCGAGAAAAACTTCGCCGTGATATAGATACAGAAGCATCATCTGTTCGCAGTGTCAAGCTGTCTGCAATAATAGCTGACCATGAGGTTATTTTCTTGGCTAATACAGTACTTCATAACTGCTTTTTGAGTTAACATTGCTCTTTACACATTATGTTTATATGCATTTACTTGAGACTCCCATGTTGACACCTTATTGAATGCAGAAAAATCTTACTGAAGCACTTAGTGGACCTGTAGAATCCCTTTTTGAAGTTGGTGATGAAGATACCTGGGCATCAATAAGAAGGCTTCTTAAACATGAGACTGAAGCTGCTGTATTGAAGTTTTCAACTGCAATTGCTGGTTTTGAAATGGATCAAGCTGCAGTTGACACAATGGTGCAAAATTAAGGAGCTATGCAAGAAATGTTGTGGTGAAAAAAGCAAGAGAAGAAGCTGGAAAAGTTCTGATCCGCATGAAGGACAGGTAAAGATTTTTTATTTGTGTGTTTCTCTTGTCTTTTAGCTTGGTCAAATGGGAGATCACTCATTGGAAAGTTATTATTATTATCATCTTCATAAGATATTTTTCATATTATTTTCATCTTTGTTGCTTAATACCCTGGAAATATATTTCAGATTCTCAACAGTCTTCAATCATGACAATGACTCTATGCCAAGGGTTTGGACCGGAAAAGAGGACATCAGGACAATAACAAAGGATGCTCGTGCCGCGGTAATTTTGCATGGTTTTCTTATCAATGGGAGATCAACTACCTGCAGTATGATTATATCTGATTTCTCTTTTACTATCACCTTGGTGCAGTCATTGAGGCTTTTATCTGTCATGGCTGCCATACGCTTGGATGAGAAACCAGATAAAGTTGAGAGTTTGCTGTTTTCCTCTCTAATGGACGGAACTGCTCCTGCATCATTGCCTCGGGATAGGAGTGTAGGAGATTCTGTTGACCCTCTTGCCTCAAGCATGTGGGAGGAGGTAGTCTTTAGCTGATACTGGTAGTTTGTTCCTAGAGTATATCGTCCTTTTATCAAAATTCTCATAGCTGATGCAAAATGAACTAGGTTTCTCCACAAGATACGCTGATAACACCAGTGCAATGCAAATCTTTGTGGAGACAGTTTAAAGCAGAAACTGAGTATACGGTTACTCAAGCTATTTCCGCGCAGGTACATATAGTACATTCTTTTGTTTGCAAGAACTCTCACCTAGCATTTGATGACATACTTGTTGGCATGTGAGTGTTTGCATCAGTAACTGTCCTTCAATTTATTTGCCTGCTGGACAGCAATTTTTCAAATTAGTTTGTATGTATATTGTCATTTGCATTTGCTAAATTAAGTTGATTGTATCTGCCTTATTTATCTGACAAGTCTGCATAGAAATTCAATTTTATAATGAATTTGGGGAAGTTTTCTGTTCATGAGTGGCTGACTGTAAATTCTTTGCATTAATTGAAATTTGGAAATTGTGAATTTCTATGATTCACAAAGTTCACCTTTCTAAGCTTTCTTACTTGATTTTCTAATTTCATGCATACTCTGTCATGTTCACTGGGATAATCTTGTGTTCTGTATCATTGCATTATACTTGTAAAATTTAGTGGGCAACTGTTTGAAGTTTTCAGTGTTCTGAGTTGATATGTAGGTTGGGGCTGAGTTCTAATGAAAGTAATAAAAGTCATGGTTTTGTTAATGTATGGAAGGACAGGAAGTTTTTGACTTTTTTCAATGTAAAAGCATGCAGTAAATGTAAGGAAAAGAAAAAGGAAAAGCCTTAATCATGTTCCAATTATTACAGATGCTAAGCATAGAACTAGCGCGCTTGTTGAAATTTGTTGAAATATTGAATGTGTATTAGTTCACACTTTCACTGGTTAAAATTTTTCTCCTGCTCTAATCTTGAATCTCTGCTCCCATCTATAGAGCTAGCGTCATAATATGCTACTTTTAATCATTCTAGACCTTACTGCTTACTGCATCCGCAATTCTTCATATAATATAGAAATGTGCTCAGATGATTTTAAGATTGGCTGTTTTCCTCTCTTGTGTTTCCTTGCTAATAGGTCATTGGTGCATACACTGACATGTATAGTATTTAGCACTAATATATGATACTGCTCACCACAGGAGGCTCACAAGAAGAATAACAACTGGATGCCTCCTCCTTGGGCAATTTTGGCAATGGCCGTACTTGGTTTTAACGAGTTCATGCTCCTCTTAAAGTAATGATGCGCATCCAGATTGATCATTCTTGTACAGTGTATACTAATTTGAGCCTACCCCTAGTGTTAGTCATTTGGTTTATTGACGGGTGTTCTGCTTGTGTAACAGGAATCCTCTTTACCTCATGATTTTGTTTGTTGCTTATCTGCTTTTGAGAGCCTTATGGGTACAGATGGACATTGCAGCAGAGTTTCGACATGGAGCTGTGAGTATTTTAAGAGAGTCTTTAAATAACACATGCACTTTGCACAGGCAAAAGGCTATTAAAATCAAGGGATCTTTGTTAAATCCTCAGTGGTTGCTTATTGGTCATTAACATCCTGTTTCTAATTGTTCTCTCATCGAACTCTTTTGTGACGTGGTTATTTCTGAAATTGTAGCTGTTCAAGTTTGCATGGTAGTTATTATGTAATTGATTATATGAATCATACATTTACTAGGGTGTATAGATTATACATAAAAATTTTACTGATGCTCTAAATTTTAGATTGAGGTCTATTCTCTTAGATTGTCATATTACACCTTCGGCCTTGTGGCAAATAACTAGAACATGCATTTGCTTGTATTAATTTGATAGTGAAATCATGCTTTCCGTTAGACTTTGTTTCAGTTTGCGTTAGAGAGATAAGTAGAGGAGTTATGAAATCAAATATCCTTGATGCGTTTCATATTAAGTTTGTTTTTATCTTTTTAGTCGGTGTAATTTACTTTTATAAGTAGATGGACGCTGTATGTGAGTCTCATGTCTTGTTTTGCTCTGCTACCAGCTGCCAGGCATTCTCTCCATTTCATCAAAGTTTCTTCCTACTATTATGAACCTCATCAGGCGACTGGCTGAGGAGGCTCAAGGGCAGCGACCTCCGGAAGCCTCAAGACCACAACAGGCCCTATCTTCTCAGAGTTTCAGATATCAAACACCGCCACCAGCAGGATCAAGCTCAATTCATGAGTCATCTGTATCATCTAACATTTCATCGTCTAAAAGCGAGTTTGAGTCCTCGGGTCCGAACTTGATTCGCAGGCGAAGTACAAATATCCCAGAGGCTGAATCTTCTTGATGGAAAGACGTCAAAAGTGTAGTATTTTGTATCAAAGTTGGGCAGATTTTTTCATAGAACAAATCCTTTCCCCCTGTATCATATGAAAGGGAAAATGGGATACCCTAGAGATAGGAAAAGGTCGTGGGAATGAAGTCGAGGGAAATGCAAAGTTTTCAAGGTGTAAGAAGAATGATTCTGGGATCAGAAATTTGTATACTGAACAATTTTAACATTAAAATTTATAATTAACGAATAAAAGAGATGGAAGATGTCTTTTCTCACAGTTTTCTTATTTGATATAAGTTGCGAAAACTGACCCCAACCCTTTCGATGAATCTACTTTTGTGTGTTGTTTATGTTTTTTTTTGTTTTATTATTATTATTATTTTAAAACTAAATATCAAATACATTCTCCACTTGGTTAGGTGGTGAACTTGTCATAAAGTCCCAACTCCCAATCCTTGGCGCTACAATACCAGCTCCAAAATTTAAGCCCAACTAATAATTGGGGGAATTCTACTTCTCCCACAGAAGGAGAAATATTTGAGTTCCCCGCCTACTCCTTTAACAAAAGATTAGAGCGAAGATAAGAATAAAATCTATACTCGTTGAATTAGGCCAGCATCATGAATACTTCTTGATTATCGATTGACATTTTAGCGTTCTCAAATCTCAGTGAAATAAATTCAGATGATTATCCACCAAGTTATTTTTTAAATAATAATGGCCAAAAAATTAATATAACAACACGGATAAGGATATGTGTAAAATTTCCCTAAGCATTTATGGGCACACAAAAAGATTTAAGACCACCTCCACATACGATGCAACAAGACAATGGAGCCACAGCCAGCTCTGCTCTTAATAATTCTACCTGGCCCAACTGGAGAACGGGGTTTATGATTTCAATGAATTAAAATTTTTCAAAATCTACAGGAATCAGATATAGGGCAGAATCATACTTGCATACTAAAGAAATTGGAAGATAAGATGCAGCTCACACCATAGATTCACAAAACATAATACTTTGGAATCAATCTCATCACCACTGGCTGTGGCGTAGTTTAGAGATTGTCAGGTCTGCTCCTCCAAAGCCGTCCATTACAGCATTTGCTGAAGGAAACTCTGCTCTAGATGTCAAACTACATACAAGAAGCATAATGAGAAATGTAAGCAAGAGATTAACATAGACTTCATCCCAACAGAATAGAAACTTAATTATGTAATATACGGTGAAATTGGCACAAATAAGTGTTATAAAGTGGTGTAAGTATAGCATCAGGCTTCCTGTCAGGAAATTTAATCAGTGGTTTGATCAGATGGTGAATCGAGAATGTGTGCGCGGTGAGGAAGATGGAAAGAGGGAAGGAAAGAGCATGTTGTTGTATGATCTTCAAAATTCTTAAAACCAATGGACATTGATGACATGTCAATTTCTTTTGGTGATATCATTGCCAGTACCAACTTCAAGTTCACTTCTCTTCTGGGCTAGGTAATGGACTTCAGTATTCTACACAGCATGTCAGCAAGTCTCTCTGTCTTTGAGACTGGAAGAGTGGTTATACATCTTCAATAAATTAGTTAACAGAAGAAAGTGAGTAACTGACTTTGAATTTGTAGACCAAACAACATCCACTGCAAATTAGAATTTTGTGACCTACAGTTCTTGGACAAAAATGTGCAGTGGAAAGCACATAAATTTCATCTCATAAATGGGCAGTACAGTGACAAGAAATAAACCTTACCTGCTTCTCATTACAACACAAGGCATGCCAATTCGTTGGGCCCCAGCCACTCCAGATTGACTTCCAGCAATAAGGAAGCAATTACGAACTGGTTTTTCTGCATATTCCGCTCCCGCACGCAATGCAGCTACAATCTTGTCTAGGCTGGATTAAAAACTCAACACATCAGACAGAAATTGAATTGCCACAGTCAAATGAGAAACTAATTTGAGATGGTAAAATGTAGTTAAATTCTTTAATCAAAATTAGCAACTTGTTAAGAGCTTAAATACTATTTTGGACTTCTGCCCTTGAAGAAATTTTGGGTTTAGTAATTTCTTAGTATGCTATAAGATAAAGCATAACAGAAACCCTTTTCTAATACGCTAGGCCTGAATAATTTTTCTCCTAGGTCATACAACTATAGGATTATTTTTATGGTAAAGTTGCTAATTGAATAAACCAATTTTATGTATGTTAGGTTAAGTAACAATTCAGTTTAATTACAGAATTTCTTATAAGACTCACTAATCATCAGATCCACTTTGACATGATATGCAACTAATCTTAGCATAAGTAATTCAGAGAAGCTTCATGAAGTTGCATACTTGTGTGAAGATTAACAATACTAAAGGGCATTAATCACTACGATGAACGAAACAGAAATTCACCACCAAAGGTATTATAGAAGCAAACAATCAGACTTTGTAACCAGTCCCTGATATAAAATAAGTAAATTCTTCAAGTAAAATAAACAAAACCCAAGATGCAAGTGACAAAATCATTGAATTTCAACGTTTGCAAGAGCGATATATATTTAACTAGCAAACTAAAGCAAGTGGATCAACCTTTCAGGTGAGCTAGTGTCAATATCAACACTCAACTTTAGCATTGATGCAACCTCCTCTGCTATCTCTTGTTTTTGAGCAGAAACTGACCCAAACACAAGAACACAGCCTTTAGCACCCACAGTTCTGATGCAAAAAAGCTTATAGTAGTTCTAAAAGATGCACGAGAACTTTGGATAAAGATTCTACCTGCTTTTCTGGCTTCTGTAGCAAGCTGCTCATCCACACCTGAAGAAATCCCCTTGCCAAGTACAAATTGGCCATATAAACTCTGTTCTACTTCCTCATTCCCAACAATTTTAATTTTTGAAATTCGTTCTGAGCCAAGCTTTTCAACAACAGATCTAACAATTTTCAATAAGATAAAATTAAAAGTTAGAAGCTCCCATCCATATGCTAGAAAGACCATAGGCCAGAGCCCTGTAATGAGTAACTAACACAGCATACCTGGCAATTCTATCTCCGCTTTTACCATAGGCTGTTAGGACAATAAGGGGTATTCCTTCATTATATGCATCATCAACAAAACTGGGAATTACAACGGAAATCAGGTTTAAAACATAAATAATAGGGACCTTTGTAGGTCAATAAATGAGTTTAAAAAAGCATATTTTAGCAAATTCAAAGAAAAAGACTGACAAAATTAAAGTTTCAATGCTCGGAATTGGGATGGTATCATATGTCAATTCAAAGTCATGTTAGAATTGGAGCTTAAAACCAATTAATGTGGTGCCAACTGGATCACCTGCATTTGTTCACATATTGCATAAAATAGAAAGATCTGAATAAAAGAAAAATGATTTTTAATAACAATAACAAATACATCATCAATCCAGAAGGAAACAGCAAGTAAAGCCCCAGTATTTTTATTATAAGATTCATCCAAATAGAATATACTTAATATAGCAGGCACAAATCTTTATACAATTAGGATAAGACATCTCACTCTTCAACACCAGGTCGTAAAGGTGCATCTTTTGATGCCAGAAATTCATCCAGAGCAATTTTCTGCCGATACAACACAAATGATTCAGCAGAATAATATACATAATATATCAGCACCTTTATTCTCTTAAAGGGTAAAACTATGAAAATCAGCAGATTATTTGAGCAAAATTAAGATTGAACATGATTTTTTATAAGTTTCTTCAATCTAAACTGACATTTTTATATAAAGAAAGAATTAAGTGAAGTATTGAAAAGTTACAAAAAGGATTCTAGTGATAAAAGAAATTAAGAAATATAGCGAAGAACATGCTCAACTTGGCTGAAGATGAACATGTAAAGTTTAAGAAAGGGGTAAAAAGATGGTAAGGCCAATTATCTTAATTTTTCCAACTCTCCTATTGCACCAAATATGCTTCTTTGACATACCAATAAAAGAATAGTAGAGTACCAAGATGGAAATATCAAACCATAAGCTATTAATTCAGAGTAGTTTGAATTAGCCACATATTTCCAATCTTTTTCTTTTCTCTTTCCCTGTGAAATTTGTTCACATGAAGATGTAAGCGCAACAAAAGTTTTCGATACCTCAACTCTATTTTAATTTGAGGCCTTTGGGATTTTCATAATCTAATATTGCTTCCGAGATTTTCATAATGTGATATTGCTTCTGATATCTTCTCAAACATAATGTCCACGTGCTTGGCAAATTATTTGACAATTGAATAAACTAAAAGCTAGTCGCATTTATTAAGTGTTTTTAAAAATCGTTAAAGCATATTCACCCCTGAATCCCCTGCCTGGGAAAAACTACAAGGAAGAAGACAAAAACAAAATACTTTGGCCCAAGAATACCTTTTCTTGCAAGACGTTTTTGACAAAAGCTTTCTTCTCGTTTGTGGGTACTGAAGTAGGCCAACCAATCTAAAAGAAAGGCTATAGAAGTAAGACTGATTAAACACCAAAGGTAATGGCCACATGTTAGTAGCTGTATCTTACAAATGTGAGGGAAGGTACTTACACGATTGAAAAATAGAACCAGCATTCTATCCTCATCACCAGCACTCTTCCTGTAAGGCAATTACAATTGCTTTAGAACAACCTTAAATAACATATCAGATGGCAATACTTACACTTTTGTTAATAGAAGAAACGACAACTATAGACATCATGAGTGATCAGTTTTAAAGCACAATGTAAACGATAAAGAGAAGCAAGATGCATCATGAATATGACCTATGTGGTAAAGCAAATGATAGTGACTTCTCTCAAAGAACTTCACAATTGAGTGTGAAACAGCAAGATAACATATCATAAAACCTTGACATGGCTGGTTTCTCAAATACTAGATAGTAAATATTTTATTCTTTCATACATAGTAAATAAAACTATAAATACAATCAAAACAACCCATAGAATAAGAAAACAATCTTAATTGATTTCACACCTTAAAAGGTCTGTATAGATAGGTGCAGTCCAATTAGCACAGTCAAGTCCAAGCTTCTGAAATGCTGACAATTCAAAACAAAACAAGAAAAACAAAATCGCAAGTCAAACTTACAAACATATAGATATAATTCCCAACTGAATGCAGTTCGTGTAAAATTATCATATCTGCCCTCACCTACATTGAAGGCTTGCCGATTGCCAAAGCGATATGCATCCACAAGGACTCTGGAAAAAAGAAAAAAGATAACTGATTGAAGAACAGAAATTGTAAGCAGAAACAATAATATTATTATATGCATAATGTATAGTAAACAAGCATGCTTCTATATTCTTGCAATTAAAAACCATTTATCACAGTGTCTCATAATCAAATAATGGAAAAACAAAAGAGGGTACCCGTCAACTTCAAGAAGAACAGCGAGGTCCCGAGGTGGGTTTTGACTGTCATGGCCGGAGGAGGAGCTGAAAGCAGAAAAAGGATTGACGTGAAGACATTTTCCAGGAAAATTGTACTTTCTGGGGAAGGTAGAGGAAAATGAAGGAAATGGATAGAGACTGTTGTGGTTTCTCAGTTGGGTTGCTTGATAATGATAGTAGGATTTCTTGCTGACGGTTATGGCGGTTGAAAAGCGCAGAGAGTTAAGGAGGGAACATGAAGTCGAACTGGTTTTCATTGCCATTTTTTACTCAATTTTTTTTTTCTGCGACTTATTATGAGCACTCCTTACCTTTCCGCTTATGTAAATACAGCTTTTGTTTGGGGTGTGTTTGGTAAATTTGAGAAACTTTTTTCTTCTAAGGAAATAATAGATTATTATTTTTTTTAAAGAATAATAGATTATTTTCTGGATCGCGCAAAGTTACACTACATGCTGTCAAAGCATAATGCCAATTGTACGACATGTCGTTCTACCTTTATACTGACTAATAAGTTACAATATAATTTAATTTTCCTTTTTAACAAATTTTGAAATCCCACAGGAATTTTAGCAATTCTATCTCAAAAAATAAGCAGAAAAAACATTTACATGGGAACCACCCGCCATATACAGTAAACCACATTTTTCGAATTCTTCGTGTGATTGGTGGGCAATATTTTATTTTGATGAGCATTTGAAATTAAATTTAATTAAATATTTGGATTTCACATTATTTATTAGTAGATGACCCTTTTCGAACCTGCTCACGACTCACGAGGGGGTCTATTTGAATATTATATTTCTAAAATATCTGTCTGAATTATCAAACTTACACAAACCGCGGGTACAAGGAAGAGAGAAAATATTTTACTTGGACTGTGACGAAACGGTTGATGACAGTTCCGTCATCTTAACTGGAACGGGAAGTAAAGGGGTGTAGACTACAGAGTCACAGTTGCAAGTCCCAAAGTCACACATCGCATGCTCCTCGTTCGCTCTTGCTGCTCTTCAATCTTCAAATTCACTTGAAAATTACTCTTCATTTCATTTCTGCATCTGAAAATCAAAGATTGTACTCGTAAACGAGAAATAAAAGAGGGAAATGGAGAGCAGTGAAGAAGATGACGACTTCCCATCAATTGAGAGCATCACTCCTCAGTCCAAGATCGATTCCGTCTACCAATCCCACACTGAAAAGGTATATATATATATATATATATATATATACATTCTTTTTTTCCTTATTCTTGTTTTGTCATCTGGGTTTGTAATGCATTGAGTTCAGTCTATAAAAAATTGCTACCTTTTCTCATGTCTTTGCGAAAGATTGTTTCTTTGTATCTGGGGTTTTCTCAGCTTCAAGTTCATGCTGATTGTTGCTGTTAGCTTTTAAAAGATGAATCTTTATCTTGGCAATGCGTTATGCACAACTGGGTTGTCTAGATTTTATTTTCAATGTATTGGAGTAGTTTGATTTCAATTCTTCTTTTTTGAGTGGAAAGCTGGCAACGGGCAAAGGTTATCTTCTTTGGGAATCTCTTAGTGTGGTTGAATTAGTTTGAGTTCAATCGGTATCCGAAATTATTCCTCTTTACTTATATGTTCTCAGTTCTTGTTGAAGGAACGAAGTCATTTCTTTTCCATGTTTATCAATGTAGGGAATCAGAAAGCTCTGCTGTGAGCTGTTGGATTTGAAGGATGCTGTGGAAAACTTATGTGGCAATATGCGCACCAAATACTTAGCTTTCTTGAGGTAATGACATGTCTCTTGTTTTGGGTAAATGAACAATCACAAAGAATTTTGATATTTTTTTTTTCCTGCTCTGGTTTATTATCTTATTGCAGCATTATTACACTTGAAAGTTATATACAAAAGATATCACTAGCTTATTGTTACAAAACAAAAGAGGTGGGAGTTTAGAATCTTGAAAAGATGTTTCACTGTAGAAGTAATTTTTAATTAAAAGAACTTTAGTCAGTCTCTATTGTAGTGGCTCTATGCCTTATTTATTTTTATTTTTTAACTGTGGCTATCAGGAGTACACAACTTATCCTTGATCCTCCATTTTTTAGCTATGAACTGATTTCTTGATAACATTTCCCTCTCCTTATTCTTTGCTAATGGCCAATTTGGTTATATATGATAGATACTAAAAATAATTAAATAAGCATCTCATGATTACAATGATAATTGTAGACTATCTGAAGAAGTTGTAGAAACGGAGCATGAACTGATGGAATTGCGAAAGCATATATCTGCTCAAGGGATTCTTGTCCAAGATTTGATGACGGGTGTTTGCCGTCAGTTGGAGGAGTTGTCAGTAGCCAATGGAAACGTTGATGAATCTCTGTCAGATCCACAAAAGATTGAACTTGAAGACCCTTTGCCACATGAAATAGACAAATGCAAGATGATATTCTTGGAGAAAATTGATGTTCTTCTGGCTGAACATAAGGTGGAAGAAGCAATAGAGGTTTTAGATGCTGAAGAGAGAAACTTTCCAGAATTGAGGAGCTCAGGTGAAGCTTCATCAGCTCAAGCTTCCTCGTTCAAAAGTGATTTCTTGCAAAGAAAGGCAATGGTTGAGGATCAGTTGGTTAAGATTACTGAACAGCCTTCAATCGGTATTCTAGAGCTGAAGAAGGCCTTAACTGATTTAATCAAACTTGGTAAGGGTCCTTTAGCACACCAATTACTGCTGAAATATTATTCGTCCCGTCTCCAAAGGAGCTTTGAGGTTTATCTTCCTTCATCTTCTGTTTGTCCCGAAGTATTTCCAGCTACAATATCTAAGCTTGTTTTTTCTACAGTATCATTGACAACAAAAGACTCTGGTTTGATTTTTGGTGACAATCCTGTATATAGTAATAGAGTTGTCCAATGGGCAGAATGGGAAATTGAATATTTTGTAAGGTTGGTGAAGGAGAATGCACCACCTTCTGAGACAATCTCTGCCATGCGTGCAGCTAGCATTTGTGTTGAGGCTAGTGTTAACTACTGTTCATTGTTGGAATCGCAAGGCCTAAAATTGTCAAGGTTGCTTTTGTTGCTCTTACGGCCCTACATTGAAGAAGTCTTAGAATTGAACTTTAGACGGGCTAGAAAAATGGTGTTCAACTTGGAGGACATTGATGAAAGCTTGCTGTTGTCACCTCACTTTATGTCTCCATTGTCTCTGTTTGCGACATTGTCAGATAGCATGCTTGTTGATAGCGGAAGTAGATTTATGCACATTGTTGAGGTAAGTATGCCTCCTATTCATGTGTTTATCTTTGCGTTTATGTTGACTTAACTGTCTTTTTCAACTATTTTAACCTCAAGAATCTGAAAATGATGTGCCTTTCAGAGATTAATCTTGAAAAATTGAGTTAAGCTGATTATCTTGGACAATTTGTCTGTTCTCAGCTACTTCAAACAGTTTTTGTAATCAATTTCTTGGATGTTTTGTCAAGGAGGTACCTGATAAAATTTTGAGCCAAATGGTCCAAAATGACTCGGTGCATGATTTACCTGTCTTATATCAAAATTCTATAGTTGTGTGTGCCCTGGTAATATGGTGTGAGAATTTATGTTTCTTTTGTGAGGCCTAGAAGATAAGGCTTTTAAGTTTCTATGTTTGTACGCGTACGCCTAATTTCATGTGGACCAGTGGATGTGGACTCATGAATCCTCATCTTTCCAAGGGTGAGCATTTTCATAATCAATATTTTTGTCACTGGTACTTATGTTCTTCTACATGCATATGTATTCAGACCTGACAGTTTGTTTCAAATTAAAACTCTGCAGTTCATTATTGTTCCTTCTTCTTCTCTTTTCTCTCTCTTCTCCTGTATGTGTTTGTTGTATTGACTGATTGCTACTCAATTAATTATTGATGACTCAATTGCCCTTTTTAATATAATATCGGGATAAATAAAAACTTTTACAGGAGATATTGGAGCAGCTAACCCCCCTGGTTGTTCTGCATTTTGGAGGAAACGTATTGACTAGAATTTCACAGTTATTTGATAAATACTTAGATGCACTGAATAGAGCCCTACCTGGTCCTTCAGACGATGACAATCTTACTGAATTGAAGGAGACCATACCCTTTCGAGCTGAGACAGATTCAGAACAACTTTCACTCTTGGGAGTAGCATTTACAATTATGGATGAACTTCTACCAAATACTGTGTCAAAAGTCTGGAATCCCAAGAATGAAAGCAAAGAAGTGGGAAATGAAAACATTGCACCGAACGCTAGCACTACAACTGAACTAAAAGATTGGAAACGCCATCTTCAGCATTCGTTTGACAAACTTAGAGATCACTTTTGTCGGCAATATGTTCTGAGTTTCATCTATTCAAGAGAGGGAAAAACACGATTAAATGGACAAATATATTTAAGTGGAAATGAGGAATATACACAGTGGGATTCTGATCCTCTGCCTTCACTTCCATTTCAGGTTATCTTTCTTCCTGTAAAGTTGAAGTTTTTTGTGTGGCCTTTTGAATGCTAACACTTGGATGTGGTCATTATCTTCTCTTTTCTTATTTTATTATTTATAATGGTTTCTAACTCTGAAATTCTTGATAATCACCATATTCTTATGAAGATACTTGAAATCAACATCTCTAATCCTGGGTTAATTATGGTTTATCCATTTCACTTTGACAACATCAGCATTGCTTATTTCAAAGCAAATATTTGTTGATAGCTGGGATTAGTTCCCCATGGATATAATATCTATGTAGTATGTTGAGCTTCTGCTATTGTTACAAACTTGGACCTCAATTTTAATTGAAGTTTTGTTTATCCTTGCATTCATACTTTTTAGCCCTGGTAAAACAGACTTATGCATCTGGTTCTTTTTATAAGATTTGGTGGTATTGTTGCAGGCACTCTTTGCAAAGCTTCAGCAGTTGGCAACTGTTGCTGGAGATGTACTGCTTGGGAAAGAAAAGCTACAGAAAATTTTACTTGCTAGGTTGACAGAGACAGTTGTGATGTGGTTGTCTGCTGAACAGGAATTCTGGGCTGTGTTCGAGGATGAATCATCTCCAATTCAGCCACTTGGGTTGCAACAGGTAACGTTATCCTGATTCCAAACTTATTTCTGTTGGTTTTTTCTCCCATATCAACACAGACACACACACACACATAACACAGAGTCAGTTTTACTTCTGGAATTAAAATCCATGACGAGCTTGCAATGTTGTAACCTGCGTTTTTCTCTGTTTTATAACGTTGTAAACTCGTCTTGGACTTTAATCCCGATTTTAATTCCAGATTCGAAGATTTTCGATATAGAATCAGCTTCAGGTCCAGAATTAAAACTTTGGCCATCTTTTTCTTTTCTATATCTGGATAACTACTTAGATGATAGTTTATGATTGAAATGAGAATGTCTGGATAGCTACTTGAAAATACTTTTATTTTTACAATTTAGCAGCTGAGGAAAAATTTCATGGCCTCTCTCTCTCTCTTCATACATCTGCTAAGCTCTCATTTTATCTTCTCTTGGCAGCTCATTCTTGATATGCACTTTACCGTTGAAATTGCACGTTTTGCGGGCTACCCATCTCGTCATGTACACCAGATTGCATCTGCCATAATAGCTCGAGCAATCAGGACCTTTTCTACTAGAGGCATAGACCCAAGGTACTATTCCTATTACTGTTGAAACTATTTATTTATCTTTCCTTTGCTTTCTACTAGTGACTAACAAGTGCTATCTTCTCATTAGTGCACTCCCTGAGGACGAATGGTTTGTTGAAACTGCAAAGTCAGCGATTAACAAACTTCTATTAGGAGGATCTGGGTCAGATGCCTCAGATATCGATGAGGAACATATTATCCTAAACGACGACGTAGACTCAGATTCAGCTGATACTGCTTCTTCACTATCAACTGTAGAATCGTATGAATCTTTTGCTTCTGCAAGTATGGGTGAACTTGAGAGCCCAAACTTCACTGATCCTGAGGCCTAAGTTTTGTGTTTAGGTGGTTTAGCATTGATTTTTAGATAGGAGGAAATGACTCTATTCTTTAACGCAAGAGGATGGTAGACGGATCACTTGTCGGGTGAAGATTTTTGAATTGCAGATGTGTGTTAGATGATGCAATCAATATACAGGTCAAGAGGAGAAAAACGACGGCAAGTGTTGTAATAGATGAGAATCTTTTGTTGTAATGTTGTATCTTGTAGTATTTGTCCTTGGATATAATTGTAAAACTGTTGAATGAAAAGCAATCCTAAGTTATTATTTATGACTCTCAATCCCTAAGGAACTTCTGAAAATTTATACCATTGCTGGATGCTCTCCAATTTTTGTTTTCTTCTTGTTCATGGTGGATTCATAACCTGGAGAAAAAAAACAAAGAAAAAAGTTCCAAATCCAAAAATGCACCCATGTTAGTTTTGCAAAGTAAATTTCTGTGACTTGAAACTATTATCAAATGTGTATAGATGAGACAAAAAAAATCTAATATATTCTTTGAAAATAATTCTTTTCACATTGTACGCTTGTCTATAAATATTAAAAAAGAAAAACTGAGTGAGTAAAAATAGACACCTAGAAATTTTGTTCTAAATAATGTGGTATGTGATGTGTAATTTATATTTATTAAATTATCTCACTTTTCATAAATTATTAATAAATTAATTAAATTATCTCATTTATCAATGAATAAACACTATATTAATCGAGATAGATTTTTTGAGATGTATAATAATACTTATCATAAATATTTATCAGCTCTTGTCATTTCAATGCAAATATTTTTAAATAAAAATTATGATGAGCATCCAACGGTTACATTTTTGTTTTTGTTTTTTTTTTAAACAGGTTACATTTTTGTTTTTTTTTGTTTTTTGAAATAGCACGTTCATTTTGTTAAATACAGCTAAAAAGCGCGGGAAAATGTGGCTTCGTTAAAAAGGGGCTAGGGTTAGGGTTAGGCGATCAAAAGGAGGGGAAAATGGAAGAAGGAAGAGGATCGATAGGGAGCATAAACCTAATTCGAAGCAGTGAAGGTAAATATTCGGTGGTGAATTTGAGTGGTCAGGTCCACCAGCTCCCTTGTTGCATCAAATACGACGGTCCCTGCGCCGTCTCCGACTACTTCAGAACCAAACCCACCGGTATGTATGTCCCTTTCTATCTTCATTTATGCACCTATATGTATGCATATTATGTTTATCTTTTATAAAAACAAAAAATAAAAAAAGATTTAAAATTTGGAGTTTAATTTAACAGGGATTGAGGCTGATGGATTAAAAGTAGAGGAAGCACATTTCAGAGGAAGGAAATTGCACGGCGCAACGATTCCCCTTCCTGATGGCTATTCTGGTATGCCTATTTCTCTTCTCCGTGCAGCTTAGTTAATCAAGTGTTTTAATTGTTGCATAACCAGTTAATTCATGGAAAATAACTCATCCATCCTGTGACATTTTGAGTTTGTAAGAATTCTCTTCGTTTATAATTTTTCTTTTTTTATTTGATTTCAGGAGTTATATAATAATAAACGATGAAATTCTCTTTGTCTAATTCTTGCTCTCTAGGCTTTGTTCTTGGAAAGAAAAATCTTGGCAAGAGAAAAGTTTCTGATATGTCTGAAGCGAATTCCAACTGTTGGGAAACGAAAGCGAGGTTTGACAAATTAACATATTGGAATCATGACACCTATCCTTCAAAAGATGATGCTTTCATTCGCTCTTTCCATTGGTTTAGTGTTGCAAAAGCTGTAAGTTTCCTTTTTACCCAATGCTTTCTTTTTCATGTACGTATGCAGAGTTCAATTTTTTTTCTCTGTTTTTTTATTCTGGAAGAATCATAGTGGATACTCAGTGCATACATTGGACACATGTTAAACTTCGGTTGCTACTTCTCTTTGTCTTGATTAGGAATTTAATTCCTAGAAAAAGTAATGCAAAGATTGGAATGGTATAATTTCATCTGACATGCCTAGGAATGGATCTGTAAAAAGTGATAAGTTGCAGTTATAAAACTTTTAATAGTTTGACTCAGTGTATCTTGTTGTATGTATTGGTGTAGGAATTTTCATGTAAGTGCTTCACACAGACACACACTTGAAATCAAATGATAGTCTCCAACACAAAATCTTTAGGTAGGCTAAAAAGCCTGCCAATAATTTTGTATGAGGATAGATTACCTTACCAGAATGTAAGTATGCTAACTTATTAAGTCTGCATAAACGAAGTAGTCAGCCTAAAGTCATTCAATTTTCTCACTGATTGCTGTGCCTTGTATGGATAATTCTGTAATCAATCATGGATTCAGAAAATCAATGCTGCAAAGCAATAAAGAAGATGCATCACTTAAAAATTATTTATTTGAAGCTTATTCCTAGATTCTTCTGGTCAACTTAAGTTAGAAATTTGAACTTGCAGCTACACAAGCCTGTGACAGCCGAAGATCTTGTTTCTGCTGCGGTTATTTTGAAGAAAGATGGATCTAAGTGATTGTGAGATTGTTGAGGATGTAATCATATTCACCCACTGTTTGTTTGATTTATTGCTAATGCTTAATTGTTTTTGTAGTTAATATAAAAATGTTAACATGCACTCTCTCTCTCTCCACCCTACATGTTAATAGGAAAGAATTTAATAATATGCAAGATCCAAGTAAGAAACTATATTGATATGAATCAATTTGATGGAAGTTTGACAAGCCAGAGAAGATGGTTGACAATTCAGATCTATGGCAATATTCCATTTAGCATTTATTCTAACTCTGCAATACTAGTTTACACTCATTGCATGCCCCTAATGTTTCTTCTTGAATTGCTCTGTGACTACTCGGTGAGTTCCAGTTCCAGCTTGAACTCTTGTCCAATGAGTAGTGATAGTTCTGAGATCTCTATTGTAAGAAATCCTGTAATGCTGTTTACACTTTCCTTGATCACTGATGAGTTTTTGGTGAACTTTGATTCCGTGGTGGTGCTCAACTTATACCCCTTCAATCTCTTAGACTTTTTCAGTCCTATGAAAGTCACTTTGTCTATGATCCACTTTTGACTTAAAGCAAAATCTCTGTTCACAACCTGTGATCTAATAGTAATATTATTATTATTTATTATTCCAGCATAAAATCGCACTAAACTCCATTTGCCTCCGACATCTCCCATCTTCACTTCCTCGCCATCATCCAAGAAAACGTCTCCAGTGCAATCTTGTGTATTGCTGACAGCCACTAAGAGTTGAAATGGAGTCTTCCGGGCTGCATCAGCTGTCATGGCCTCTCCTTGCAATGCCAAAATATTACCTTCTCGAACATGTACATTTATATGATCAGGCGGCGCATCAAGAGTGATTTGCTTTCCTGAGCTTACACTTACTGAATTTGAGAAATTGAAGAGATCAAACCAGTTTCCACCTGGGAAGTATGCATCGACTGAAACTGCTCCTGACCTTAATACGGGTGACACAATCACACCCTTGCCAATCAGAAACTGTGTACTAATTTCATAAGTACGGGCATCTTGAGGAAATGAGAAGAAAAGTGGTCGTGCAATGGGAGTTCTTTTGTGTGTGCTTCATACATTAATGTGTAGAAATATGGGAGTAACCGGTAACGGAGACCGAGCACTTTCCTGGCTGTTGCAGCTACTGAATCCCAGAGATATAGCTCTTGACGAATTTTAAACTTGTCAGAGTGATCTCTTGCAAAGGGGTAAAAGGCACCCAGCTGCATTCGAATAAGGATTCTGAAATTAGTTGCATGGACTACATAATTGAAGTACTCAACTGAATCTTTCACAGCCCCATAAGTCTTACCTGAATCCACCGTTGGCAGAGTTCCTCAGTTGTATTTCTCTGAAAACCACAAATGTCGGCTCCAACCATTGGAATTCCAAAGAGTCCAAAATTCAAAATAGATGGTATCGTATACGCTAAATCATCCCACGTTGCAGCATTGTCTCCTGTCCAGTGAGCCGTGTACTTTCCAGAGCTCACAAAAGTTGATCTAGTAAGCATAAATGGCCTTTTGCCGATAACATTTATCAAAGCTGCACGAGTAGCTTTGGCTTCCAAGAGTCCGTACAAACTATGAACGTTATATTCTGTAACGTTGCCATAATGCAGAGCTGTTGCGGGAATAGTTTTGTTATTAATCGGCCGCCGCGTCCCGTTATTATTAATCTTGTAAGGAGGATCATCAAGGGTAGAAAACGGGGTGGGAGGGGAAGTGATGAAGTTAGAAATCTCATTCATGTCAAGCCAAAGACCATCCATAGGAAGGATATCTCGAAACAATTTGATCTCATTTTCCCAAAAAGTTTGAGTGGCTGGATTTACAAAATCTGGGAAGTTGAGCGGCCCTTCCCAAACTTGACCTACATAAGGGATACCATCACGTTTTATGAAGATATCAGCTTCAATTCCTCTAATGTAGGTTTCATAGCTGTTATTCACACTGATACCTGCAGGAAATGTACCCCGATACGTTAATTATGTGATTATGAGATAACAATATCATCCCTCTTAATGTGAATTTATTAAACTAGGGGATTAATTTCGGTCTCTGTTAACCGGCCATGTACATATAATTACCAGGATCCAAGATGAGAACGTATCTCTGACCGTTTTGGTGAAGTGTGTCGACAAATTTTTTCATCTGGTCAGCTGGAAAGTTGATGGGATCTAGAGTGAAATCCTTATACCCATCCATGTAATCAATGTCTGTCCACATAACTTCAAGAGGGATGCCAGCTTTTGCATAGCCAGCAACCACGGCTTCAAGATCAGACACATTTTTGTAACCATATCGACACTGATGAAATCCTGAAAATACACAAGGTTAAATTGCCAATCAAATATCATCAACACACAAAAAAAATCAGAAGATAATAGAATTTCAACCCACTGCTTACCGAAGGACCAATATGGCATAGGGGCAGGGCGGCCTATAAACTCTGTATATTGTTGTATAACTGAATCCGGCGAAGGTCCGGCAAAAAAATACAAATCAATAATACCTCCAATAACCTTGTAAATAATCCTATCACCAGCGTAAACAACATCCATGCCATTGCTGTTAAGCAGCAATACACCGTGAGTAGTCCCATTGGGTGACCTCACATCAATGTAAAAAGGGTGGGACCCATAGAGATTAACATCAAGATAAGCCGCAAACAAGTCGGCATTCCACAAAGTCAAAGTGTCGTTGCTATTAGGCGTTAACTTGAGTGACTTCTTTGTGTGCTCTCCAAGTCCGTAAAGATGAGAGCTTCCTTTTGGCAATGCTGAAGAGAGTTGGATGTACTGATCTTTAAAGACCAAGAATGTGTCAGCATTTGAACCTTCGGGTGACGTGTCGAAGAGGGTCTCGCCGGAGGAGCGGCGGGTGACGGAGAAGCCAAATGGGGTGGTGTTGTGGAGTGTGAATACTAAGTCTGAGGTGGCGTCTGAGAGGAAGTGGTTTTCCGGCAGAGAGCGGTTGTGACCTGTCGGATGAAATTGGCGGGGGAATATTTCTTTTGGGATTTCCCATCTCTGGTTATTGGAATCTGTTATTCGGACTCTCAAACGGTCTTTGGTTTCCAAGCTGCATGCAGTGACACAGAGATAGAATCTGTAATTAATAACGGGAGTTTGGAAAACAACATCAAATGAAATGCATGCATTGTAGTAATTGCTTGGTTAATTCAATTACCTGGCAAAGAGATTCAGGTTGTAAATATCGGGGCCATAAACGGAGGAGTTTTTGATGAGGCCAAGGTCAGCCGTTAATGATTTTAGAGAGATGTCAACGGTGGCTGATGATGACGATAGAATAGAGTAGCCATATCCAACGGGTTCTTGATCTTTTGCTGCAGCTACACTAACACTACACGAGTCTAATACAAAAATGTAGCAGCAAAAATGTACTGCAAGTAAGAATATGGCATGTTGACACAAAGAAGCTCTTTTTTCTGTATCCATTATTAATTTCGTGTGAATGTGATGATCACCTGATTATTATTCCCCAAACTTTTCTTACATTTATTTATATCTTGGAAAACTTGTCTGTAGTAGATGGCGGCCGGCGGCATGCAGCATATTTTTCTTAAACAAATTTAAATAATTAATTTCATATTTAAGTAATAACAAAATATTCAAATATTAACAAATCTAAATAATATTATAATTAACAATAATTATACAACCGCAAAGAGTTTGCGTGGCTATATTATTATTTTATAAAATAATTTAATGCACCCTAATATTGTAATACAACGTGTCAAATACATCTAAATAAGTAACGAATTGATAAATTTTCTTTCAAGTGGCACTCTTATTATTGGTGAGGTGAGCATTACTATCCGGTGATAACATGACATGCGATTGAATGCTATTTTCATGTTGTGATATATTATGGCCTTTTATTTTATACCAAATTTTGTTATATATGTGTGCTGACAAATATACAACATATTAATTTACAAGAAAACTGCTTTGTATTTCTTAGAGCCTAGGTTTTGCATATCCCAAGACAATGAAATCTTGAGAATCATCGACGGGATTGATTGGGTGGAAAATAAAACAATTGCTTTGGTGACAAAATAATCTTCCAACTCCGGTGATTTTATTTTGATATAATATGTATTAAATAATTTACAGACAACCTGTCTTTGATGATTACTTAAATTAATTTATATGTTTTGAAAATTGAAATTTCACGTCAACTTGACTGCATCAACAACATTCAAATGCATACAGATAATTCCAAAAATCATGACAATCCACGATATCTTCTTCTTCGTATATAATATATCTTCTCACTTCTATGTTGTTATTAATTTAATTAATTTTTCGTTTCGAGATGGACAAACAACAATTACACGAAATCAACTTATGAAATTGAAGAAATCTGCGAGGAAACACGTACGCAACCCTAGTCCTTGAGGGAGACGAACATTTTAATCATCTATCCTGTGCATAGATTACTTAAGAAACTTTTATATATTAGTAACGACAATATATAAACTTTTTAACCAAAGTTTATAAGTGTAACATTACTTACCCACATGCCACTGAAGTTAATTTAAAGAGTATTTAATAAATAATTACATAGATCCCAATTAGAGTTAGGGTTAATGTCGGGTGACACACGTTTCAATGATTATAAAAAAGGTGATATAATTTTTTAAAAATAAGGAGACACGTGATAAATCGTTAACTTTTATTGTTAATGGTAACAATGCAAGGGCAAAATGGAAACAATTAATAGAAGTAATAAAAAACAAAAGATTAATATCTACTAGGTGACACATATATCAATCTTTATCTCGTAGTGAAAGCTATTTCGAAAATACTTCTAAAAGTAACTAACCGTTAACTTTTGCCGTTAACTCCAATGACACAAGAATGTTGTAATTGATAGAGGACATAAGAGAAAGATATTAATAGAGCGTTGTTGAAAAATGTATAGGATATCTTTGTTGCTACTGAATTGGGTAGATATTTGGTTGCTATGAATAGGATTTTGAAATAACAAATGTTTACTAGGGTATCATATTAGATTCTTGAGGATTTGAGTACTAATATTTACAAAATTAGTGTTAATGAGATTTTAAAAAAAATATTAGATTTTTGTCATGCTTCACGATTTATGAGAGATTTGCTTCTTCTTTTAAGTTCAAAAATTAGATTGATTCAATAAGATTTTAATTTAGATTTTTTTTATAAAAGAAAATTAAAAATCGGTAAAAAGGGGTAGAAACATCATTTCCTAATTAACTGACCACTTTTATTAGAATTAATGGCGGAAGTTAACGATGTTATCTATATGAGTATTTTAAAAATAGTTGTCACCTGTATGATAAATATTGAAACTTATGTCACCTAGGTGACATTAGCCTTGATATTAAAACAAAGTCACAGGGCAAAAATATTATTTCATTAAAAGACAACTAATTTTGTTAAAGTTAACAGAAAAGTTAATAATTTACCATCTTTCTATCTATTTTTAAAAATTGTATCACCTTTTTAATATTTGTGGAAACATGTTTACTCATACGACATTAACCCTTAGAGTAATTAGGCCCTATCATGTGTAGATTTTAAAATAAAAGACATAAGGGCCATTAGATTCAAATTGAGATCCCATACTTTAACTATATTGTAAGATCCCTCATCAGAACATAACTCTATAAATACAGATAGCAGCGATTATGAAACAATTTTGTCAATATTTCTATACATAAAAGTAAATTGAAACATATAAACAATAGATTTTGGTTAATAGGAGTCATAATAGAAAAATAACAAACTTAATTAAAAGAGCTATACGATAAAACCTATAAAATTTAGGGGTCCAATAATAAAGCTTATATAGAAATGAACTCAATTTCAATTTCACTTTATTTTACCTGATTTTTTTTCCACCGGCAAGTCCTCTTGACCTCAACATAGTTCCGTCTCGAGTTACTTATGAATTAAGATGTTAAAGTTATTTTATTATTGTTAGAACTGTTGTCTTAATTGAAAAAATTATGGCTCCAATATTACCGGCATATTTAAATTATACTTCTTCAAAATATTGAGATCGATTAATTGTAGGCGGTGTTTGATGAGGAAAAAAAAAAGGAGAAAAAGAAGAAAAGTGGAGGGGTTACTTTTAGTTTTTAATCATATTCTTAACAAATAAATTTAATGATGACGCACATATTTGATATCCAATCGGTAATCGACTGGTCCAAATTTCAACGTCAACGGGCAGTGGCAGCAAAAATTTAAAATGATAGAATAAAAAATGTTATGTATTTTAATAAGCACGTAGCCTTATTTTTTGTTTTTTCTCCTTTTTTATTTCTCATTCATTTAGGCTCTTTTTAATATTAAGGTGCAATAGTTTTTAATTTATAGCCATTGTGACATTAAAGTTGATAATGCGTGGTAAATACTACTTTTAAATAATAATTTTGACAAAAATAATAAAGATTAATGTTAAAGGTCTTACGTAATACAAGATTGAGACAAAATCAATTTAACTTTCAAATTACAACAACAAATGTTTACTTTAATGTTATAGCTTTTAAGGTAAAACTATATATCCAACCACAATTCCAGAGCCTTAGGGACTGTTTTTTTTTTTTAATCTAATGACTTACTTTCAATCAATTCAGTCATTAAACTTGTTTTTTTTTCAACTTAATAAAAAGTTTTAGTCATTAAGTCATTAAGCTTTTTTTTTTTGAACTTTTTTCTAAATCTAAAAAGTTTGAATGATATCATTAAAGGATATTCTTTAAAATATCCCCATCCAATTAATTAATTTTCATCCTTACATAAATAAAATATAATAATTAGCATTATTACCCATCTCTATAACTTATGACAATATAGTTTTAGACTATTATTATTTTTATCTTTTTTTCTTCAGATTATCATTATTTATCTTCATAATATTTTATGAATATTTTTCCTATAAAAACATCATGAACTACAATAAAATTGATTTAACATGTACTGATTTAGAATATAAAGGATTGTATTAAATTGAATATGATTTATATTATGATAATATATTATCATATTCAAGTTCTTTGAGATACTTATTATTTGTAAGAGTACATATACAAAATTACTACTTTTTAAATTTTTTAAGTTAAAAAAATAAACAATTTAATTTTTCTTTTAGTACTTCAGACAAAAAAAAAATATTTAATTTAGGTTCAGACATTCAGTTCTATTCAGAATTCAAACTATTTCAGATCTATTCAGATTTCAAATAAAAACAAATACCACCTTACTGTATATCATCATTATTATCTTTACAATTTTAATCTTTAGATATAATCTTATTATCAGTTAACCCCTGCTAGTTACCATTTAAAACGTGATGGCCTCCTCATAATATAGATTCAGGTTCGGCTAATAATTCAAGTGCATTCTCTTTTTGACTAGACTCTATGAAATTATACAATCAAGTGTTCTGTTCATCTGTACATTGGTCGCTCGTTGCATAGTGCATGTCACCTTTCAAGAATTTGTTGCCAAATTCGACGTAACTTCTTTTTGTCCGCCAATACCATTGTGTATATCTCTTACATAAAAAAAGGGAAGATGAGAAAAAAAAAAAATTCAACTCAGCACGAGAACATATTAAGGGTATGTTTGGGATTGAGGTGCTGTAATTTTTAAGTTACAGCTGCTGTGAAAAAAAACTGTAATTATGAAATAAAAGTTAATAATATATAGTAAATATAAATTTTAATAATAATTTTGATCAAATTATTAAAGATATAATATATTTTGTATTATACAAGTGAAAAATTGTATTAATATAGCTTAAAAGTTACAGCAGTTAATGTTTACCAAACACTTTAGTACTGTACCTTTTAAGTTACAGCTGCCCAACCTCAATACCAAATACCAATCCATCAACATAATGATGACAATCATCGATCGATGATCAATGTACACAAAATTACTTTTTAAAAAAAGTTTACGCGTCAACTTTAACCTAAACGGTGGGCAATGGAAATAAGTTACGTCTTCTCTGCTTCTTAATATTTTAAAAAAATTATCAGGAATATAAAATGCAAAGAAGCATATATACGAAAGCAATTGGGAGAAGCCGACCAATTCTTGATCAAATACTATGCACTTAAATATAAGTATATGCTATGCTCTGTCCACCTTTTCAATTTTTCTGACAACAATCTCTTTTTAAAAGTGTAGATACTATTCTTGGCATAAAGTCTTTGGCATCAATTTACTTGATTCCTTTGATTTTCTTGTTGCATTCTATTTACTTATTCTTTCCTATATTATAAAAGGCTACCTAGACCACCTATTTTTTCATATTTAATCCTACAAAGGATAGAAGAAACATCTTCACAATGTCTTCAAAAAAACCACATCATGAAGCAGAACAGGAGGCAATGGAATGGAACGCGGTAAGAAATATATGCTCATCGACCTCATACTTCAGATTTCATTTATTAGTCATTTCAAATATATTTTTCTTACTTTGTTTTCTATAATACCTATAGGCTTTATTTATTTATTTATTAATTGGTTTTATGCTTAAACCAAAAATTCAAAGTCTTGAGAATTAATTAATTGGAAGTACTCGTTTTAGGAGAGAACGGAGGCAACCATAAAACCCAGGGGATTAAACATTGTCTGGGGCAATGACCCTCGCTATTGGCATCTACCTGAAAAAAGGTGAGTCTCAAATCTCAATTTGCGCACTATTGTCTTGTTACATTAACCATATTGAACAACATTTAGTTATAAGTCATAAACAAGATGTATGTGTTTTTTCAACTAATTGGGGAGGAGACTACACATTTGTTATAAGGATAAGATCCTACCAATTAAGTTATCATGAACTTGAACTTTTAAAAATCTTCTATCACGTGTATATTATTACCTCTTTCGAGTCAAATTTTATTAATTTATCATGTTTATTTTATTAAAAACCAATCACCAACTTATATTTGCTCATATGAAAGAGTAATAGAGAGAGAGAGTCCTTCGAATAAGTGCCCTAATAGCCACCTCATTGCTTCACATATATTATTCCTTGCATTCTGACAATATTGTGCTTTCTATGATAGGTCGAATGATCCTGTAGAACTAGTTCAAGTATGTTGGCTTGAAGTAACAGGTTCAGTAGAAGTAAAGCGCGGGAAGAAGTATCAAATTGGGTTCAAGATCTCTCTGAAAGCAGACGCCTTCGGTTGGAGCGGCTGTCCAGTTTTTATGATGGCTAAGCTAGGCAAGAAGGGAAAGTATACCTGGAGAAAAATGAAGCCACTTGATCACCTTGGAAAGGAAGCCGCTGAAATTCCTGACGAAAAGTTTGAGATTCTGGTTCCGGAACAAGGCGAAAACCAGCTCTATTTTGGACTGTATGAGGTATGGAATGGAAAGTGGAAGGGAGGTTTGCTAATTCACCATGCATTCATCAGAGAAGTGAAATAACTTACGAAACGATTTGAGTATAGATGTTTCTATTAATAATTCCCGGATCATGGGCCTCCGTACTATGATTCGTAATAACTGGACGTGGAATTAATACGAACCACAAATAAATCCCCACTTTAGTTTGCTAATTTGCATGCACTGGGTGTATACAAGGGCAAATTAATGTCCGGACAAAGATGAAGGTAGCGTCCCCGATAATGATTTCCTAAGCTTCTATTGTTATCGGTGGCTGCAAGCATATATACTTTTTAAATGTTGTTTGTATTATTGTCACTATTCTTATTGTCATTACATAAATGAGAGAATAGTGAAATTTGGACCCAATTATATCTGTCACTTTTGGTATTACAACAGTTCCAGTTTTTTATTCTTCCCTTGCTGTATTTAATTAAAATCAAATGCCGTTAGTTTGTACCCCCCTTAGCATGCACTTATAATAATTTGTATTTTCTTATCTACTCCTTGCAGTTCTTCAATCGTTCCTTCTTTCAAATGATTCAATTCTTTTAAGAGCATATTCGATGCATGGTTCAATACTCGTAGTATTATCTAGAGACTCTTACCTTCAAGGTAATATTCTGTTTACAAGTCAAGTGGCGACTCAACGTGGTATCAAAGGCATGATTACCCTTTGAGGTCGTGCATGCGATCGAGACCCCTCGAGAACAAATGGATCCACATAACAATTCTAAATGAGCCTCCCACAAAATACGAATATTAGAACTTAACAACTTTTATCTATATCTTTATTTCCAAATGAAGATCCTATTGCGAAACATGGGTTGAGCAATTATTAATACTGCAACTTCTGGAGAAATATAAATGTGGTGTTAAATAAATGAAAAGAAAATATAACACAATAATTTACGTGGTTCGGCGTAATGCCTACATTCACGGGCAAAAATTGGAAGATAATTTTATTATCAATACGACTTTACAAAAGTGGAAAAAACTCTCAAAAAAACCCAATACCCAATACACCCAAATTTCTTTAGCATCTAAGAAATTTCTATACCAAAAACTCACTTGGAAATCTCACAAATTTGGATGCTTAACAAATGAGGAATTGCCCTCTATTTATAAGTAAAAATGGGGTGCATTATTGCACCAAACCTAACAAAATTGTCAACAAAAATTAGGCACCTACCATAGGAATTTGTCTTCAAATTTGTCTCTCCAAAGTTGAATGCATGCATGTGTTTGAATTCCAAATTTGAATTTTTCAACAATTCTCCATATCGACGAAGATTTTATCCAAATCTGAGTCGACTATCAACAACCCGTCCTCCAGTCTTTGCCTTCTCTGACTGCTTTCAAACTTGTGAGATATTGATCAAGTTTAGACAATACTCAAACTTGATTGTCGTCACTACCTTAGTCAACATATTTGCTGGATTATCTGCAGTTTTAATTTTCTGAAGAAGAATCTTCACCTCATCAACAATTTCCCTCACAAAGTGAAATCGTATATCGATGTGCTTCGTACGCGCATGATAAACTTGGTTTTTCGTTAAGTGAATAGCACTCTGACTATCGCAATACACATTAATGTGCTCCTATGTCAATCCCAAGTTTTCAAGCAAATCTTGTAACCAAATAGCCTCTTTAACAGCCTTTGTAATTGTCATGTACTCGGCCTCTGTGGTCGACAGTGCAACTGTAGATTGTAGTGTAGACTTCCAACTAATTGGCCCTCCAGCAAAAATAAATACATATCCGGTGGTTGACTGTCGTTTGTCCAAATCACCAGCATAATCTGAATCAACATACTCGATCATACCTTGACCAAATGTATCGTCTCTTTCAAATAATAAACCAATATCCATGGTCTTCTGAATGTACCGCATAATCCATTTCATAGCTTGCCAATGTCATTTACTAGGATTATGCATATATCTGTTTATTATACCAACTGCATGTGAAATGTTAGGCCTTGTACACACCATTGCATACATCAAGCTACCCACTGCATTTGAATACGGAATTTGTAATATGTATTCTCGTTTCGCATCTGTTGAAGGAGATAATTGTGCAGAAAGCTTGAAATGAGAAGCCAATGGGGTACTCACAGGTTTTGTCTACTCAGTCATGCCAAACTGCTGTAGTACCTTCTTCAAATATTGCTTCTGAGACAAGCTTACTTTGCCACGAGCTCTATCTCTACATATCTCCATGCCAAGAATCTTCTTACCTTCACCCAAATCTTTCATTTCAAATTCTTGATTGAGTTGAGTCTTTAACTTCTCAATCTCATATTTGCTCTTCAATGCTATTAGCATATCATCGACATACAATAGTAAATAAATGAAAGATCCTTCTTGTAATTTGCGAAAATATACACAATGATCAAATTTATTTCTTGTGTACATTTACCCTTTCATAAATCGATTAAATCGCTTATACTACTACCTTGGAGATTGTTTCAATCCATAAAGTGACTTTGTCAATTTGCAAACCAATTTTCTTTTCCAGCAACCTTAAATCCATCTGGCTGAGTCATTTAGATTTCCTCTTCCAAATCACCGTGTAAAAATACAGTTTTTACATCAAGTTAAACTAGTTCAAGATCAAATTGCGCAACTATGACTAGCAAAATTCGAATACACGAATGTTTCACAACTGAAGAAAATATCTCATTGTAGTCTATTCCTTCCTTCTGAGCATAACCCTTCGCTACCAATCTAGCCTTATATCGAATTTCATTTTTACGAGGAAATCCTTCCTTTTTTGCATATACCCATTTGCACCCAATTGCCTTCTTTTCCTTGGGCAGTGTAACTAAGTCCCAAGTTTCATTTTTGTGAAGAGACTGCATTTCTTCATTCATTGCTTTCTTCCAATGTATATTTTCTAGGTTACTTACTGCTTTTCTGTAAGTGGAAGGAACATCATCATTTACAATTGGAAGTGCATAGGCCACCATATCAACAAAGCGAGCAGGTTTGCGAATCTCTCTGCGTGGCTTTCTATATGTAATTGAATCTTGTTGCTGTGAAGTTTCTTGGGTCAAAACCTCTTCATCATTTTTCAATCGATGGAGAATCACTATCCATTTCATCGACACCAGCTGGATCAGATTTAACTTTTTCAAACTCCACCTTCTGCAAAGTGCTATCGGTTTCGTCATTCTCTTGAGAATCTTTTTGTTTCAACATGGTTAATTCATCAAAAGTTACATCTCTGCTGAAAATAATCTTCTTCGTAACAGAACACCAGAAACGGTATCCTTTTACTCCACTAGTTATACCCATGAACAATATTTTTTTTGCTCTTGGGTCTAACTTAGATTCTTTTACATAATAATAAGCAGTGGAACCAAAAACATATAAAGAATTATAATCAGTAGCAGGTTTACCAATCCACATCTCCATGGGTGTTCTGCGCTCAATTGCAGTTGATGACAAACAGTTGATCAAATGGCATGCATATACAACTGCCTTAGCCCAAAACTCTTTTCCCAATCCAGCATTAGACAACATATACTGAACTTTCTCCAGTATAGTTCGGTTCATGCGTTCTGCCACCCTATTTTGTTATGGTGTATCTCGAACAGTGAAATGTCCCACAATACCTTTATCTTGGCATATTTGAAGAAATGGATCATTCTTGTACTCACCACCATTGTCTAAGCGAAGTCTTTTGACCTTTCGATCAGTTTGATTCTCAACCATTTTCTTCCATTTCAGAAATATGCCCAAAACTTCAATTTTGTTCTTCATTAAATACACCCACACTTTCTGCAATAATCATCAACAAAAGTAACAAAATAGTGCATACCTCCCAAAGAAGCTGTTTTGGTAGGTCCCCATACATCACTGTGAATATAGTATAGAATTCCTTTTGTATCGTGAATTGCTGGACCAAACTTTACCCTTGTCTGCTTGCCCAGAACACAATGTTCACAAAATTCTAATTTGTAAGAATTTGTACCTTTCAATAAGCCTTGCTTCGCTAAAGTCTGCAATGCTTTTTCACTAACATGTCCGAAATGCATATGCCACAACTTGGTTACTTCTGAATCTGAATCTTTTTCAGAAACTGTTGATATTGATCTAATAATTGTACTTCCTTAGAAATAGTACAAGTTATTTCTTCTTGTGCCTTTCATTACTGTTAGCACTCTAACTATTACCTTCAATAATCCATCTCTTAAAGTGATTGTGAGCCATTTAGATTCTAGGACTCCTAATAAGATGAGATTTTTCTTCAAGCTTGGTACATAACGAACATTTGTCAAAACTTGGATTGAGCCATCATGATTCTTTAATTGAATTGTACCTATTCCCATGGTTTTACAAGCATTGTCATTGCCCATAAAAACAACTCCACCGTCTAGCTCCTTGAAGTTAGAAAACCAGCCCTTTTTAGAACACATATGATAAGTACAACCCGAATCCAAAATCCACTCATTTGAGTTATATATCAATGTCATGCCAACCAGACTAAAGTTTGACTTCTCATCATGCTCTACCACACATGTATCAGAAGTAGCCTTGCCCTTTTGTAACTTAGGACAATTCTTTTTCCAATGCCCTTTCTCGCGATAAAAAGTACATTCATCTTTGGCAGGTCTCCCTTTAGACTTGTTCCTTTTTCTAGGTTTGTGGATTTGCGAACGATCTCTTGCTGTCAATGCTTCTGTAACTGTATCTCTGTGATTCTTTATGTCTTTCTTTTTGGTCTCAAAGTTGTACAATGCACTGCATACAGCATCGAACGTGATACTGTCCTTCCCATGAAGCAAAGTAGTGGTGAGATGATCATATTCATAAGGAAGTGAATTCAACAACAACAGTGCCTTATCTTCATCTTCAAATCTCTCATCCAGATTTAGCAAATCCGCTAATATCTTGTTGAATGAGTTTACGTGGTCATTCATTGACATGTCATGTGTATATGTAAATCGATAGAGTTTCTTTTTCATATAAAGCCTATTTTTAAGACTTTTCTTCATATACTTTTCTTCCAGTGTCTCCCACAATTTCTTTGCCGATGTCTCCCTCATGACAGAATATTTCTGATCTTTAGACAGACATAGGCGAATAGTATCACATGCCTGTCTATTGATTTTTATTCACTCTTGTCATCCATCACGTCAGACTTTTCTTTAAGAGCAACGTCCAACTCTTGTTGACATAAGACATCCAACACCTCACATTGCCACATACCAAAATTATTGGTACCATCGAGTTTCTCCACTTCAAACTTTGCATTAGTCACAGTAGTCCTCGCTAATGAAGACGACGACGATACCTCTGCCATTCTTTTTTATCTCAAATGATCAGTTTCTTCAACAACAATTTACACTTAAAAAATAGCCTCTATAATGTTTATTTCGCGTGAATAAATGCACAAGGAAAGTTCCTAGGAAACTGGACAGGAATTAGGTCCTAATTAAAAACCAAAATCCTTAGACTCTTATTGCCTTTATTGACAGAACTTTCCTAGACATGCAAAAATACACACTACTTACAATAGACTGTCTCCCAAGTATAAATGGTCGTCTCCACCGTATTTGTGAACAGTACCATATACGTGAATAGTATTGTATCCTCCCAAGTACAAACCGTCAGCTTTGATACCACTTGTTGCGAAATATGGGTTGAGCAATTACTAATACTGCAACTTCTGGAGAAATATAAATGTGGTGTTAAATAAATGCAAAGAAAATATAACACAATGATTTACGTGGTTTGGCGTAATACCTACATCCACGGGTAAAGACTGGAAGATAATTTTATTATCAATAGAACTTTAAAAAAGTGGAAAAAACTCTTAAAAAACCCAATACCCAATACACCCAAATTTCTTTAGCATCTAAGAAATTTCTCTACCAAAAACTCACTTGAAAATCTCACAAATTTAGATGCTTAATAAATGAGGAATTGCCCTCTATTTATAAGTAAAAATGGGGTGCACTATTGCACCAACCCCAACAAAATTGTCAACAAAAATTAGGCACCTACCCAACAAAATTGTCAACAAAAATTAGGCACCTACCATAGGAATTTGTCTTCAAATTTGTCTCTTCAAAGTTGAATGCATGCATGTGTTTGAATTCCAAATTTGAATTTTTCAACAGATCCTTTTGATGCAAGGTGGGGAATAGTGCAATATGCTGTTGATTTGAGGAATGCCAACAAAATGAAATAAAATAAAAATTTCTATAGATATCCCTATACTGAGTAGATTAAATCTGAACTACTTAAAAGAAAGAAAAAAAAAAGATAATGCAAATGCAATTGAATTAGTTCAATATTGATCAGAACACTCAGTATGCCTTCAAAGATTATAAAGACATTTATTTTAGCACACAAAGGTTCAAACCTTATTGTAACTAAGTGATTTTTTTTTCAGTATTTCTTAGTCTAACTCTAGCACTTCCCACCTTAATAGAGAAGGGAAGCCTAAGATGTGTGCTTTGGGTTCTCCTTCACTAAGTACATGTATTTTGGATAGTGAAGCCTGAAAAAAAAAAGTTCAATGATATTCTTTTTCTAATTAATTTATTTTATTTTATTTTTATTTATGGGTGTACTTTGTGTTCACTAGTTTCATACAATTCATAATTTTGCATGGTACTTATAGAGTAAGTGAGGAGTCTCAATTCGTTTCTCATCTCAGGGATGTTGATGGATTAGATCTGACCCAAGATCTATATGATTCAAATTCAATTGGATTGGATTTAGGTTGGTCTAAAATGAATTTGGTTTGGGTTTGGATATCGATACGTGGATCTACGATTCATGTGAAGCAAATTTGGATTCATCTTAATATTTAGATTCAAATCCATATCCACTTACCATTTAATTTTATTTTATTTTAAAAATTTCTTAACAATTATGTAATTATAAAGGATAATAAAATTGATTCATAACATATTAGTAGTATTTAGCATGTATTTAAAAATCTTAAAACTTAAAGGTATTTAAATGATAATAAGACAAAAAAATAATTTTTTTATTAAGATAAAAATTATTTAAGTGTAAAATAAAATTAGAACAGGCAACCCTTATTTTTTTAAGTTGTTCATTCTTCACTTCAACCTCTTTCTTTCTCTTTAGTCTACTATCGCTTCTCCACTTTATTTGAATACTTGAATCAATCCTTTAATTACTAGATGAATCTCTATATTTGAGTTTTCTTTTCTATCATTTTGTCATAATCTTATTCATATCGTATAATTATTAATCAGTAGTGGCTATCAACTATAAAACAATTTTGTGATCCATATATTTAGTTAAACATGGTCACAATAAAAATAATAAAGTACTGAATATAATAAATCATATTTAATTCATATGTGATTATTTAATGTTATAGGAATGATGATGGCGTGCTGTGAATATCAGGATGGTGAATGAGATATTAGAATATTATATTGATCTTGTTCTTACTTTGATAGATATTTTATTATCTTTCTTATTTATTTGTTTTGGTGTAAAAGTAGAAGCTGCAATATTTATTGGATTTTTTATACAAATTATATATTTTAATTGTTATCTATGCATTTTAGTCTTTAATTTTCTTTCTAAAAAATTATAGTTCTCTTATTATTGAAATTTAGAATTCATGACGAATCTGGAGATGATTTGAATTTTAATTTTCTTTTTGAATTTAGAGCAGATATACATCTTTATTTTTTTTTTCAGATCTGAATATGGAGCAAAAAATAGTAATCCATGATGAATATAGAGTAGATATGAATTTAATTTTTTACTATAAATCTAAATTTAGAGTTAGAATAAATTCAATTTATATATGCTCTATGCCTCTATTGTCATCTCTATCGCATGTAATTAAAGACGTGCACGAATCACTGTAACTTTGTAAAGAAAGAGCATTCCATGTGTCAATAATATCACTTTTGTTTCTGTAAATGACGGAAGGCAATTATTCCGTTCTTACCTTTGGCAAAGAAATTAAAGTTAGCTACAGAGGGAAAATTGTGTTCCAACTTAGACGGCGTCTTTACTTATTACTACTTTACGCAACTCGGTCAGGAAATTATCTTGTGCCAACTCATGCCCATCAAAATTATTTATCTTGCAATTCGAGCTTTTCAAGTTGAAGGTGACAATTTTTTTATTCAAGTTGAAATATGGATAATGAGAACAGCCGTGGCTATTCCAACCCCCACTGGAAGGCTGTAAGTACAACTTTTTCAATCCTTGCTCAATATTCCAGATTAATTATTTATAAATTTATTTTACGATTAGGTATTAATCATGCATGCCCAAATTATTTTTCTGTCTAGGATGGCTCTTTACTGAAAGACCAAGATTCTTCTGGATTAATCAAAATTCCTGCAAGGGCTCTCAACATTATATGGGGCAACGATCCCCGTTACTGGCAGTGGATCAAACTAACAGAAGAGAACACTAAGTAAGAATTTTAACTTGATTCTTTTATGATTTTCATATTTTCAGTACTATTGTTATTATTATTATTTTTTTCTCCGTTTCTGGGGTTCCAGGTTATTAGCCAGGTTTGAAGAAGGTTCAATGCTACTCCAAGTGAACTGGATTGAGGTCACAGGAAAGTTGCCAATCATTCCATCCATGGCTGCATCGACACCGAAAGCATACGAAATATTTTACATTGTGAAGTTCCGGGTTGATGCATTTGGGTGGCGTTCAGTTCCAGTCAAGTTCAAGGTGAGAGTGAATGGAGAAGAGAAAGTGAAAAGTGTAATGCTTCAGCACTACAGAGAGAAACAAGAAGAATGGCAAGAAATTCCCGGTGGCGATTTTGCGGTTCCGAGGGATACTGTTGGAACTGTGGAGTTTGGCATGTTTGAAATTGAGAGCGACTGGTGGAAGGGCGGCATGGTTCTTGCAGGAATCGTGATTAAACCAAAATTAGTAGATTAACTGATTGCTTTTTGTTAAATGTCTATGAAGTTGGAACCATCTGAATTTGCTTTTAGATGTCCATCATATTCCATCCAGTAAATTCTATTAAATACACACATTCATAATCAAAACTATCAAACCACAATAATAGTTACGATATACAGCTAAAATTGAAACATTTTAAATGCATATGATAATACATATGACGTGATACGTTCATCCAACTCAAGGCTTATCGGAAAATCCTTTGCCAGTGTATCTTCTGCGACCACAGACACCATATGCTTTCTAATGGTGGGCTGAGAATCTGACTTTTCCTTTGGAATAAGGTGACTTGAGATGCTCTTGAAAACTGATAAAGAACATCTGTCATCTAGAAGGAATAAAGATACAACGGCTGCTTTATCACGAATATTGCCTTTTTGGTAAAGCATACTGAGTCACCAATAAGAATAATAACAGCTTGTAAAATATTTTACAAATGGAAGAATGTTATCCGTCCCTCGGTCGTATTATTTTCAATATTTCCCATATTCAACTCTTGTTTTCGGATAAATCAATGGCTAATTTGACCCTTCTCATGCTATAAAACTTGAACTGCATGGCCAAAGATTATGAATAAGTCACAAAAATGGGAACTATGTCGTCCAAAGAAGACTCTTCTTCACAGTTACAACCAAGTAAGAAACCCAGTCAGAATGAGTCACAAAACTTTGCAATAGCCGCCAAGCCGGCTGACAATACAAAAGAAACACAAGTTCGTGATGCCAAGGAAGCAGAAGTTAAGTTGCCACATATGTACGAAGCCATTGTTAAAGATGCAGACTCACCAATTGACAAGTCCTCGGTGGACAAGCTGTATGATCAGCTGTACTATGGAGTTTACTTAAACCAAAAGAGCAAGGCAAGTTCAATATTTAATCTTATTAATTGTATTAATTCATATCATTATCATGATTAAACATAATTATTCTAACTATAATTGCAGAGGTATTGGGTTGAGAAGAAGTCAGGATGCAACAGCTTCATGCTATTTTCAAGGGCTCTGTTAATTACTTGGGCAGAAGACAACCGTTTCTGGATATGGACGCCTGTAAAAGAGTCAAGGTAATTAACAATAACAAGAAATTACCGATACCCAGAAGAACTGAGTTACATATTTAATATGATTATAAGGAACTAGCTCTTATTTTTGATAGAATCCTAATAGTGAGTTGTCATTTGCAGTGATGACATTGTGGATGTGGCTGAACTAGTTCAAGTATGTTGGCTGGAGATTCATGCAAGACTTGATACAACAAAGCTGTCTCCAGGAATTTCATATGAAGTTTTATTTGTCATAATGTTGAAGGACCCGGCATACGGATGGGAAGTACCAGTGAGCCTAAGACTGCTCTTACCAAATGGAACGAAGCAAGAACATAAAGAAAATTTGATTGTAAAGCCAAGAAACCAGTGGATAGAGATCCCTGTTGGCGAGTTTAAAAGTACACCTGAAAATGCAGGGGAGATGGAAATCTCTATGTGTGAATACGAGGGTGGGAAATGGAAGAAAGGACTTGTCGTCAAAGGTGTCATCATTCGTCCAAAGAAATTAGAATAAGAAACAATTCACCAATTGCAGAACCAAATTTCAGGACAATCAATAATTTCTTTTAAACATTTTGCAGAAATTAGCTTCTCAGATTACACTTGTTATGAATAATTAGCATCATTTGAAGTATGCTCTATAATCAACTCTCACTTCTACAACTTAATGCTTTATTTTTCTCAATGCCACTCAGAGACCTGAGCCTGTTAAGTCACTCTTGCACCGTGTATAAAATACTCTTTCAGCTTTCTAACAGTGGGCTGAGTCTTTTATTTTTGGTTTTGAACAAGGTAGTTCAAGATGCTGATGACAAAGACCATCTTGTCATTTGGAAGAAACAAAGATAAAATGGCTGTTTTATGAATCCAGCCAGGATAAAAAAAAAAACATACAAGGTATGAGTTTTGGGTCATCAATATTAGGACTAAAAGGGTAATGGTAGGAAACCACTTTCTATTTCTGATTGAACAAGTGCTCAGCAGCAGGTTTTTTATTTGCTTATTCTCCAAAAACAGAAAAATTAAACAAATATGCTAAAGTTAAAACTGGGAAAAATACCCTGTTTTACGTTGAAAGAAAAGACACAAGGCAATTCCCATTTTACCAAAAAATACCTCAATCTTATACTTTTCAATGTGCTCCATGCATTTATAACACGCCACATTATCCCTACGTAACACACACTTCAACTAATTTTTTAAAATTCTCAATATTCTAGCCATCCTGCAACCATACCCTACCTTGAAGGTCACTAATCAAGTAAGTTGAGGTATTTTTTGAGTTATGTTCATATGCAGATAAATTTTTACAGAAGAACAGGAAAATAAAGGATGCAGTTTGGGGAGCATACAACAACAAAAACCCATACAGAATAAAAATGATGTCACTGCAGTAACTACCTTTTATTAGATGATATCTCAAATCACCAAAATAAAGTATGAATAAAACTTAGAACACAACTGAGAGCACCTGTTTGCCGTAAAAAGCCTTCTAACGGAGTTGTCTTGAGCCTTTCAAAAGTCTGTGTGATAGTTTTCCGGCTTATACCATGGTGAAAAGTTAATTCCTTTGCTCTTAAGTTTCTCCGTTGCAGGTGCTATCCTCTCCAATAGCTACATATTCATGAAAATTAAGATATCATGCATCAGATAATATCACAGAACACACTGATGAAATAGCTTTTAAATTGTTTCAAGGTGAAATAACCAAATATGTGAAGCAGCCATTAGTTTCAGTAGTAATATAAAACAGCTTCATTTTCAGCTTGGAAATACAAATACGTATCGTTCTAGATCACAGATTTCCACACTAGAGCCAGTTCAGTCATCTAACCTTGGCATGCAGTGCACCATTAGATACCAAAACAGATCTATCAAAAACACAAAATTTGCTGCCATCCATGCAACTAACTGCCCCACCAGCCTCTTCAACAATCTGCTTGAAAAGGAATAAATTAAATGAAATTAATAACTGAAACTTGAATTTAAAACATCTTGGTCTACAGAAAGTGAGCAGTATTAAGCCCACATAAAAGCAAACATGGAAAGCAAAATCAAGCATTATCACTATTTTTAAAAGGGGGTTAAAACTTTATAACAGTGAAATTTGGAAAGGACTCCAACCACAATTTATAATCTTTACAGAACATAACTTATGTTGGCCACAACTTTTAAAGAGATGTCTGGTGCTCCCCAGAAATCAAAAGAGTTTACTAGTACCTAGATCCAAGAAGTTGTCTTGATCATCAATTTTTACCTTGCAATCATAAATCCAGCAAAGCTATACATATCTGACCTTTAGGCATTACAAATTGGGAAAAACAAAAGAAGAGAATTACTTTTGGGGGATGAACTTATCCTGGTCAACAATCATGCTACTTTGGCAACAAGTACATCAAACTTGAGCACAAGTGAAAAGGTTTATGAAAAAGATTAGGGGTGGAAGTAACAGTTCAATTTTCCAAAAACAGGCAACCAATTTCAAACAACATAAATATCAAGTAAAAGCATTTATAAAATAAAGAAATTTACCAAAACGCCAGCAGCCATATCCCATGGCTTTAGACGATATTCCCAATACGCTTCAACAATCCCTAGAGCTACATGACACATGTCCACAGCAGCAGCACCGAGTCTTCTAACACCCTGAGCAGTACATTTAGGAAAGGGAAAAAGAAGGGTAAGGCGGTTGAGATGGGGAGAAGAATATGAGTGATACAACTTGGACCAGAAAGGCTTCTGTCCAGGAAGGGGAAAAAAGAATACAAACACTTAGTACCAGGCTGATGTCAGTAAATTCCTTGAATAATTCTATGTTAGTCGCCCATGCATCATCGTGATCATATCCAAAGCCTGTCACCAGAAGAGATTGCTCAACCTAGAAACAAGATAACAAAAAAGCTAGTATAAAACCAAAAGGTTCAACTTTCAAAAATATGAAGCATAATCAGCATACATTTTCTCAAAAGCAATTATACCAAAAAGATTGAATACAGTTAACTTCTATAGATACGTAGGAACCTGTAGCTAAATATTTGTAAAATTTATTCCCTAGTAGATGATGCTAAAAAACACATTCTTGTTGACTAACTTTTTCTCGGTGCCATCATCTGAAAGTAATGAAGCTCAGGTCTATGTATTCTAAGATTTGGTATACTTATTATGCTTAATGATATTCATTTTACGTCTAAGCACTCACCTTATCAATTTGACTGGCATGAATCTTTTGGCCATTACAAAATGCTCCTCCTCCTGTGATAATGAATATTAATCCATTAACATAAAATTGACTCAAACAACATTAAGCAAGAATAATCTTTTGATTTCAAAAGAAATAATAATTACAATTTGAAATGTTCATACCAGCAGTTGCAGAAAATGTTCGAGTATTCCAACACATAGGGCCGCCAACAAACTCTACCTGAAAATAAGAACTACATTGTTATTTTATTTTGTATACAAAATTAAGGAAATATAAATTCAAATTTTAAGTGATTATTACCACAGAAGCAGCAGCAGGGTTTCCTTGAAATAAAACTCCCACAGAAACTGCAAAACTAGGATAACCGTGTGCAAAATTTGTTGTTCCATCTACACCAATACAAGTGTTTGCAACTCGAAGTCAATCATATTGCTCATTTGAATCAAAGATAATTGGATAAACAAATGATCCACCAGAAATTGATAACGAGAAATAGTTGAAAGCCACTCCCATGCAAATTTCTTCTAGCACAAATGATTTTGATTATACAAATCCTAATAATAATATTGACCACACTGAAAATATCTAAAATATCAAGATAAACTCCAAAGTTGCAGGAAAAATAATAATAAAACTAAACTAAAAAAGGTAAAAGAAGAAAGGTTAAGGATTTAAGAGATAAACCTAAAGGATCAATACACCATAAATAATCAGATGATGAATCTCCTATAACTCCGCCCTCCTCTCCAAGAATGAGATGGTCCACAAAATTCTTTTTTACAACTTCTAGTACAGCAGCCTCACTAGCTTTATCTGTGCTGCAAGTAAATTTGCATGTATGAGGTGAATCCTGCCCAGGCTCAGTTCCAGAGTCTTATCCATTAAGAAATCAAGTATGACATATTAACAAAACATACAACTAAAAATCATATAAATCAGAAGTGTCAATGGATGGGGAGGAAGAGGACAGAGAGAGAAGTCCCTTACTCGGTCACTAAGTCAGTCAGTCCTTTGTATGTTATATTACGAGGCTTATTAACAGCATCCATCACAACCTGGAAAGAAAGTGGTCAGAGGTCACTTTTAATTGGCAACAGCAGAAAGGGGATCATTACCCAGGAAAATAAGCATATGGTTACATAGAACGTATTTTATTATAGCAAATTTAGCAGTAGCCATAAATAAAGTCAATATTTACTTGCCAGAACAACCCAAAATACATTTTATGAACACTCATCTCAAAGCACAGAAATGTGTACAATAAATCAACAAAACTGGCGCCTTCCTATCTTTCGTTAACTAGTAATGAGAATGCATTGAACAAAAAAAGGCAAAGATTATAAACAAACGGGTAACTCGTGAAAATAATAAAGAAAACAAAATCATAAATAATTGTAATAATATTAACAGCGCATAAGCTGAAAATGCATTGCAAAATACAAGGAAAAAAAAAAGGAACTGGGTACCGCTGAAAATTGAAGAATCAACAGAAAGAGAGAAAGTTAAATCAAACCTCAGCGCCAGTTTTAGCAGCACTCTCAACAACTTGAATGAGCTGACTAGTAGGAATAGGTCCAGTTGATTTGGCACCCACTTTTTGGTACGGAATCTCAGAAAGCACGGCCTTCGTACAAAATGTCCTCCTTGGTTTCGCGGTTAAAACTCGAGCTTTTTGATACCCAGAGAAGGAGTTGGCGTTATGTCTCGGAACTTGGCACTGGGTTGAGTGATTAGGTGCGGGAAATGATCTGGGCACTTGAGAAAATCTCAGAGAAACGTTTGTGAAGGAAACTAGAGACCTCCCCATTTTCTGTTATTCTGGCTTCGCGTTCGTGTTCGTGTTCGTGTCCTTGCTGCTTTGTGTTCCAAAATCCTTAAAACTTGCCAGCATCCGACAAGAATCTCGAGTCTGGTCGAGTTTTGTTCTCTCCCCTTTTTTTTTTTTTTTTTTGGTTATCTGAAGGAAATATAAATAAGTAGAAATTATAGTTCCTTTTTGACTCCAAGGCATTAGTACTTCTATAGTTCGGATTTTTACATTTTTCACCTCTCTTTTCTCTTCTCTTAACTTTCGCCTCAAAATATTTGTTACCCTGACTCTTGTGACCCTCCATATTTACCATTTTGGCTGCACCCTGACTACCACTCTTATTCACATTTTTTATTTATTAAAAAAACATTTGATTGAGAGTAGTGGTACAATGAAGGCAACCAGAATTAGTAGGAAACTACAAAATGATAAAAACAGCTTGACTCAACTACACCAGATGGTGACTTTCTTTTTCTTTTCTTTTTTTCAATATAAATATAAATTAGGACCTAATAACGGTAGTAGAAAATAGTTTGATACTTAGTTCCTAGTATTAATCTATTAGCACTACATGTTATTTTAAGGTTGTGTTGATTCATAAATAGTGACTTCAGTTTTCGTCGGTGTATGTGTCACATCCTAAGTTCAACTTTGTTTGTTAATAACACTTCTTCACTCTTTCATTTGCCTCTAATAGAATTTCTTATGTAAGAAATAAGATGGCCAAATTAATAATGTAAAAAAGTTGACTTACCTAACTACCATTTTATAAGAATCAGTTTTTATTTAATTAATTAATTTATTATTATTATTATTTAAAGGAAACGTTAATGATAGAAATAAGTTTGGAAAATTCTTTTAAGAAAATGACATTATTTGAAATATTGTGAAGAGAAGTTGAAAAATACTCCAATAAATAATTAAACAACAAGGGTGGAGAAATTACTACTCCACCCACTGAAAGATGACATCCTAGTTTAGAATTGTAATTCAAAGATGAAAAAAAAAATTCGGGTGTTGGTATGGAATTATCATCACGTTAAATATAAAGAATAAGCTGAATTGAGAAGATTTTACGGAGTTTCTTTTTAGGTTCCTGATATTTTTAATTGATAATGGAAACAGAATATTTTGAAAATCATCATTTAAGTCTTCCTCATTTGTCAAAAAACAGAAGGAAAATTTTGTCTTCTTCGTCCACTATCTTCCCGCGCGCTTGGTCTCACTAAAAAGGTCACATATTTGCTTTCTTTTCCCATTTTTATGAATCCATTAAGTCAATCACAGATCTGCAAAAATTTCAGATAATTTTTATGAGCTTAGATGGTTAGGGATCCGTTGCACATGTGATTTTCCAAGAATCTATTTTCAGTTTCTAAAAATTAATATGTTTTTATTGGGTCTGGCTACGGTACAACTGTGATATTATGCCACAATTGCATCTAACCGTTAAATTCACTTGAATAGATGAGATTCATTAAAATTTAACAGTTGGGTGCAACTATAGTATAGTATCGTAATTGCAACACAATTTTTCCCGTATTTGCTATACGAACATCATCTATAACTATGTCAATCACGTCGAAGCACATGCTATGCTGGATCTGAAAATAAGGAGGAGTTGGATGGTAGTTTTCTGAACCCTCTGGTTTTTGTTACCTTTTTGACAGACAATAGGGACCTTTTTAATAAGCCTTTCAACTAAACTACTAAGCAATAAGTTAATTTGGAGTCAAAAACAGACGGAAAGAAGCAAGTTGCCGCAAGACACATAATCAAAGTCTATGACAAAGGAATAATGTTTCTTTAATTTTATAAAACTATTTTTCTATTTCAAGTCTTATGTCTAAAACTATTTTTCTATTTTAAGTCTTATGCCACGGGATTAGCATGTTGCACAATAACCCATGCACGTCAATTCAGCGTCAGTTTGTGGTAAATTTGAGTGACCCGTAACACTCAACTGGTATCATTTTCTTCAAAGTTTCTCAGAAATTACGTGCACTTCATCTTTTGTATATATACATACACACACAGACACAAGAACACACACTCACCTATATTCATTAGCTTGTTTCTCTATTAGCAAAATATTATATTCACAATTCACTGTTCTTCCACCTTCTGTCTTTCATGGGGAGAAATATTGGTTTTATGATCATTACCCTTGTTCCCTTGCTTCATTGTTTGATGCTTTCCTCAGTGATGGCAGCAGTAACCAACGTTACCACAGATCAATTTGCTCTTCTTGCCCTGAAGGACCATATAAAACATGATCCCAGTAATTTATTGGCCAACAACTGGTCCACAACTTCATCTGTTTGTAGCTGAATTGGTGTTACCTGTGGTGTTCGCAACCGCAGAGTGGCAGCCCTGAATATATCCTACTTTGGACTTACAGGCACCATCCCTCCTCAACTAGGAAATCTATCATTTCTGGCAGTGCTAGCCATCAGAAACAACAGTTTTTTTGGCTCTCTTCCTGAAGAATTGAGCCATTTACGCCGACTGAAGTACTTTGATTTCAGGTTCAATAACTTCCACATAGAGATCCCATCATGGTTCGTATCTTTACCAAGACTTCAACACTTGCTGTTGAAAAATAACAGCTTTGTTGGGAAAATCCCAGAAACCATAGGCTACCTTTCTTTACTGCAAGAACTTGATCTTAGTAATAACCAGCTTTCAGGAACCATACCATCCTCCATTTTCAACATATCTTCGTTGGAAATACTTGATTTCAGTGGTAACCAGCTCTCCGGTTCCTTCCCTTCCATCGCCTTCAACATGCCTTCATTATTTGTAATCGATTTGACTGATAATGGTCTTTCTGGTGGGCTGCCATAAAATATTTTCAACTATCTTCCGAGTTTGAAGTTCCTTTTTTTGTCTGGAAACATGTTGGATGGTGAGATACCATCCACTTTATCAAAGTGCCAACAGATGGAATCTTTATCCTTATCGTTGAATAACTTCACAGGAGCCATACCAAGAGAAATCGGAAACTTGACTGAGCTTGAGATTATGTATCTTGGCTACAACAAACTCGAAGGTACTACACAGCTACTATTATTAATATCATAGAACTAGTACAAATGTTTTTGAATAGATACAGTAATTCATAAACCCCAACTTGTGTGTATAAATATTAGACCCCCTTCGAACTCTGTTATGTGAGCAGGATTCCATCCCAAAATTTCCCGTACCGTCCAGTGAAGATGAGCAGTTGAACCAATTAATATATCATCTCATCTTAATAAAATTATACCGAATCCTACGATATATAGATGATCACCTCTGAAAATTTTCTTTTTCTTTCGGTGACTTTACAGGAAAAATACCAGTGGAGCTGGGGAACCTCGCAAAGCTGGAGCTACTACTGCTTCCAAATAATGTCCTAACAGGGTCCATTCCTTCACAAATCTTCAACATTTCTTCTTTAACCAACTTGGATCTTACTCATAACAGGCTGGTCGGCAGCCTTCCTGATAACACGTGTCAAAATCTTCCTGTTCTTGAAGGGTTATTCATATCTTATAATCAGCTTACTGGTCCAATTCCAACCATTTTGTGGAAATGTAGAGAGCTTCATGTCGTTTCATTGGCATCTAATAAGTTCCAAGGAGGCATACCAAGGGATATTGGGAACTTGACATCTGTCAGGAAATTATTTCTTGGCGATAACAGCTTGATAGGTACATATATATATGAACCTCTCTCTGTCAAAATTTTTCTTGTTATTTACTGAAAGCATCTTAGATATAACGGTTCTATATGAACAAATTTTATCTGAAATAATAATAGTTTTATTAAATCTTCAGTTGTATATATAGAGTCCTCTTTTGGTACATTTTCAGGAGAGAATTCTTATTGAATGACTTTTATGCAAAAAAAATAATCAGTGTGGCTCATTTCCCAACATGTTTGCAGGTGAGATTCCAAATGAAATTGGTAATCTTCGTAACTTAGAGGTTTTGGGGGTTCCATCAAGCTACTTAGCTGGCCTCATACCAGCTTCAATCTTCAATATCTCGACACTGAAAGAACTAGCGGTCACTGATAATGACCTCCTAGGTAGTCTTCCATCAAGCATAGACCTTGGCCTTCCAAATCTTGAGAGGCTTTTCTTGGGGGGAAATAATTTCAGCGGGACAATTCCCAGCTCCGTTACCAACATTTCCAAGCTCTCCGTCCTAGACTTTGGATTTAACTCATTCTCAGGCTTTATTCCTACCACATTTGGTAATTTAAGAAGCCTTAAATTGGTCAGCTTAGCTGGTAATGTTTTGACATCTCCTACTCCAGATTTGAGCTTTCTTTCCTCCTTGACGCGTTGCAGAAATTTGGAAATAATATATTTATCTGAAAATCCAATAAATGGGATCCTTCCAAGTTCCATTGGGAATTTTTCAATTTCTATGAAAAGCTTATCCATGGAATCATGCAATATCAGTGGTAGCATTCCAAAAGAACTTGGCAACCTAGACAACTTGACGGAAATAAGACTGGGAAACAATGAATTGTCAGGAACAATTCCTATTACCCTGGGCAGATTACAGAAACTTCAAGGTTTGTATCTTCAAAATAATAAACTTGAAGGATCCATCCCAGGAGATCTTTGCCATTTGTATAGATTGGCTAACTTGTTCTTGGGCGATAACAAGCTTTCTGGAAGACTACCTGTATGCTTGGGTAATCTCACTTCCCTCAGAGATCTCTCCTTGGGCTCCAACGCCTTGACTTCCATTATACCCTCTACTCTGTGGAACCTGAAGGATATTTTGCACTTTAACTTGTCATCAAATTCTCTAAATGGTTCTCTTCTGCCAGATATTGGAAATCTTAAGGTTGTGATTGAAATGGACTTGTCGCTGAATGCTCTATCAGGTGTTATCCCTGTCACTATTGGAGGCCTACAAAGTCTACAGCTTCTCTCCTTGAGGTATAATAGATTACAGGGTCCAATTCCTGAGTCCTTTGGAGGTTTAAAAAGCTTGAACTTCGTAGATATGTCCAACAATAATCTCTCTGGAACTATTCCCAAGTCGATGGAGGCACTCTCTTACCTCAAACATCTAAATTTGTCTTTCAATCAATTAGAAGGAGAAATTCCTACGAAAGGACCTTTCATAACTTTCTCAGCTGAATCATTTTTGGGGAATCAAGCATTGTGTGGTTCTCCAAAGCTTCAACTCTCACCATGCAAAACCGGATCTCATCCTAGGTCAAGGACTACTGTTGTTCTACTTATTGTTTTGCCACTGGTTATTGCATTAGCAATGATAGTTGTCCTGACTGCCAAGCTTGTGAGAAGAAGAAGAAGAAGACGTCAGAGAGGGAGCGCACGGCCGTATGATGATGCTAATATGTATCCACAAGCAACATGGAGAAGAATTTCTTACCAAGAACTTTTGCGTGCGACAGATGGATTTAGCGAAAACAAACTACTTGGCATGGGGAGTTTTGGTTCAGTTTACAAGGGAGTACTTCCAGATGGGATGGAAATTGCAGCAAAAGTGTTCCACATGGAATTTGACGGGTCACTTGAGAGTTTTCATGCTGAATGTAAAGTAATGGGTAGCATCCGTCACAGAAACCTTGTCAAAATCATCAGTAGCTGTTCAAATAATGATTTCAAAGCGTTAGTATTGGAGTACATGTCGAACGGGAGCTTAGAGAAGTGTTTGTATTCTGACAACTACTTCCTCGACATTTTGCAAAGATTGAATATAATGATAGATGCTGCGTCAGCTTTGGAATATCTTCACTTCGGTTATTCCACTCCAATAGTTCACTGCGACATTAAGCCTTCGAATGTATTGTTAAACGAAAGCATGGTAGGGCATCTGAGTGATTTTGGCATTGCGAAGATCTTGGGCAAAGAAGAATCTATGAGACAAACAAAGACCCTTGGCACAATTGGTTATATGGCACCAGGTTCTTGTTAAACTTTCTTTCTCATTTTTTTTTTAAATTTTTGTCTACACTATTGTTGTTATATTAGTTCAAGTGTTCAACCGGTAAGATCTTTTGGGTTTTACAAATAGATCAAGATTCAAATCCTGCTTGCATCAGGGTTAGAGAGGAATTTGGTTTTCTTTTACGTCATTATTTTTTCATAAATAAAAAAGTTCATTAGCATTTGGAGCAAGTGAGATTTGATCCTAAGACTACTGTACTATCTCAAAAGGTCTTGTCAATGGAACTATAACTTACAAAGTTTCTTCGCCATTGATTTTTTATTCTGTTATCATAGATCACTAATTTTTGTGTCAATGTCAACTATATCCTCCACAGAGTATGACAGGGAAGGAAAAGTATCAAGAAAATGTGATGTTTACAGCTATGGTATAATGCTAATGGAAACATTTACAAAAAAGAAACCGACAGATGAAATTTTTGCTGGGGAAATGAGCTTAAAGCGTTGGGTTGGCGACTCATTATTAAGCTGTTCAGTCACTGAAGTTGCTGACGCCAATTTGCTAAATTGTGAAGAAAACGATTTCTCTGCTAGGGAACAATGTGTGTCTTCAATCTTTAGTTTGGCCATGGATTGTACAGTCGATTTACCCGAGAAGAGGATTAGCATGAAAGATGTGGCGAACAGACTCGTTCGAATCAGAGAGACACTGTCGGCTAACATTGATGTCTAAGAAGAGGCTGTTCATTTTTAGTTCCATCCGTTGCTTTGTATTTATATATTTATCAGTTGTATTCGTCTGAACGTTGAATTAATACCACATTTCATCCAATACGATATTGCTAGATTTGTAGTTTGTACCGACAAAATACATCGCCAGAACATTCATGCGCCATAACCTCTTTTGGTTGAAGCCAGGATTGAGATGTTGCGAATGCAGAGCGTCCTAAACTATTGCATAAGCAGATTTAAAAGGACATTCTGAAAATCATCTGCCACATAACACGCCAATACAAGTTCATATAAGCTAATTGTACTACTATCTATGCACATAACACGCCATATTCATTTATGTCCCATACAACAATAACACAAGATCGAGGTTGTATCACCAACAGCTCTTATATACAACACAATTTTAACAACATAGACATGTACAGGGGAGCACTTGCAGTCTCAAGATTGGTACAACAATTCAATCTTAAGCATCAATGGACACACTCATGGCATTCAGCTCAACATGCTGCTTACCCTCATTCTGAGGATAAACGATAACGGTAGCATGGGCTTCTGCACGTGAAGATTGGTCATCACCTGATTGGGAAACAGATATTGAGCTCACTAGAGGCTTCCTATCAGTCATATTATCACCATCATCTTGTTCTTCAGATATGATCTCCCATTCCTCTTTCAGTGAAGCAACCTGTAAGCCTTTCTCTTTGTACCTTTCCATTTCGTAAGCAGTGGGTAGAATTACATAATCATTTATTGGGTTGTAGAAAGGATCAGGGTCACCAACTTTGAGCCAGTGCTTGAGAATTCTAAACACATGATGCTCACAGACAATTCCCCGGTGTTCACCCGGGACTCCAACCCTTGCTTCTGCATTGAGCCCATCCGCCTGCAAGTCTCACAAAGGTAATAACAGTTAGATAGGTGTGGTCAATTCACTCGTGGCAAAACTTCCCCTTCATCATCATGTGACTGGAATATATTACCCATAATATCCTTCATTTACTTGAGACATCATGTCAACAACTTACAAGTTTGTCCAACATTATTATTATTATTATTTAATAGAAACTGAAAAATGATTTTTATAGCACAACCAATATGGTATAACATCAAATCAGAAAGAATTAAGAACAAGAAAGCTAGCAAACCTTGGCTGATTCTGCTGGGACAGTACCATCTCCATCAACATATACATATTTAGGCTGCAAATTTACAAGCATTAATTAAAACTTAGTATACAACAAACTGCTTAAAGCTAGGAATTCATACATAGTCAACAAAACCTGAAAGATTTAAATCAGAGAGGACAACGTTGAAATATTTATGGTAGCGAACTGCAAACTATTAAATTCAGAAATTGCGCTACATGAAATGAGACCAAATTCAGTAAAAGACAAGGACCTGGATATATCTTAGTTCTTGTAGATCTGTGACAGGTGCATCATCACTTCCATAGCTGCACAGAAAATTTAAAATTAAAGAATCCACAAACTCAACAAGCAACAAAATATTTCCTGTTCTAGAGCTTCTATCGATGGTTAATCCTAGCATATAAGTACTGTTTTTTCCACGGTGTAAAAATTGATAAAACACTCAAATAAAAAAATTACCAAACACTGTGCGGTGTCTCAAGATTGGTCCCATATACGTTGTAGAATTTAACTTGGGAAGGAATCTTAGCACGAGATAAGATCTTGCATGTTTCATTTGCCATTTTCAAGATCTCCAAGTTGAAGGGTAGAGGAATAATTTCTCCATTGTAATTAACCTGAATTATCAAATAAAAAAATATTAAACTAAAATAGCCATTTAAGCACATATCCTAAATTTCGACTCAACAGTTCCAACTATGGTCACTACTTATAATTTTTATTGTCATTTGTGCTACAAATCTTAATACAAAATTCAAACTCTCAGATATTAGGGGGGAAAATTTTATAAATTAAGAAGTCTATTGTCATTTACGACAAAATGCTTTGGTAAAGGTCAACAGAGAAACAAGAAAAATCAAGCTATAAGAGTATAGCTACTCTCTGACATCTTCATCTCAACATGATCAAAGAATTTCAAATTGAGCATATATATTTAAACTTGGGAAACTTACTTTCACTTAAAGATCAAGTAAACCTTAGCAGAACTATTTCAACATAAGAAAGTTCGTGGCTCACCGTATTACTGTAGAGAGCTTCCTTATAAATTTCTACACTCTCTTCTGGTTGGTAAGACTCTAAGATAATATGAGAGTTCCCGTCGGCAGCTTTCTTCTCTCTCCATATTTCCAGAAGAGGAATGTGTTCCCAATGAAACTTCCGGCAAGCCATCAACTCATATATTGATGGACATTCAATCAACTGAAATTTTGCAGTATTAATAATTAATCTCAACCACATCACAGATTCGGAACAAAAACACATATAAATATATAAGGCAAAGAAAATGTTTATAGTCGTGTATGAATCATTGATCTGATCAATATGAGAACTGAACACCAGACAGCACAGTACAGATAAAACACATACAGATACGACTTAACAAGCCATGAAACACCAAAAATCTAAAGTTAAAGAAAATTTTAATGCTCAATGTAGGAAAAATTTTGAACAGACATGCAACTTGAAATAACTAAAGTATTCAACTCATACCAGTTGGTGCATGCTCCATTTTGATATAAAAAAGTTCTGTTCCCACCCTTCAACAAATGACATCCCATTGAGAAAGGCGGATGTAACATATCCCGGTGCACCTGTTGGACAATTATAAATCAAACAAAGTTTCAAAGTCATATTCAGGAAAGATTACATAAATAGTACTTGCTTACTAATAGAAATAAAGACTGGTCCACAGTCCTTCGCCGTCAAGCTTATTAGAAGTTTAAGTTCAATTTGAATCTATGACTCTGCATTCCATGATTAATCAATGGAATATCACCAATAATAAACCATGTCTATAAGATTGAACATGAATATTATCACTGTTACATTTTCAGGAAAGTAGATAAGATTGAACAATACTAATACTACTAAAACAACTACTACTACTACTAATTTTGTTCTCCTTTGAGTTTTTGAGTGTTGGCATTTTAAACTTCAAGAAGAAACAGATTCCTTAGCTATGCATTTTTCTCTCTTACAGATGCTTTGATGTCTATTTCCGTGCCCAAGTATCATAAAATCAACAATCACTTACCTTGAAATGGCGCAGCAATTGCAATCCATTTCTGCACATATTTCTCAAAAATCTGGGAACAAAAAAGAGAAATAGGATGAAATTGCCAAGTTTAAGTTGTAGCATATGGACACAACAAAAGCATAGACTACAGATTCGAACTTAGAGTGTGGAGAGGAGAAGACAAAAGAACAGCAACCCAGGAAGGAAAAAAAATTAAAAACATACATCACTATGCAGGGACAAGAAACATTTGACCAGCAGACCCCCCATAGAATGACTGATGATGTTTATCTTTTTCCCTCCAGAAGCATTATACACAGCCTCTAACTTTGCAGCAAATTGCTCCATTGTTCCTTGCAATCTAAAAAATGAATAAAGCATAAACATTCAAAAAATCTGTAGAATATAACGACGGAGAAGATCTTTGAGCTTCAAGAAGCAAAATCATTTTAAAATGGAAGACAGAAGTTGAAGCACAGATGCCATTTACAGGGACACTTAAAAAGTAAAATCAAAGAGATATTGGAAAACCATGCAATATACGTACGGAAGCAAGCAACATCCAATTTTTTTTTTTTTTAAATTTTGCTTTATCCCTCGTTAGGAATGGGGAGCAATTCATTCTCATAAAGTGACAGAAACTTCCGAGAGAAGAAGAAAATTTATGATCCAAAAAACATGACACCCTAAAAATGTCCTGCTACTCAAGGTCATAGAAAAAAAAAAGCAATTAACAACGTTTTAGGTTAGAAAGTTACCTATTACTTTGGCGGAAATCATAACCAAACCCAAAAAGAGTCTTTCCCTCTTGGAAACCCCACTTGATCATTTGAACAATCATATCGTGAAAATAATAAACAGAATCACGTCCGATGATCTGCATTGGACATATAATTAGTTAAGACCAGTCCAAACAACTACATTGTCTTATATAGAACAATTGAAGTTCATTCATGGCATTTAAAATATTCACTAGCTATTCTGTTTTCTTCATTAGTGTCCACGTTAGTGATTCCTTAAAAGTATCAAACAATATTGAGGGGAGAAAAAGAACTACAATACCAGGTCAGGATCTAAGACATCAATTGCATACAATCCATATCTGTCTTCGGGAACCACAACACTTGAATTTGGATCTAAAGACACAGTTCGACCTGTTTTGCAAGAATAACATGATTAACCAACTTCAATTATTGAAATCTAAATCTGCAAAACCTCCATAACAAATATTAAAAAATTTGAAAACAAAAAGCACAAAAATAAATAACACAGAAAAGCATCAGCGGACTTATCAAGTTCATTTGGGGAACATAATTAGATATTGGAAGTACATGCTCAAAGGAGTTTAACAGGCTGATTACCATCTTCTGACCATAAACACTGTCTCCCCAAAGTGCTATAGGAAGGGTGCACAAGCCATACACATGAATACCCAATAACACGAAAGTTCAAAATAGGGTATCCACCAAGATAATATAAGCCCACTCTATTAAAGTTTTCACAGACATCAAATAATATCTAGTATCTTGCATGATGAAAGTGAACTTGTTCCTCATACTAACCCCAAAGCATCTACTGACTATCACAAGTGTGTTTAGATGATCACTAACATACATTACCCAATGCAAAAAGATAACCAACAACAGACTTCACTTAGAGCGAAACCTGGTAAATAACTAAATTCAAATTTGTAACATATCACGTCCCAAATGAATCATACTTAACAGCTAACAAGAAATACCATATCTTCAGCATGTACTTTTTAGTGAAAAAATTAACTTTCTACAGACTCTCTCAAATCCCTGCAACTAATATATATACTGTTAACATTTATATTAAAGTAACAACATTTTATCTATGACTACAAACAAATAAAGTAGCCAAAAAGGAGGTCTCAACAATCCTCAAACGAAATTAATCTTTCTTCTCCACTTAATTATTTAGCAACAAAATTTTTTTTCTCTCTGTTTTCCACCAATTTCAACAAAATTATCCAATTGTGTTAAGTAAGAAGAAAACTAAAACACAATCAAGCTTTGGAGAACCAAAAATTATCTTGAAAAAAAAAATTACCGGTAGAAGGATCAAACTTAGACCAGAGCTTGGTCCTAAACTCGTGGTCTGCCCCAAGTATCCGAACCCAAATCCGCTCATCTTTCCCGTTTGCCTTGTCCACTGACTTCAAAATCGAACCGGCAACACCCGGCACCAGCAGAACCGGGTCAAGGTCCGGGTCAACGTAAGGTTGCGGCTTATCCCTTAACAATTTCAGCCATAGCTCCACCGATTGCACTATTTCCTCCAACAACACAACCATATTGAATCAAGATTGGTATGAAATTTTATTGATTATAAGTTCGAATAGAGAAATGTTGGAATTTTAGGGTTTGGTTAACTCTGGGAAAAAATGATTTCCTTTGTTAATGGAGTGTGAGAAGAAAGAGCCGTGAAGCTAAAGGCGCCACCAAATCTTCACATTATGGATTACATGGATTGAACGGAACTTTGATTGACAAGACGACAAATTTTTTATTATTATTTTATTGTATCTTTTTTTCTTTTTGTTTAAAATAATTGAGGATAATTTTTGGTATTTTTTTACTTGTAAGACAGAAGAGTGTCTCCGGAGCCAAAAGAGTCATGACACGTCATCATAGCCATACGGGAAAAGCATAATTAGTCAAATTTATCAAACCAACCCATTTTATTAAAAAAAAAAAAAATCCCCACAAGCACAAGTACAAATAGAAAAAAGGAGAAATGGCGCTGCTTTCACTGGTGAACTGCTGCAACAATCCAAAGCTTCGCCTGTCAACAAAGGTAAGCCTCTTTTTGCATCATATTTTTCGATAACTGGAAGATAAGGATTTTTTGTAATGTGTGCTTTGTGTTCAAAGGGAAATAGGAAAGAAGCAGAAATGAAAAACCCAGCTCCATTGCAGAGCAAACAAGTAAAGTTTGTAAAGAGCTTGGCTCCTCCATTCATGGCTGCAATGTTAGTCTTATCGCCTATCTGCAACGACCCAGGTAAAATTTAACCACCACCACCATTCAGTTAATGGGCTCATTATCCGCTATTGCATAGATTTTACTGTTGCTTGTGGTTTCCAGATTTGAGAATCAACCGGCAGCACACGTTAAATTTCTTCTTAGACGAATATATTATTTGTGATACGCTTTAATACTTTAGAGCATTCAGTTTCTTGTTTTACCTTGCGTGGCAATCTTATTAGACCATGCTAAAGAAATTTTGAACTTCCATATATAGCTTGATTTCAATAAATTTTGTTAGATACAATTTTGGTATGAGAAGGGCAATTAATTCTTGAAGTTCCATATGCTATCGGGTAAAATTAGATTGTAAAAGGGGTACGAAAAAGTAAATACTGGCTAATTTGATCAAGCAAATCATATTCTTCATTGAAGCTCATTTCTAATAAACCATAGGATAAGGGGCATAACAAGGACATTGTACATTAAGAGAAAAAGAGAAGTGGAATATTTCCCATGATGTTGCAAAGAATTTTAAAATTGTATTTTCACTGTATTGAAAATAATATTTTTGCTGGCTAGGGCAAGCCAGTAAAATCAGTTTCATTGATGAGACAGCTGGCCAAAAATAAAAACTTTTCTTTATCCTTCAATATAGCAAGCTTTAAACTTAATGTTGCAATTTGATCATGTTGTTATGGTCATTATGATTACTAGCAACTCATTTTTCTGAAACAAAGTTGTAATACGATTCAATGTGCATTGAAATGGCTTTATCAGTCTATCAGATTTCAGTGCTCTGAATGTCAATGCCTTGTCTCCATCTCATGTGCGAACACCAGGTAGTCACAAGACAGCAGCTGAAACTTATTTTGCAGGAAAGAATGTGAGCTTTTTTTATTTAGAATAATTTCTTACATCATGAAAGAGGAGCAAGTTATCACTAGTATCCAGTGTCCAACTAGACTTGCTACAATATATCATCTTTCCCCACTAAAATCATTTCATTGGAAGCAACAACTCTCCATGGAATTGGAACTCCAGAAATATGACACTTACAATGTTTTATGCTTACCAGTTTCTCTCGGCTTTTTTCATGCTGCAGTGTCACTTGCGCAAACCGTGGATATTCAAAAGGGGGCCTCACTGTTCCGTCAAGCTTGCATTGGGTGCCATGATGGTGGTGGAAACGTAATTCAACCAGTAAGTCACCCCATCGTGAAGTCCAGATAAACATCCTTTTGAACTGTAGCTTCCTCTCTAATCAATAACTTCCGATATTTATCAGGGCGCAACGCTCTTTTTGAAAGATTTACAGAGGTAACATGGCACAATTTCACTGCATTTTCTCTTGCCGTCAACATTCTGAACTGGTGTAACTATAGGAGAATTTAAAAATAGGCCAGCTTGCAGTTGAATGTGCTGGAACCTAAATTGGGTTTACTTTTCATAAGACTCGTTTGAGATGATTATATGTTCTCCATGTATAATTAAATGCCATAATATGATTAACAAATGTAGGAGCTTCTAGGTTTTTATTTACTTTTATGCCCTCGATTTTAAGATAGTCCATTGGCTGCCTGCCTCTACAGAAATGGAGTTGACACGGAAGATGAGATATACCATGTTACATACTTTGGAAAGGGAAGAATGCCAGTAAGTTTTCTTCTAAAAGTTTAGCATTTCTGCTGAACTATTTTAACTTGGTAGATAGCAAAGGAGTGTGAGTCCCCTGTTTGCATGCAGGGCTTTGGTGAGAAGTGCACACCAAGGGGCCAATGCACATTTGGAGCACGTTTGCAGGATGAAGATATCAAGCTTCTGGCACAGTTTGTGAAGTCACAGGCTGATCAAGGGTGGCCAAAGATAGAAAGTATGGAGGATTGATTCTTTGCAACCAAACTTCATAAATGTCATATCACATCTTCAATATAAGGATCTTTGCTTTTCAATCCCTAGATTACTGACATTTAACCATGGATCGCTACAGCCTATGACTTAGGAGCATCAAACTCAATGTGGGGAGTTACTTATGCTTGTGTAATTTTAATGCTCATATTGTGTTTACATAGCACAAACTTACTCCAGCTAGCGTCGACGAGCTTTTATAAGCTCTAACAGATTTGACCTCGGGTGCCTCGAGTGAACTAACCAGGCTCGAAATTGGGCCTGACTCTGTTTTGAATAGGCTTGGCCTACTTTTTCTCGAATTTGCAATCAGTTTTGGCCATGGGCCACCTTACAAGGAGATGCAATAAGTTTTTTAAAAAAAACAAATGTCAAATTTGTTAAATTCGAAAATTGGATTCAAACTGTGAAGGTTTCAATGTAAATCCAAATAAATCTTAATTCAAACTAATTTAATGAAATAATATAAAGAGCTCGGATGATTGGAAATAATAAGCGAGACTTGGAAATGGACGGAAAAAAAAAAAAGCCTCTACTGTTATTATTATTATTTTTTTCTAAAGATAATACTTTATTAAAATCGAGATCACAATCAATCAAAGGTGAAGGTGGTAGCTTAAATGTGGTGGAAAATCTATCAACCATATATAAGCATCCAAACAACGGACCTAATAGTTATAGCTAATACATCTTTGCTATACTAAAGACTCCCGTCGGATGTGATGTGGAAAAACACGAAAGGAAAGGAGTGTATGATAGTCAAGAGACAAAGCCTCTATTATTGCATCATGTAGAAATAAAATAAAAGAAAGGTCATGAAAATGATGAAGAGATAAAAAATGACTATCACTAAATCATGAAAAGGAAATAAAGAAACATCGTGAAAATAATGTTTAGTATGATAATCAAGAAAAAAGACCCTTGGATTAACACATTTGACGTGCATAGTTTCCGTAGAAAAAGGAGTGAGGAAAAAAAGGAATAAAAGAGAGACACGGAGTTTGGTTCATCAATCAGTAGTCACTAACAATTTAGAGAATTTGACATCTCGCCAAAATTAAGAATTAACGAAAAAAATAATCATATTATTAATAATTTTTAATAATTATATACTTATAAAAAATTAATAGCTATATTAAACAGGAAATTATTGATGCTTCATTAGTCAAAAGATAATTCCATTATGATTAAACGCCATCCTTTTGTATAAGGACAGCTTGGTTTGTTCCGAGTATAATTAATTAATTAATATATATATATATATTAAAATAGGGTGGTTGGTGTTCCCTAAATTAAAATTTATAACTTAGTTTTTTATTTGTTGAATCCATCCACCAATTGTAAACTTGTTAAGTCAAAACTCAAGTTAACTAGTGCACGCTAGTTACTTTGAATGATTTGATACCAAAATTGGGTTTTCCAATAACCAACCAACGAAATTGTTTGATTATAATATTTTGGTTGTATCCCAGCAAAAAAAAAAAAAAAAAAAGAAAAAAAGAAAAGGTGGATGCTTAATTTACTTACTTGAAATACCAAGTCAACGATAAATTATTTAATTCGTAAAACGTTTAAAAAAATGATGAATCTGGTAGGGAGTAGGGACTTGCTTTTTCTTCTTGGTTATGGAATCAAATTCACTTTATGCCCCCCAGCTTTTGGTAATTCAGTCAATATTGGTCCCAAAAAAGGATTACGTCCAAAACGGGAAAGAAAACAAAATTTTACATCTCACTTATTTTTATGATTATTATTTTATTTTTACGTCACGTCACTTGTCAAACCAATACGCATGCGTCCTCCCAGTCTACCAAAACATCAAAGTTGCAACACCAGTTTAAAAATAAAAATTGATTTTTTTAAGTGTTCAATGTTTTTTTTTTAATTTTTAAAACATAAGATCTCTTTCAAATTTTAAGATTAAGATTCAGAATTTAGCTAAATTTTACTGAATAATGAATCAATAATCACAATGATATTATTAATTTTTTTTATTGTTTAACAACCATTAATTTAATCATAGTCAAAATCTTTTAAGTTTAGAAAAAATAAAAATTAAATCATATTTTAAAATCATATAGTCGTCTATCAATTTAGCAAATATTTTTCATCTCTTGAGTTTGTAATTTGACGAGATGCGATTTGATTTAACATATTATATAAAAAAAGCAACAAATTTGAAAAAACGAAAACAAAAGAAAAGGTGACAAGGATTGATCACAAATGGAGAAGAAACACACACTACACATGAGAAAATTGCCGCCAGAACGTACGTTATGGGGTGAAGTTGAGATTCACAAGAACTCAAAGCCTGTTCGCTCGACACGTGTTACCAAATGAGAGGTTAGGTGGGGGACAATTTAAATGATCATGATTTTCTTATGTTCCGATCATAATGAGCAAATGACTTAATTATTAATTGATAATTAATAAATAAAAAACTTAAATTTTACTCATATATTACCATTACAAGACACATTACAGAAGATTTTAAAAAATTCATAAGAGATCAAATCAAAAGATGATCTTTTTTTTAAATTGAAAAGTAATTATATATATATATCAGTGTCACTCTAGTTAATGCATCTTAATCATGATTATCTGGTTCATGGATTTGAACTAAACATGTTTGCCATGGCCATGGTTTCATATACGAGTCTAATTAATTATGACATGATCAACATAGGAAACACACCGAAACATAATCACATCGGACATGGACCCACCCACAATTTGTTAATTAATAAATTAATGAAGAGCAATCTATACTATACATATGGAATTAACATTTTACCAGAGAAATTGCTCTGCCTTAATTATCTTGATTAGCTCTGGGTTAACTGTCAAGTTGGGTTTGCGTAATTAACGGAATGATTATGTTAATTTCAAACATACGGTTTGAAAAATGGGAGGGGGATAATATTTTATTATTCTATGCTCAATATAAGATTAAATTGGACAGTTCAACGTGATTCACTTGGAAAATTTGTGCAGTTATTATGGACGTTGAAGCATTTATTGCACTCTTTACTTTGCCCCAAAACCTGGACGTATATACGAGGGCATTTACTATTATAAGTAGAGACTTACTGAGATAAGATTTTAATATGAACATGTATATAATAAAAAGTCAATTATCATTTACGCGTGTATTTATTAATGCATGATTTGTCGTCAAGTACATGTGACAAAAATTCAACCAAAGATCAGGAGGGTTTAGAGTCGGAGCATCCAATAATTAATTTTGGGAAAAAAAAAAAACAAAGGCAAAAATGTGAAGATGAACTTCATTTGTAATTTGAATCACTCCCATATAATTAAAAGCAGAAAGGACAATCTAAATAATCATTATTATGTATAATAGATGGGGTTAATGGATGCCTAGATCCTCCAAGATTTAAGTTATTGCAATTAAGTTGATTACTTTAAATAATTAATCTTTTTAGTATGAGAACTTATTTCAATTCTTGCGTATGTAAGAAAAAAATAAAAGTTAAACATATAATAAAATAAAGTTATCCTAAATTTTCAATTAAATTTTAAATTAGTGGAATTGAGATGGATTCATTGGTGGGGTAACATAATTTTTCCTACTCTTTTAATTAATACAAGAAAGAAAAAGATTCCATGAGCTATGGAGACCGTGAGACTTGGACTTGAGAAAAACTTTCTTGAGCCTTCACTGAAGCTAGCTGGCTAGCTATCAGATAAGACGAGCTAGAAATACATTTTCCAATGAGAAATTAAATGTCAGAGAAAGACAAGCCAAGTCGCCAACTGTGTAGTATTTGTAGTACAAGATGTTCCCCATGTGACTGGTGAGCTCTGAGTTTTATCTTCTTCCCATCGATCCATCAACTTTGAGTTTGGAATTAAAAACTTCAATTCTTATGTATATATAATTTTTTATTTTTTTTTATAAAGAGGGTTTCTTTATTTTAATAAAATAAAAATACATGTATACATACATATACACTTTTTCTCTGTATATGACAATTCACTAGTTTTAATTGTCTTTTTTTCTTTTTTTCATGTATAGAATATATCTAGCTAATTAAAAATAAAGAAATGATGTAAGAGTCATATATGTATATATACTATGCCAACCTTAATAGACAGAAACTTTTGATTACTGTGGGGCATCTAAAACCCTAAAAATAAAGGGAATATATAAGGGGACAATCAACTAACATACAAGTGGTGGGACAAAAAATAATGGCAAAAAAAGGAGAAACCTCCAATGAATTTGCAAAGAAAAACCCTAACCCGGATTGCTTTATTCTCAACCACCACCTCACCAACCTTAATCAACAGACGACTCGACTCTTGGAGAAAAATTACAAAGCATAACCATGTGATTCTTATCTACTAATCAGAACCTATATTATAAAGATTGTGGTCCTCTTCTTCTCTAATTTTTTTTTTAAAAAAAACTAGGACATGTCTATTTATATATATTGTCATTGTTAGCGTCAACTAATGACAGCAATTTAAAAGAAGAGACAGAAGAACCACCCGAAGCTAAAGACAAAGAGGATGGCAGCCTGATCAACTGATCATTCCACCAACCTGGCCAATTCATGCCCCTTCACATAAATAAATAACAATGAAACCCATTTATTGAATTTGCAGCATTGCTGTAGGGACCAAGAGCTAGCTAGCTCACTAAGCACATGGCAACATGCATCCTTTTTCTATTATAGATTCGTTCAACTGGGTATATGAAAGAGAAGAAGAAGATGGCTCCCGGAACCCTAGTTGATCCCAACATGTAATGAGGTAATTAAGATTTAGAAGCTAGAACCTTTTATATATAACACTTGAAGAACCATTCAATCCGTCTTTAATAGATAATGCATAATCGTGACAAAATTAACAAAGCATGCGCCACGAAGTTTCTAGCTTGTATTATTAAGGTTGGCATGGGTAATTCTTATTATTACCTTTCGTAACTTATTATTATAGAAGGTCATGTGTTTAACTTGTTGGAATTATACGGCTATCTCAAAATATTAATATCCCACATTAGAGGAAGCGAGAATACTTATTTTTATGTTTGATTTGAAATTGCTAATGCGTTTGATTTAATTACAAATTAGAGTAGAATAAGTTAAATTTACATGTAATTTAAACTATTTTATTTGAATTAAATTATGAGATAAATGGATGATTAATTCAAATTAAATTAGGAAATTGGTAATTAACTCAAATTGAATTAGAAAAGGGTCTATAGAAGGTTTCTCCATAAAAGAGATTATACAAAACCTTTAATGATACCTACTACAACAATAAAAAGAGAAGAAAATAATTCAATTGTTCTAACTATACCTCTCTACTTGTTTCTCATATTTTTTTTTCATCAATTTACTTTTGTTATTCAAAACTGTTGCTCTTGGGAGTGTAACCTCACAATAGTCATTATGTTCTGGAGGTCAAACTATCTTATTTGTCCCTTGTGCACAGAAAAATCTTCTTTTGCGATGTAGAATTTTGCCTTAAGGATAGTGTTTTGCACGTCTTGACAAATTTATACTAGTTGATTGAGTAACAACTTCAGGTTTATGGAATGCAACCTTCTAGTTTATGGTTGCGAGTTACGTGTTCTTGGGTACAACTATGCATTAATTAACAAGGATGTTATTCTCAAGCCATTGCTCATTGCAGTTGGGTTTTCTTATTGCTGTCGTTATTCTAGCTAATTAATTTTAAAGTTCAAAGAAGCAAATATTGGTTTGTATTTCCAACATAACTCATATTAAAAAATAGCTTATGCGTCGGTGGTTGCTTCAAGCTTATATTCTTAGCGTAAAAACTAATATTATCAACTAATGGGAAATATTACAACTCGTGCATGAATTTAGTTGTGATATCATATAAAAGCTCATGGTTTTAACTCATACTCAAGAAGCTAGCTCATAAATTAAGGGTTGCATAAATATATATTCTTAGTTAAAAAAAAAGTTATTCTCAACACTTTTTGAGAACTTTTTTAACTTAAGTTTAAACAAGGTTAAACTTATACTTAATTTATAAAAATATTGTTAGTGGTCCCATATTGATGCCACGTATGTGTTAGTCATGTAAAATATAAGTTGAACGGACGAGGGAGGAAATTATATTAATGGGTCAGTGTCAATAGCTGTAAGGGATATAATAATATCAATCGAATAAGGACCAAAAGCTACCATTAAATACTCCTATCTATCATCTCTCTTTCTCTATGAGACACAATTTTACTAAAGAAGGAGCATAAGAAAATTAGAGAGCTGCATCTATGTATAAATTTGAAGGAGAGAAGGAGAGAGCAGCATAAAGCTATAAAGTAGCTAGTCATCACGAGTATATTCATTTTCCATAGCTAAAACATGCATGGCTCGTGCTTTCATTTTCTTTTTTGTTAACCTTTTTTGAATATTGAAGCTTCTGCTCGTTTCCTTAAAGAACCCTCTCGTCTCTTCCCATTTGAACATATTCATTCTACTTTCCCGTTTCTTCTTCTTCCTGTTGGTGTTTGATATGTTGGTTTGAGAGATTGAAGCTGCCAGCATGATCTGGTAATCAACCTTTTTGTGCATATATATTAATTCCTTATAGTTTTTAGATTCAATTTCTTTTAATTAGATCCATGGTTTCAATTCTATTGAATAAATGGTGGGGTTTTACATTTTTGTGCAATTATTAGGAGGATAGATGGAATAGCGCCTTTAAATCCAATCACTTTTTTTAGTTTTATTTTGATCTTTTTTTGCCCCCTAAAATTAAGGGTAAAGGTTAATATGTAAGAGAGTTTTAGGGTGTGATTTATTAGCTTCGTAGATGAATGGTTCCATCAGGTCATCTTGCAGCTTCAATTACTCATTCACCAACATTTATGGAAGGGTACTCTTGAATCTTAATAGCTTTCAAAAGTTCATCATCTCACAACTTCACAGCTTCATTTCAGGTAATTAATTTCTTCAATTCATCGTTTTCTATTACATTATTACTTATTTAACGATTTTAATTGCATCCTCTGATGTTAAGCTTGCAATTTTTCTTACCAATCTCATCCAGCTATATATATATATATATATATATATATATATATATAAAACTAAAATATTGATATCAAGCAATTGAAGACAATGTCCTTCTACCTCTGCCTGTATGTATGTGATAACATACTTGTCTTGAGTCTTGACTTGATATATTGTTGCATACGTATAGAATGTACACAAAAAAAAAGGAAAAAACAAATTATTGAGACACAAGAAAGACAGACTGGTTAGACAAATCTGATTTATATAATATTGTAAGATAGATGTTCCCAACAGACACAATTGCTTATCTGTTAATTACAATGTCAATATGTGATCTCTCATCGTCTAATACTATCCTCATCAATTCAAATCCCATCACATCAGGATTGCAGAGTGTTTTGGTTTATTTAATACGTAAATCTAAAGAAAATACAAGAGGTAAAATTGCCTGTATTTAATTAGTTTTATTTGTTTATTAAGGTTTAGTTTAGTCACAATCGACCATTTTGCACTACCACACACACTTGAATACAATAACATTGTCATTAATGATTTGTCAAGTTGATTTAGGCTAATTCAGAACTGTTTTTGTGCCTTCAAAGCTTTAATTGTGTTAAAACAATAATTAAACGGCTGCTGTAGAAAAATGGTTAAGTATTTGATAATTTGTGTTTATTAGACTGAGTGGATTTGTGCTTAATAATGAAGTCATATCTAAATATTTTTCTGATAAATGATGACTGAGAAATTGTCACTGATTAATACGATTTTGGAACTAGTGGTGTATATTATATATAAATACCATGTGAATTGAGTTGATTCTGACCTTTCTTTCTATATATACATGCTTTAATTTTATATATCAGGTGGTGGCCAACGGCCGGCCGTACGATTTATGAATATTTCTAGAGACTCCTTTCAAAACAACTAATTGACTTATGAATAAATGTTTATGACATAGAATTAACTTTTTCAAACTTTTGGTGAACATTCCTGCATTCATTTGATTGATATTTCCCATTTTTCAGTTCTGTTGTATGATATAGATGTATAGCTTCGTATAGAGTATATAATTAGCGGCTTTAGTTTTCTTAATCAACTGTTAGCACCAAATCGACCTCAAAACGGTAAAATGTCCTCCGAGAACAAGTTCAAAATATAAAGAGGATTATAATTCTCTAATTTGACAGTATTAATATTTGTGTTGACGAATTATCACTCTTGATGTGACAAACAGAGAAACTGTTTCCATCTCTTTTTCATTCTTAGGCTTTGGTTTAGTATTGCAATTCTATGACTTGAAAATCATATGTGTTGTGGAACGAAAGTCGTTCTAATTGCCAAGTAAAAGTTGACGGATATTTAGTAAACACTACTTGGTATCAAGTGAATATCATATGCAGAACCCATTTTTCATGTGGAAGATTCAGATGTTTATTAGAGCAAAGCATTAGCAATCGGTGTTAGAAGAGCAACTATTTTGGTGTTTTTTTTTTTTTTTTTTCAGTTCTAGCTACATGAGTCTCTTGTGCAAAAAAGTTTAAAACGAAATGAGAATTGTTTTAAAGAAATTCATTATCTCTCTACATGCATGGTGATTGTTACTGGTTATATATCTAGAGACTCACTCCTTGAAGAGAGCCTAATTTCTTCTATATATTTTTGCTCTTTTACTTCTCCAATCTCCTTTCACTTTTCCCTATTTGTTATGGGTTTAAACATTCTAGCTTTCTTGACTTTAGGTTACACTAATTGCCTGTTTGGTTCCAGTTCTCCTTGTGTCTCTTGCTTGTGTGTGATTGTTTATCAAATCATAATTAGTAGTTATTGATTGGAAATATTTTTCGAACAATTAATCTTCCATGACCCTTAGCATATAAACATCAAAGGTCATGGTGGTTGTACCAAATAAAGAAACTTATTCATATGAAATTAATAATAACCCAAAAGGGTCCATGTTAGACCCTAACCAAATGACAATATGGTGGTTGATCTCATAATCTAGTCCTTTGTTAAGAGTAAGTTAACGAGCGTGCGGACATAATCTTTCACTTTGTCAGTCATCCAACCCATATATCAAAATACGAATTAGGAGACTATTTAAAACTACCTCTCTCTCTATATATATTATGGTGGATAAACCGCAACGGTTGGTCGCCTTCAAACTAAGACTCGGTATTTGTCCTAAAAGCTAATTTAGTTTACTGTTACCTTAATAAGAAATTAAAGGGTCCACACAAAACTTAGAGCTTGAGTATTCAATTCAAAAAAAAAAAAAAATTAGCCAATCTACTATTTTTTTGTCACAAAAATGATCTTTGTATTTAAATCATAGTATTCAATCCAAAAAGCTAACTTAGTAGGTAAGTAAAATTTTTACCCTCTAACGAAATATTTGTGATTAGTAGTCATGTCGGTTGGTGGCGATACCAGTCTTTTCTTTCAAAATAATTATTTCAATTATTTTGTTTAAAACGTGAGTCCATCACATTCTAACTATTAAGGTCTGGCTCTATTATTACAATACCACGTACTTACACCTGAAATATGAATATATATTAAATAACTAAAAGGTAAATATATTAATAATGGAACGTCTTGTTTATTGATTGATTTTATTTTATTTTTCATAACTATAGATGACCAACTTTTTGACTCGGTCCGTAAGACTTTTAAACTAAGATAAAGTTACATCAATAGCTAGCTAGTCTCATTGCATGAGCTTGTCAAGGGACAAATGAGGATAAATGTTTACTATTGAACCACCTCACGGAGACTAACAATTATCTTTCCATCATCATTCTCTATTTGGTAATGAGTCTTAATTGAATATTTTCTTACTTTTGCATTCCGTTGTTATTGTTCTGATAATAAGATGGGTATTAATTTATCGGGTCAATTAAAAATGATACAACTTATGCTCCGCGTATTGTTTGAAATATGTCACAATATGATGCGCAAGTAATATATATAACACACGATTTATTAAAAATTACGTAATTACAAGTCAATTTGAGGGTTTGATTAATTGCGAGGTGCTGTGGCTTTTAAATTATAATGGTATAAAAGATATGGTTATCAAAGTAAAGCTTATCAATGTATGGTAAATAATATTTTTTATTATTAATAATTATAAAAAAAATGTATGAAATTAAACATTAAAAAAAGGAGAAAAAAAACAGAAAAGGACCTAACAGATAAAATGCAGCAGCCCAACAGCTGGGAATGAGAGCCTAAAGAGTGCTGAACCAGCTAGCTTGATGTGTCTCAAATTTTAAAGCAGTAAGTACTTAAAAGCATTTGTTATTCCTGAATCACGTCGTACTCACAAATTAACTTAGCAGCAAGCGTCATTATTGCTTATAGGTGATTAATTATCATCACTGAAATGGCATCTTAATTATCTGTCTCAGAAGAATTCACAATTAGCTACAACTTTAAGGTGCTCTTTGACAAGTAGAAATGCAGTTGAAATAGGATTGGTTTTGGTTAAAAGTTAGTTCCCCAACGAGACAACAGAAAGAATCAGTTTTTTATTATCATCAAACTGAAATACATTGTTTTGTATATAAATGGAAAGCAATTTGGATCATCAACACATGAAAAAGAGACTTCCATACCGCTCTTCATTAGCCATTGTGCCTCACCAAAACTAATATTTAAGCTTTTCTCAGTTCCGATACGGTTCATACTCCCACTTTCAGGGGTACTTTTATGTTTATGGTACAATAATTTCAACATATGGTGATACAAATCAAAATAAATATGCAAAGTATTTAATATGGATAGTGCTCTGATGCCTAGACATTTTTTTCTACTAAATATTGTATGACCCCCATTTGTAACCTAAATACGCAAGAAAAATAAAAAGAACAGTGGCTCACCCGGTTGAAGGCATTACCCACAAGCTTCTGTTTGCAACCAACACTTGGAGATACTTACAGTTGAGGATTTGAAAGCCCTAACAATCTAAAGCCCTGGTGGTGACCTGACATTTTCCTGAGCATATGAATGTGATTCATCTGTTTATTTTGACTCTTGAACATTGAGTGAAGTGTCTGAGTGCTTTCTTCTCTTTGGCTCGGGCTCACCTAACTGTAATGAAACATAATTATCTTCATCAGGGCCGTTCCTCAATGCTGAGAGGCTCTTTGATTCCTTTTTTTCCTGTGCGTTGTTTTGATGCATTGGAGATCTACCAGTGAAACTTGGAATGAATTGATGTTCCACATTTGAAGATGATTCAATCCCATCTTCTACATGAAACTCCGTATGGATGAACGGGGGAGTGGGTCCTTGTTCGGATTCACCATCAACCAAATCTTGTTGGATGTTCAAATTAAAAGGCTCCAATCTTTCTGCAGTTTTTTCTTTCGATTGCTCCCGCTCTGCGGGAGGTGACTCGCCAACTGTAGACTCAATTGCTGCCGCCGAAGCATTTCTTTGATCTTGCACTGCAGCTACATCATGAAGAAGAAAACATAAACAGTTACCAACGAAGTGAAAAACCAAAATTGTCGGGACTATAAAAGGAAAAATCAGTCCAGCTAAACTTTCTCAAAACTTGACAATCTACTTGAAGATATTACAATTAAAAATCTCAAATGGCAAGCTACGCATATGACTCAAATTAACATATCCTAAACAACCATTTGCACGCAGCATTTTATTAGTTGACAATTGGGTACCATCCATTTTTCTTACACTGGCAGACAAAGAGCCCATTAAAATCCAAGCATACTAGTTAAAGCCAAGATAACTATTATTTCAACATTGTGAGGTTTCTTTAGTTACCAATATCCACAGTATGCACATGATGCAACTGACTATGCATTTACTTAATATCTTCACATTTATTCATGTTACTAAAATGTATCACATAAAAACAGATTTTATAGGATTGACCAAAACACAATTTAATCTGGAAAAGATCACTAATTGGTTCGGTAAAACAAACCTTGAAACCCTTCATTGGTCGCGATGAGATCAAGTTCAAGGAGGTCAAGAAGGCGCCCCAGATCAACTCCACTAGTCCAGTTTACTGGGGGCTGACCAACTTTTAGTTTCAACCGTCCCCTATTAGCTGTCCCACCCCAAATGATCCCTACAGGCCGTGGCTTCTCCCCATTTTGACCTGTTAAGAGAATGAGGCTTCCACTATCACCTTCAAGATCGAAAGTCTGCTGGTTCTCACCCACAACGAGAAAATCAGTAAAGAAACAGATCCCTTTCTCGTCATTGTATTCAAGAGCATAGGCCATTACGGTCCCAGTAGTCAGGCCAGAGCTTCTTCCTACTTTCATCACTTGCCTGCCAATGAGACTGTTAATTGGAGACTGCAAGTCTATGATATGGACATCACCTATTTCACCCACGCCTTTCACAGATGTAGTTACGTTGTTCAAATTAAAATCCTCTGCAAAAGGAATGAAAGCCCCATCTGCTCGTACAAATGTTTCTGCAGGGGCACCAAACCGTAATGGGCATGTGTGGCGGTCAGGACATAATTTGAAACCCATTAGCACAAAGGTGAAGTAATAGATAATCATGCTTAAACATAATACTCAGATATACAAGATAAAGACCACTATTAAACAACAACTACATCGCAGGACAATAAATCACATAACCTAGAATGAGCTTAACAGTTTAAGCTAAGAATGAAGCTCAATGCTCACAAAGAAAGAGGAGACTCAAAAGTTTGGACTAGCAGGGAAAAAGAGGTGCCACCCTTCAATATTGCCAATTTAGAAAGTTAAAAGCTAGTTTGCTAGTTTAACCTAGTTCCTCGGGATTTTTTTGGCCCCAATATTTTGAAAGCCTATACAAGCATTCTGCCTAATTAAGGGAATTAATGAAGTCTAAAACTCATCTAATGGTTGCCAACTTGGTTCAATTCTAACTCCCAGATACATAATTTGAGAACAAGTAAATACATTAGTGATGATTTTTCTATAGTATATGCAGGAACAAATTATTGATTGCTACAATCTAGAACTGCTTTACCTGGATTCGTTCCGGCAAAGATGCCATACCAAAGATCATCTGTGATAAATGATGTGGCCCTCTCAACAGCACCTAGATACACACCAGGTCCAAGGCTGGGTGGCAAAGGATGAAACATTTTCTGATTTGGGTAGTCCAAATCGACTGCAACATGTCGGTTTGTGAGAAAACCAACTTGTTGATTTCCTGTTCGGCTTCTAACAATAGCTCCCAAGGTCCCATACGTTTCTTGGCTAGCAACCTAAATACAGAAGAAGCAATGTAATTCCAAGAGCATTGTAAATTAAAAATTTGAAGTCGTTGGGAAGAGGGGTTGGAGTATATATGGTTCCAATTACCAATTAACTTAATTCTTGAACAATACAGCCTGAATTTCATAATCCACAGAATTGATCCACGTTTTAATAACTACTTATATTCAAAACAAAGATAATATTATTTTTTACACATGTTTCAGATTTTTCCCCACCATTTAGGGCACACATATAACATGAATGGTGCTATAAATAAGGAAGATACCTGTGAACCAGAGCCAATACATGGATCACTTCCCCTCAAGCCATCTACAAGCTCAGTATATAGTTCTTCCTTTGGAGTTGGTGCAGGTGCACCATAATATGAGAATTCGACAACATCTACATCACACCAAACACCTCCTGGCCCCTGCTCCATGTATTAGAAAGGCTTTTTAACTTCCCAATTAAAAGATGAGCTCAGTCACACACGGAAATAATATCGAAGAACAAAATTTAAAATTTCAAAATTTTCAGCAATGCATAAGTTTAGGATATTCCAACCCTTCCCCAACCACCGAAAATTCATATAATCATATACAGTTGATTTATGCTTAATACTCGAATATTTTTCTAGTTGATAGCATTAATAATAAACTATCCTCCATGCCCTGCCGCCCTCCCCACTGAAGAGAAAGTAGAAAAACATAAAGAAGAGCCATATTTGTCACCTCGAGGGCAGCAGGTAGACACTGAACATGGCTAAGCCATTGCCTGTGTACTTTCCGAGCAATGAAGACAAGAATAGCTGGTATATCTGTCAAAACACCCCGTCGAATACGGAATCCTATTGCTGTGCCGAGACTAAAACGACGCAAGATTTTACTATGAAATGCTCTAATTGTCATCAGTTCTAGCAATGTAGTAGCTTGTTGGCCTGTTGGCAGCCGTCCCAGAGTTTCCGGAAGCACACCTTTCTGAAGGTTTCCAAAATAGTTTGCCCTATCCTCCGCTGCATCATTTAATCGGCTTAATGGAGGCCATGAGAAGTAGGCTGCATTGCTCTCAGAATGCTGACCACCAGAAGCAAAAGGCTGAAGTGGTGATGGACTTGATGAAGGAAGATTAGGATGATGGCAGTAGTTTCTTTCCAAATCTAAAGCAGATTCCTCGGACTGTGAAGATCCCGAGTTCTGAAATCTTAAATCCCATCTATTCTTCTCCATCTTTCAGACCTCCTATATGGCATTAATTCAATAGCTCTTATGATCCAAACTTGACACTAAACTAATAACTCTGGAAAAGACCAGACATATCATGTTATTATCTTCGATCATCAGGGATCAGGGACCAAAATAATATTGGAAAAAAAAATTTAGAGTAGACATAAAGTAAATTTAGAATGAACCTCCATAACAGTACACTGTAGAACATTGGTTACAGAACCTAAAAAGGATGAATAAACAAGCTAGACAAACATCATTGATGATCACAAATCATTGATTTAACAAACACACAGTCTATAATAAAACAGAGAATGAAAGTCTCTGAGACCAATACCAAGTCCGAGCACTCATAAAGACTAGCAAAATGGGAAACTATCTAAATTGAAAACCATAGCTATAGCACAAAATAGAGACCACAGTTCACTGATGTAAAGTTTGGTGCCCTCTGATCTATTCAGATGAAAAGGACTACAAATTCTAATAATTTTCTGCACATTCAAATTGCCACCCAAAAAATATATATATATATGTACGAAAAGATATTGGTGTATCCATCTCTTTCAAAGCTCCACGAGCGAAAAGAAACAAATTCATCACAGGAGAACTGAAGTAGAAATTTTAAGATAACAGAAGCAGAATCAAGAGATGAAAAAAATATAACCTTTTCGACAAATGGGAGAGCTGAGAAGGTGGAAAGATTAAAGAAAGAAAATAGAGCCAGCCCAAATAAATAAACACTTCAGTTAAAAAGTTAAAAAAAAAAGTGTTCTTTAAATTATAATAAATTATAAAAAAAATTGAAATGGGTTCCTAAAATATTAACAGGGTCCATAACTGCACGAATGGAACGAAAAAACAGAACAAACACACATAAAAAAAAAGGTAAACTGAGCAAAACCCGGATAGCAAATGATACCAAGTTGACAAATTAAGCTAAGACCCAGATGGCACATACGATTAAAAATGAAATCTTTAGCATATTCTCAGGCGAAACTCACCGATCAGCAATGGTGGAGCTGTGATGGAGTAACTCAAAAATCAGGACTCTTGTAGTAGACTTTCATACCCTACCACACAATCTCCGTGAAGAAAAGATGATGAGACAAATGCAAAATTGCCACTTTGCATAGTGATTATTAGAGTGTTGAATTGAGTGAGTATCTGTGCGTCAGCTAAAAATATGTTTAGAAAGAGAAAGCTATAAGAAATTTTCTAATAATCTGAGGAAAGAGAAAGGGAAATTGGAAAATATTGTTATATTTGGAAAGAGAAAGGCACATAAATATCTGATAATTACAAGAACTGTATTGTATATAACAAATAAATAAAATAATATGGGATTTTTGTTTTTTTTTAATTATTCTTTTGCATATACTTTTTTTGTGGGCAGCCTTTATCAATCCTTCTTTTTTTTTTTTCCCCTTCTTTTTGGTTAGATCACTTCACACTTACATTTTCTGGTGGAGAACAAGTGCAACAGTGGCAATGTGAAGAAATTTTAATGGAGGAGAAAGAAATAATTTTCTTGGATCCCATTAATATTTTTAATTTTGGTGGGGAAATTAGGGACCCATCCATATTTGCTCCCCAAAAGCAGCACACTCTTCACCCGAATAATTTCCCACCATCCATTTTTGGTTTTGGAGACTAGCCTAACGCTAGAGGCCTTGTTCTCTTTTTGTTTTTACACATTTATGTTTTTAAATATATATATATATTCCCTTAATTCATCTATTATACGTGTTAGATGAATATGTTAAAAAATATTGCCAATGATTCATATTATCTAATTTAAAAAGTAAACACACCATACAAATTCAAAACTGAATTGAATTAATAATATTCGGCACTTAAAAGTTAAAAAAAATATTACACATTTAAAAAAATCAAAATACCTCATTTAATTATTTCTCGAGGTTTTATGCATTAAAAATTTGTAATTACATATTTTAATAATCAAAACAATCAATAAAGTAAAGGAATATACCTATAATAGACTTATTTTACCGCATAACACTACTAATAACTACACAATCATAATGATTATTTATTTTTTATTATTTATTACTTTCATCGTGTGATTATAAGACAATGTTATATAACAGAGTAACTCCATCGTAATCACTACCTAAAGTTAATTACGTAGGCCAATAATATATTTGAGGCTGTAAATTACACATGCAAGCACTAGAGGAGCTCTTGGCTTTCTTTTATAAAATCTTTTAACATTATTACAATTTTTTTAGGTTTATTTAAGATTTTGAGAACCAAGATTTAAAGGTCGTTTGAACAATAATATAAGTTGAAAGTGGTCAATTAGTTGTGGGGCACAAAAGGTCTATATTGGAGGCAGAAGCCTTTCATCAATCATCATCACTTTACATATCATTACTACTTTTTACTTCTCTCTTTTTCTTTAATGGGTTTTATCTCAAATAGTGAAATTTCAAATTCAAAGCACGCACACTTTGTTTTTTTCTCTTTAATTTTTATTTCTCTCTTATGTGTCATATGCTTGACCTGTTATTATATTTCCTGTACTACAAATCCTATCCCAATAATAGACCTTTACTAAAGAGAATTGCCTTTCTAGAAGGTAAAATCAGCCTCTCACTGTCAGCCTATCTCTCCAATTGTGACATATATTATCTCTTACATTATCTTCGCATCATGTCATGCCACCCCCACATTATCTTTCTTTATATGTCAATTATCAAATCATCATCAATGGACTTCTATCATAATATAATATTAGCATTCACACATGAAGGCGTTTTAACGTAATGTAGCCCTCACACTAAAACTGAGTTACATCATTGTAAAATTTACTCTTCAGTCTTCACTCTCTCGAGAGTTAAACGAGATCCACACTTTTCATGCATGGAAAAAAAAATATTGTTACGGTTTCTATTTTTAACCCAAAAAAAAGAAAAGAAGAAGAAGAAGAAGAAGAAGAAGAAGAGATTGTAAATTAAATCAGTCTTCACCCATATGAATGAGTTCAAAACTTCAAATCTCAAATTGGGTTTGACCATCCAAAAATTCATATTAAATAAGCTAACCGTAATTGGCACCCTCAAAACTCACTAATTTTGGTTGGAAGAATATGTGATTGGACATATGTATTCTTTTGTCTCATGTATATAATTTTGATATGATTTGTCCCAACAGTTGGCGCCTTTTCTCACGCATGAGAATTGAAAGATTATGTGCTCTTGAGAGTGGAGCAAAATAAAGAAAGAAAGAAAGAAAAAATGAATTAAAAAAGCCGTGGAAATTTAAAGTCTTTCGCGGAGAAAAAGGCACAGCAAAGCAATTATTGAAAGAGTTTATCGAAGTATGGGTTCCACCACAACCAAGTGCTTTTGGATTTGCCCAAAAAAACACAGCCTTGACAAGGAAAATATGTTAGATTTTTATATTAATATAATATATTTAGGGCCACACATAAAATAAATAAAATATATGTTATTATTTAATAAGTCAAGAATTAAGTGATCTATTTAAATTTCATTAAATGGTTAAGGGTATAATTATTGTGGATTAAATACATAAATATCAGAATTTAATCATCACTTTAATAATGGGTTGAAGTTATTATTATCATAAATACGTGACTGTTAGGTTTTCTAAAAGAAAATCAATAGTCACAATATTTATATAAAAGGGGTTATGGTCCCCAATCTCTCTAATAATCTTTTGTAATTCTCTAATCTTCTCAAAGAGAATTCTAAACTCAAGAGAAAAGAGAAGATTGGAAGTCTATCTCCTATACTCAAGAACCACTACGAATCACCATGAATTCAGGTACGCACAAAATAAATTTACAATCGTTATCTGTGTTGTAGGTTACAACCATGAACCATCACAATGTGTTATTTAAAAAAAAAATCAATTCATAACACAAATTTGGAGGTTTACGTATTGAAAAACAAAATAAAAGTGGTTATTTGAACCTATTAATTTTTTTTTACATATTTTTTTAATTTAAAATTTTAAGATGATGTTATTTATTTGCACTATAAAAATTACTTTTAACACTCATATTTTTATAGAGTTATTTGTTATTAAAATTAGAGATGGTTAATGAGTCGAGCGGCAAGTGGTACAGCACGAGAACGTTTCACTGAGACACGTGGCACAACATGACACGCATGCGGGTTGGGCCGAACTTAAAATTTTAAATACGCGGGGCCTTAAAAGTACAGTAAGATTATAGTTAGGTTAAAGAACGCATGAGAAAATGTTCATAATAAGCATGTTTTACTTTTTAATGAAAATAAATTTAAAATTTTATAATTTTACAAATAACTTTAAATATTTTATTAGCTTAAGTTTTCTAAATTCATTTAATTCTTAGTTTAAAAAAATACTCTAATTGATTTATGTTTATAATTTATTAAATTAATAATTGATATCATGATTTTAATAAATGAAAATATAAATATCATGATTCTATAGATATGTATTAATGTTAATATGAAATATAATCTATGACTCAATGTTAATCCGAGTTAACAATTAAATTAACCATTAAGAAAAATTTAATATTATTGGTGTTGTTGTTAAGTGTTAAAAAAAAATTTAATGTCGTAAGGTCTAACTTAATAATTAGTAATATATTCTCTTACTATTATTAGTTCATTATTATTGAATATAGACTTGAGTTTTGAATTTTTTATTATATTGAATTTGACTAAAGACACATAAACTCAAAAAAGTGCATAAGCTTAAAAAAAGTATGTCAATAATTTGTCAGGCCTTCTTAAAAAAATTAAAAAAAAGTTTATTGTTCTATTTTTCTTAAGCACGACACATCACGACATGTGTGCTAGGCTAGGCGTAAGAATAAAAAATTAGGCATGACACGACATAACACAAATACGAGCACGCATGAGCCTTCCTTATGTTAACATAAATATTCCTACAAGGCTAAAATATTGATTTTGATGATAATAAACTAAATTGCACTTTGGAAGTCAATTGTAAATATTTTTAAATCTTAGGGTGTATAGGCTTGGTTAATGGAATCATCAAATCTGATAAGTTTGGAGGCGTGAACGTAGGTAGGGTTTGCCAAACTACGTAAAAATCTCGTGTTTGATTCTTTTTCCCTTCTCTCTTTACATTTTAATTGTTGTTATTTATTTATTTGTTATTTGCTTAATTTTATTAGATATTTGCATTGAATTTTGATTTTATTATTTTATAATTTTTTAGAAACTCAATTCACCACCCTCTTCGGTTGCTTAGCTGGTATTTCATCTTTAATGGTTGGCATGGCCCGTTAGCCATCTTTAATCAAAATATTCTACTATCGTAAAATGGACTATTATTATTAAGGACCATATGTTATAAACAAATATAAAATTACTACTTTGAACACTCATTTAACATTTCCATCCAACATTTAGTTTTTTCACTGTCAAATCCTCAATACGTAGATGACTAATTTTGCCTTGTCATGCCTTATAAATTTGATATATTCCTTTGCTTCTTGTAATCAGCTAGCTGATGCATTAGCCAATCGTGCTTGGTGTACTTGTCTGTTTGCTGGCTTAGGGTAAAAAAGCTTCATGCCATACAATTGACTTTTTTTTTTAAGTATTAGTATTCTAAGGCAATTTAGTTTCTATTTAAAAAAAAAGTTGAAAATAAAATTGATATTCAATGAAAGACAGGGGCTGACCCAATCATTATATTATCTTGGGCTAAAATATTATTTTTTAATTATAAATTCTGACATGGCAGCTTATAATAACATGTAATTATATACGAATTAATGAATCAATTAAGAATTTTAAGCTAAATTAAATCAATACATGTAATTACAATCAATTAAAATTCACAAGTTAAACTTTAATATTTGAAGTCATGTACCTAGCTACTAGGCTTAAAGAAATTAAACAACTAAAATTTATTCATCTTTTAAAATTATAAATATATTATTCCTTAAGAGTTTCAATAATAAACTAAACTCATCTAGTGAAAACATATTTGAATGTTATTGTTTCTTTAGTATGCGCTTTGAGTTCCTTTGAAGAATCATATGATAATTCTTCTAGCAAAACCTCCTCAAAATACTCAAATTTTATTTCTAATTTGTCATCTTAATTATTGTAACTACTAAATGAAATTTCAAAATTCACATAAAAAGTTTATGAAAATGTTGATAATTGCTACTACATATTGTTTTTGTAAGTACTTTTAATACTAGTGATAATTTTATTTAGATTGGCATTTTTTTCAATTAGAATTTTCTTAAATAAACTAAAGCAGTAATAACATTTTAGCCCCCCCACTGTTTTCAGTATATTCAATAAATATATAATTTAATCATTTTATAAGATAAGTCACTAATTTCAATTGGCAAAAATATAATTAATTAAAGAAATATTTGAAAATAAAATATAAACTCTACTATAATATAAAATTTGTGAAAAACATAAGGGTAATTGAGCTAGGGACATTTACGAAAATAAAATAAAAACTCTATTAGTATATAAAATTAATGAAAATATAGTGGGTATAAATGGTTTTTTCCTAATCAGATTGGGTAGCCCAATTGTAGGTCCGCCACTAAGAAAAAACAAAAGAAAAAGAAGTAATACATTAAAATTTAACTAATAATAAAACTTATCGAAAAGAAGAATAATGAACATGGAAAATAAGATGATTTATTTTCTTTTATAGTATTTTGACACCTGATTTTCAAAAAAATAAAATTTTATACGAGAAATGGGCGTTTCGAGTTATTTTTCTAGTGAATTATAAATTTTATGTGTGTAGAGTAATTAAATATAATTACTTAAAAAATTTTAGTTGAGGATTCCTTTTAGCATTTTAAAGAGTGTACAAAGTAATATCCAATTTTTTAATTTAGTATTAGTAGATGAGTGTACAATTAATAGAGTGTTCAAAGTATTTTTTAGAGCACAAATAATCTCACCTAAAATTTTATTATCAAAATAAATTTTTTATAAAATTACTTAGTATCCATTTCCTTTTTTTTATTCTTAATTTTCCAATTCTCATCAAGTCTTTAAAATATTTTCTTTTTAATGCAAATAATTAGTTCTATTATAGAGTTTCACAAATTAAGAGGGACAAAACCCATTATTAAAAAAAATTTATTATTCATGAAAGATAAAAAAAAATCAAGAAATTAGAGAAAGAGATTGGTGAAAAGGACTTTTGATATTTTCAAAATTTAAATTTTTAATAGATTTATTTTTCTAAATAAATACAGCGAATAATTTGATTATTTCAAATTACTCCCAGATATGAAACAATTCTCTCGCAGACATAGCTTTTATTATTTTAAGCAACCCACCAAATACAAAAGAAACACTTTCCATTTGCCACCTAATTCAACCGTACTATTTATTTAAAAACAAATGACACCCTGTAATTGCTTGAAGCTACTTTTGTTTTAGCATCCAATATTAGCCATTAATTCTTCAATCAACGATCCCAAAGATTTATATGATGATCCATTCTCCATCATAGCCGTCCTACTCTTTTCTTTCATCTCTTTGACCTTTCTCCGCACCTCATCATCACCGTCCATCAATTGTTGCAACCCCTTCTCTAACTCCTCCGCCAACACCAAATCACTCCCCTCCCTATAATCCAATCTAATCTCCACCGCTAATCCAAATTCCTTCACCAATTGAAACGCATTCATTTGTTGCTCCGCATACACAGGCCACGTCGCCATTGGAACACCGAACCATAGACTCTCCAGTATTGAATTCCACCCACAATGCGATACAAACCCTCCTACGGCTTGGTGGCCCAAGATCGTCACTTGCGGGACCCATCCACACACTAATCCAATCTTAGCCGTGCGATGGAAAAATCCTTCGGGCAGTAGTTTCCTCGAGGCTTGTGTACTCACCCGGGAGATAAATTGTGCCCTTGGACGGTTCACGGATTGACCACAAGAACCGAAATCCGGTCCGCTCCAATCCGACCGCAATCTCTCTCAATTGAGCCTCACTAAGGCTTCCCATGCTCCCGAAGCACAAGAACACCACAGATGATGGAGGTTGATCATCGAGCCATCTCATGATCTTCTCTTGACTGGCCCGGTCTGGGTGCCATTGAGCCAGTCCGTGAAGGTCCAAAACCGGTCCAATAGGGTAGACCGGTGGCATATCTGTGACTCGAAGCGAGTCGATTGCATACGGTTCAAGTTCTTGGAACGTATTTACAATCATCCCCTTGGTTTCCAAGTACCTGCGCCCATGGTATAAATACCACATGTATCCGTCCTGCTTTCTCTTCAGAGCTGTTGTAGGTAAAACGCGCGGAGGTAAAGGGTTCGCAAAACTCGGTATCTTTAACTCAGTGATCGACGAGTCTTTTGGAACAATGAACTCAGTATCCGAGTCAACAAACTCAGTGGCGAGTTGGGCGTCCAGGGTTGGAAAGTAAAGCAAGAACCCTAAAAAACTCGCAGGAGAAGCAAAGTAAAGATAGCTGGGAATTCCCAGTTCGTTAGCTACATCAATCATGGACGTGCAAAACATGTCAACAAACAACCCAGCAACCCGAACAGAGAAAGCATTATCCGAGCCTGACTCGGTTGCCATGAGGTTAGCGATTGCATGCTTTACGTGGGGTTTGTGTTTCTCAATCAGCGTGCACAAGTAGCCCAGCGAGGATTGGTACTCATCTGGCGAGAGAGGGTCCACCGTGGGAAGGTGGAGGAAGTTGACATCATCATTATCATGAACGGACAATGCGGTGCCGCGTGTCTGGATATATGAATTGACGATGGGTCGTTCCGGTATGGTGATGATGAGAACGGTGGCGGAGAATCGACGGTCGCGATTTGTTAGGAGACGCGCGAATTCAACGACAGGAACCAGGTTGCCAATTCCTGGAGTGGATGTGAACACCAGATTAAGCTCCCTCATGGTCATAGGTGTCTGTCTGTTTATCTCTTTCCTTGTTTTATTCTCCTTCTTACAATCTCATATTGTGGAGTGAATAATGACTTCGCATTTTCATTGAATATAAATGGAAATGTGACGCTCGAATATCTGAAGAAAATATTTTTTTTTCCTGGATTCATGAACGATTTAAATATATTTTTAAAAAAAAAAAAAAAAAAACAGAAGTGGTGATTTTATTTCCTAAAGTGCCGTTGCGGTAAACATTAGATTAAATTCTCAGAGTCATATTGACGTCTCAGAGGAAAGTTCTGAGGTGCGCCGACAAAATGGAGTGTATGACACATTAGTATAAGATGGTTAAAAGTTGAGGAGATCTTAGATTAGGAGTAGATTTTAATACGACATAATAAATCAGAGTTCAAATTTCTCTTCTCTCTTACAACATCCTCCACCAATATTGTTGGGCTCTTGCGATCGATATGATAATTTAAGATTTTGATAGGGCTTAATTTCAGTTCCTGTGTTTACCATGATGAGGGGATTGACAAAATTAAGGAAAGGTAGAGGAAAAACGATTGTTCTTTTTTTTTTTTTTTTTTTTTTTAAAAAAGGGTTATAAAAATAATACTTTTACAGAATGTTGTCATTATGATAATTTTGTAAGCCATGAATGTTATTGATACGTCATTGTCAATTTTATGTTCTGGACCACACAGAGAAATGCATTTTTCTTTTTTCCAAAAGTCAAGTTCGGCGACGTTAGATGGTACTGGATTTTGTCGTATGCATGACTTTTCTAATATCTTTTGCATGAGAAACTTTTTTTTTTTTTTTTTTTTTTTTGGTAAAGGAAAAAACGAACCCAGCAAAAGCTAAAGCTTAACAAAACATGAGAAACTCTTTTATGAAATTGTTTGCATTTCATAATATATAAAAGCAATTATTAAGAATAAAAATAAAATCGGTGAAGTGGTCATTTCATTTAACAAAATTATATTAAATTGTAAAGAGAATTGGTGTTTTGCTGGGGTGATTTTATCCTCCAAAAACAAGGTGTTTTAAATTGGGCTTTCTCGGGAGAATTTTGAACGAAATTCCCGACGAAACAGTTAAAACGTGGGCATGACTTCACTCGCATCATCGCGTGCCATGCCCCATCATTTTTATCATTTATATACATATATTTTTTTTAAATGAATGCCGCCCCTTGATTGAATAGTTTGGCCATTTTAATAACAAACGGTCTCTTAAAGCTTTGAATTTTTGTAGTGGATGACTTCGCTTACCAATTATCAAAATGATTCAAATTATATGTTCATTAAAAAATGAGTGATAATACAGTTACAAACTCTTATAAAAATTAATATGATATTAATTTATTGGTTGAATGAAAATATAAAATAATATAAATAAATCATATAGGTCAAGTTATATTTAATTCAACCAATGAATTAATTTTACATCAATTTACATAAGAATTTGTAATTATATCATTACTCTTAAAAAATTTAACTCTTCAATAAATAGCAAGCATGCATGCTACTATAATTGAACTTGCCAACTTGGTTTGGTAAAAGCCAAGCTAAGGTATATAAATTAAGTCGATGATTTGAAGAGACAAATTTCTTCAACCCTACCGTGAAACAATTTATTCTCTCGCAGAACGAATTTGATTGAACTTTTTACGAAAGTGAAATATGTTTCAAGAACTTGATTGAACCTTCGTGTTTATTTATAGTGGGATGGTTATCGCCACCGATCTATCTTATTGGACCGAGTTCTCGATCTTGAGTGGACCAGGCCCGTCAAGAGAAAAGCTCACGATCATGGTCCATGTACTGGCCTTAAGATTTTTTAATTGACTCCGATCTGCAGATTGTTTTTTCTTTAAATTTTATTTAAAAAAGAAACAAAAATGTTTAAATAAATAATGAACAACACATCGATCAATAGTCGTTAATGAATTCATCGGTTAGCAATTTGAGCAGGGGAAGGCGATGCAAGGCGAAGCGACGAAGGGCGGTTGCGAGAGGCTGCACAGGGCGCTGTGCCAGTGCCACAAGCGAGTGGCATCGGGTCCCGCGAGGGAGTCGGTGTGTCGGCACCTGAACAGGGCGTTGGCGGAGTGTCTGGTGGCGGATGCGTGTCCCGAAGAATCGGAGGCGGTGCGCTCTTTTTGTTCAAGTGGTGGGACCGCACTCAAACGATCGCAGTGCCAACAGGCTCAGCTCGCTCTCTCCGTCTGTATCTCCTCCCGTTCCTCATGATCAATTACCCTTTTGCCCTCAACATTTTTTTTCAAAAATTTTTCTGTTGTTTAGTATTCATTGTTCACCAAAAATAAATTCATTATAGTATTTTTTTTTTTTTTTAATTTAGGGCAATGTAGGAGTTGAGTCACAAGAAGTCTATTCCTTGCCACGTATACCTTGACCTGTATAAAATTACCACTATTTGTATTTTGTATCGTATATTGTTAATTATTATTTCAGTTCTGTGCATTTGGTTGTCCCGTTTCAAAGGACGTTTCTTGTGGCTTTGTGTGTGAAATAATTTAAGATTCATTTCATGGGGACTGGTCTTTTGATAAAATATGAAACAGAGATACTTTGAATTATTTGCACCTGAGAAGATATTAATAAGCTTGAAAATTAAATTATATGAATATAAGCTAGAATAACCATAAATATGCTCTCTTTTGAATTAAAGTTTGTATTTAAGAGTACTATTACAGAAAGTGCTTTGCTTTCAAACATGATTTTGCAAAAGGAACCTTTTCGGCTCATCTTCTTTTATCCATTTTGTATTTTATTTAGTGACTTTACTTACAATCAAGTCAATTTTTTTTTACAAAATTATGAATATAAGGAGAGAGAGAGAGATGAGGAGATGATTATAATCCCTATTCAATAAGCAGTTCAACTGTCGTTTATAATGTAAAATTAAATGTGAAAATTTGAAACAAAAAAAAATGGTGCTAATTAGTTTAATCAGAACAGTCACTTTGGAAAGTACCTAGGATAAAAAAAAAAAAAAGTGGACAGAACTATCTTGTCTCGTTATATCAAACACTCAATTTTAACATTTTCTTTAATAGTCCCAATAATTTTTGGGAAATAATAAAAACTATAAATTTTAAAAATTTTACACAATAAACCCTAATTAAAATATAATAATTTTAGAATTATAAAAAATTTATTTGACATTTTCTTCAGCAGTCTCTACTGTTTTCTAGAATATTAAAAACTATACATTCAATAATTTTACATAATAAACCCCGATTAAAATATGAAAATTTTAAAATTGTAAAATATCATTCTCTCTCGGTCTTCTTCTCAGTCATTTTGTTTTGCTTTGATCTTAATTTATTCATTTATCAACATATAATTCTTCTAAAATATAAAAAAATAGAGAGTCTTCTAACCACATAATTAGATTACTTTCTTAAACACAAAATCTCATAAAAATAATGCTTGCATTCTCTTAAAAGAAATCTATTGAATTTATTTTTATTTTTATTTTTACTACTATAATAAGAAAAAAAACTATATCTTGCTCTCTATAACAAGATCTAAACAATTAAGGTCTATTGAACGCGGTTAAAGATGGTGACATAAACTTATTTTACTAAAATTTAATTCCAATATAATGTTTGCCTTGAATAAGTAAATTAAAAATAATGCAGTTTATGTCAACCAAATTATCATATGATAATTATTTTTTTGCCATAAGGGAACCCTTTGGATAATTTTTTAGACTAAATTTATATCTTATGCTAACAATTATAAGGTTATTTGATGTTGAGAAAATTTATAGAAATAAAAGTTAAGTTTTATTTATTTATTGAAATAATTATTTATCCTTATAAGTAACACTATCTTAAATGGTAAAACATTAAATGGGTATTTTATTTTAAAAAAATTATACTAAAAAAATGGGATTTTTTTGTAATTGATGTTTTAAATAAATGGGTGTGGGGAGTATTTTAGCAAGTTAAAATAATTCATCCATATTTTTGTATATCTAAATATATTCATTTATTAAATTACCCTTGACCCATATAAAGATCATAAAATATTTTGATGGACTTATGTGTCAAAATCTTAAAATTTAACTGTGTTAATAACCAAGTAATTGTATCCTTGCCGTTGGAAAAGCTTTTGCAACTTTTAGTGTGAATCTAATGTTGAATCACAAAAAGATAAAAAAAAAAAGGGGTACCTAATCACGATTGCAAGCTAGCTGGACAAAAAAAAAAAAGTAATTGAAAAATTAAATTAAGAGGATAAATTTTAATTTATCACCTAGATAGAATGACAATTTTCAATTTATTCATAAAAAATATAAAAATTTTAATTACCCTTATCTTATAGAATGACAAATTTCAATTTATCCATAAAAAATATAAAAAGTTTAATTACCCTTATTTTCATTTAGTAGATGATAACAAATAGAAGGGCATTGATATTTTTTTTTTCATTTTTTTAACAATAAATAAAGGTAACTTGATATTTTCACATTTTTAAGAATAAATTGAAAATTATATTCCTAAGTAGGGTTAAAGTTCAGTTTATCCAATCCTAGGTGGTCAAACAAAGCTGCAATGACGGATTAAGTTGGTGACAGCTTGAAAAACGTATGAAGTGAGAAAATGGCAGTCGCCAATGGGAATTATATTTAGGCTGCAGAGGTAGCGCAGAAGTAGAACAGCTAATCAACGTACTTAAGACGTACGAGTTCGAAATCAGTCATTTCCACGAGTCAATTAAAGTTGCTTAAAAAGCAAGTTTCCGTGGAAAAATACCCAGAATCAAATCCAGCTTAATGCACTAAAAACAATGCAGAGAACGATATACATACATAGGCATATTCTCCGTAGAAATCAAGAAGAAGCATGGAACCTGTCTCTCCATAGCAAGTTGACCAGCCACAGAGAGAAAAGCCTGGAGAGACCAATTAAGAATGGCAAGGGTGTCAGCTGCTCGGTAATATTCACAAAAGATATGCGTGGTATAATTTGCAAGCGCATGCATGCATTCCTTTCATGAGCTGAAGACAATTATTCCACCTTGCATGAAGCTCCCAAGTCACGAGGACAATTATTCATCACTGGAAGCGTCCATGCAGTTTCAATCGAAACAATCTCTTCTATACTTATGACAATGATTAATTACAGCCATAGGTCCACCATAAAAATATATATGAATGCCCCTCTAGATTAGTACTTGAGTTATCTCCTGGAGTACACGAAGTTGTCTCAAGATAATTAAAAGACTACCTTCAAAAAGACCAGCTGACTTACAAGGAGATAGGTTAATTAATTTCAGGCAATCAGCTCCTGCCAGAGAGATTGACATCCTTTCATTCTATTAACACTTCCATGTACAAGCTGGATTCTGTCAACCAAATATTAGAGAGGTGTGATTTAAAAGATTTGCCAACAAACAATAATAGTAAATCATCATGAAGTGGAATTCCAGAGATCGGACGAAGATGAGTTTGAAACCAAATTAAGTTGAATCAGCCTATGAATATAAGCGGTACATTCTGTTGATATAAGAACAACTACTTCCGCTGTCAGTGAGTTCAATTCAAACTTAATTTGATCTCAAACTTGTTAAGACTTGTCTTAAGTACCATATATCCTTAAGCCCTTAATTATCTATCAGCTTAATCTTTTGTGTCAAACAGTGATTTCTAACATGATATCAAATTTTTTCAATAATTTCTTCAATTTCTTGACTTACTTTAGAGTTTTTTTTTTTTGGACTCATTTACAAGTTTTTGTCTCAAGTTTTACTCCATATTCCCTTGAGGAGAACTGTTAAGACTTATTTTTAGTCTACTATTATTAGACTCTTACCTATCAACTTAAATTTTTGAATCAAGCGATTTCTCAAACAAAGCCAATTATTTCGACAAAAATCAGCCCCTATATATTAAGTTATAAATAGTAAAGACAGAAACATATATATGTACCCAAATCTATCGGAAGTAGTTCAAATCCATTAGTTGCATTTTAAAAGAAATTGAGAGAAAATATTGTTAACTACTTAAGCTGAGGTGGCAGCTGAGCTGTCATTCTGCTTACATTCATCTGACGTCACCAGCTTGCTGGTTTTCCTTAGCTTGTGCAGCTTCCTCTTTTCTGCACAATGAGCTTCTCTAACAGCCCCCCTCAAACTCAAAGGACAAGAGTGAACATTGAGTTTGGCCCTCAAGTAATTAAACTGTATGAAGGAAAGAGGTTTAGTCATTATGTCTGCAACTTGATCTGCACTTGCTATATATTGAATGCTGAGCTCCTTATTAAGAACCTTGTTGCGAATAAAGTGTATGTCAATCTCAATGTGTTTTGTTCTGGAATGGTAAACTGGGTTCTTGGCCAATTCAGCTGCACTAATGTTATCACACCAAATAATAGGTTTAGCTGTGCAGCATACTCCAACTTCAGCAAACAAGGACTGCAACCAAGTTAATTCTGCACTAGCTGATGCCAATGCCCTGTACTCACTCTCGGCACTTGACCTAGCTATTACTCCTTGCTTTTTAGAAGACCATGAGATAAGATTATTACCTAGGTAGATACAATATGCACTCACTGATTTCCTGTCATCTAAATCACATGCCCAATCAGCATCTGTAAATCCAGTAAGCTCCATATTGCCTTCTTTGATGAACTTTAAACCATAGTCCTGAGTGGCCTTTAGATATCTTAAAACCCTTTTACATGCCATGAGATGCTGTAGTGTAGGAGCAGATACATACTGACTGAGTTTGTTAACTGCAAAAGCAATCTCAGGTCTTGTCAAAACCAGATACTGCATGCTTCCAACAATGCTTCTATAGTATGTAGGATCTTCAAGATAATGACCAAGCTGTCCTTGAACAGACTTCTGTAACTTCAGACCAGTGCTTAAAGGAGTATCAATGCCCTTGCAATTAATCATGTCAACCTTAGCTAACAAATCTCTGATGTATTTCCTCTGAGACAGAAATATGCAATCTTCATCATATAAGACTTCTACTCCAAGAAAATAAGATAAAATGCCAAGATCTTTTAAGGCAAAAGTTGAGCTTAGTGTTGCAATAAAATGTTCTAATTCAGCACTGCTAGGACCTGTAACCAATATATCATCCACATATATCAACACAAGAATCATGGAAGTATGACTCCTTTTCAAAAACAGAGATGTATTAGAAGTAGTATCAGTGAATCCCCACTGCAGCAAGCAGCTCTTAAGTTTATCATACCAAGCTCGAGGAGCTTGTTTAAGTCCATAAAGAGACTTGTGCAATTTACACACATAATCAGGCTTTGTGTTGTCAATAAAACCTGTTGGCTGAGACATATAAACTTCTTCTGTCAAATCCCCATTGAGAAATGCATTATTGACATCAACTTGTCTAATTTTCCATTTGTTCATCACTGCTAAGCTTAATACCACTCTGACAGTTGCTGGTTTAATAACTGGACTAAAAGTTTCAAAGTAGTTTACCCCTGCAATTTGTTGAAAACCTTTGGCAACAAGCCTAGCTTTGTATTTGGCTACACTCCCATCAGTGTTGTATTTAATCCTATACACCCACTTATTATCCACAATCTGTTGATCAGTCTCTTTAGGAACCAGAGACCAAGTATTATTGTGAACTAAGGCATTATACTCATCTTGCATAGCCTTCACCCATCTGGAATCACTCAAAGCTTCTTGCACTGAATCTGGTTCTTTGTGAGTGAGAATGGCTGCATACACTTTTGGTTTAAAAATGCCAGATTTGCTTCTGGTGGTCATAGGATGAATGTTGGATTGTATTTGAGGTAAGTCAACAGTAGGAGTTAATGATGTTGTATTATCAGAAGCAGAGGCAGATAAGAAATGTTGTGTATTAACAGGTAGATGAGTTTGAGAACTTACTTGCTGTGAAATTTGATCATTTATTGTTTGTGCAGGATTTTCTGAGTGAGTTGAGTTGCTGCTGTCAGGGTTTGCAGACAAGGAATAACCAGTGCTATTTTCAGTAAACGATTGAACAACAGGCAAAGTGGAAAGATGATATATTTGCTGAGGAGAAAATGAAGTAGAAGAAAGAGGTGATGATGATGACTCAGTGAAACAATGAAAGCTAGAATCAGTAGAGTAAGGAAAAGTGAGTTCATCAAATATGACATGTCTTGCTATGTAAAGATGACCTGAAGGATGTAAGCACTTGTAACCTTTGTGTGATGAACTATATCCTAGAAAGATACATTTGCTGGAATGATAGTCAAATTTGTGTTGGTTATAATCCCTCAAGTAAGGATAGCATGCACAACCAAAACACTTAAGCATATCATAGTTGGGTTGGTGTTTAAAAAAGTTTCTCATAAGGAGACAAAAGTTTGAGAACAACAGAAGGCAATCTATTTATGATGTACACAGCTGTATGAAATGCTTCCCACCAAAATTTGAAGGGTAATTTAGATTGAGCTAGCAGTGTAAGTCTCATTTCAACAATATGCCTATGCTTTCTTTCAACCAATCCATTTTGATGATGAGTGTATGGGCAGGGGTGTCTAAAAATGATACCACACTGATTTAAGAACTCAGTGAAAGGTCTGTACTCACCCCCCCAATCAGATTGTAACTGCTTAATGGTGGTTTGAAACTGATTTTCAACATGTGTTTTGAAAAGCTTAAAGACACTTAGAGCTTCAGACTTAAACTTTAGAGGGTAGATCCAGGTAAGCCTGCTAAAGTCATCCACAAAACTGATATAATAGTGATATCCATCTCTAGTGTAAACAGGTGAAGGACCCCAGAGATCTGTATGTATCAGTTCTAAAAACTTAGTTGTTTTGGTTGTGGATGAAGGGAAATGAAGCTTATGGCCTTTGCCCATTTGACAAGCTTCACAGATGTATTGCAGTGCTTGTGTTATTTGATTATTAGAAAAATTTGCAGACTTGATGTTTTTGAGAACATGCTCTAAGATATATTGATTGGGATGACCAAATCTATTATGAAACAAAGCAATCTTATTCACTGATGTTGTACAAGATAATGCAGTAGATGAATAACAAGATTTTGAATGGCTGCAATCTGCATTATTAACATCAGTTGCAGAATTGAAATGAAAACATGACAGCATTGACATTGGCTTATTTGAACTGATCTGAGATAGAAAAGATGATTTAGAGAATGAGTATGGTTTGAATAACAGCCTGTATAATCCTCTTTCAGCAATACCCTGCAGCAGAACTTCCCCCTTCAGAGCATCCTTCACATAACAAATATTTCCAAGAAATTCAACAGACAAATGGTTATCAGATGTGAGTTTAGAAATACTTAATAAATTTTTGGTAATTGAAGGGACAAGAAGAATATCTTTCAGTACTATGTGTGGGTGTTTGTGTTGAGTAAATGAAGGTTTAAAGACAAATTTAGCATCACCAACATGAGTTATGGGCAAACCTTGTCCATTTCCAATGATAAGCTGATCAGAACCATTGAATTCCTCTCTGACCTGCATATTAGCCATGTTGTTGGTTAAGTGATGAGTTGCTCCACTATCAAGATACCACCCTTCATCAACAGGCCCTTCAAAATTTGCAAGATAGGCAGCTCCAGTAGCTCCAGGTGCAGAAGACATTTCAGATGAACAATGAGGCATAGAAGAATATGTCACTGGATCCAGATTGTAAGACTGATAATTTGAGCAGTTCATAGCATAAGGATCATCAAAATATGGTGCAAACTCAGCATGTGAGTCAAATGTAGTCATATAAGCTGACTTAGGTCCTCTTCCTCTGCCAAAATGCCTTGACTGTGGCACATAATTCTCAATATATCTGTGCCAACAAGCATCAGCTATGTGCCCTGACTTATGACATATCTGACAAACAGGAATGTTATCATCTGATTCAGTTCCAGCTGACACAAAACCTTGACCATGAGGCTTAGGATGTGATAAGACTTTGTGAAACTGCATTGGCATAGAGTTGCCTCTTCCAAAATTATGACCACTGTTATTAAAACCTCTAGGATATGTATTAAACATCATTCCTCTTCCAGCATTTCTGTTTCCATTATGAATTTGTCCACGATATCCTCCATAACCAAAACCTCCTCTTCTATTATTCCCTCTGACTTGAGAATAATTGGAATTCATCATTCCATAGTTAGCATTGAACATGACTTTAGTATTCTGATTGGTCTGACTTTGTTCTAATCGTGCCTCATGTGTTAACAGTAAGGCATAAGCATCATCATAAGACATCTTATTAGCTGTGATAATAGATGCAAGATCTAGATAACCAGTCCCTAATCCATTTAGAACTTGCATTAACAGATCCCTTTCTGACATAGGACTACCAGCACAGGCAAGTTTATCAGCTAATATTTTGACTTTTAAGCAATATTCTTCAACAGACATGGATTCCTTTCTAAGTACATTCAATTCATAACGAAGTTGCATTATTTTAGCTTCAGACTGAGCTCCAAATTGTTTCTCAATGGATCTCCAAGCATCTCGTGAATTGTCACAATTAAGAATAGAACTGAGAATACCTTCATTAACTGATGATAACAGCCAGCCAAGTAGTATTTGATCATGAGCTCTCCAATTTGTGTATGCTGGATCATCTACTTTCTGCACTGATCCATCAGCTGTTGTTTGAATGATATGTTGCTCTGGTATGATCTGATTTTCAGATATGAAATCTTCAAGCCGATTTCCTCTGATTGATGTAAGAACTTGTTTTCTCCAGATTAGAAAATTAGATCGATCTAGCTTTATTGGATTACTAAATGAGAATGAGATCTGTGAAGTTTGATTTGCATTTGTTGAATTTGAAAGTGTTGTTGTGTTGCTGGAACTAGCCATATTGGCTCTGATACCATAAAAGAAATTGAGAGAAAATATTGTTAACTACTTAAGCTGAGGTGGCAGCTGAGCTGTCATTCTGCTTACATTCATCTGACGTCACCAGCTTGCTGGTTTTCCTTAGCTTGTGCAGCTTCCTCTTTTCTGCACAATGAGCTTCTCTAACACATTTGATTCAAGCATGACAGGAACTATGCAAGAGTCATGCTAGACTGCCAGAAAATTTTGCCCTAATGATTAGTTCTTGAATAGGCAAACTCAAAAAGTAGTTTGCCTCTTGGGACACTTTCTCCGTCAAAGATTTCAGGCAAATTAGAAACTCCCGTTGTGCGAAAAACTTAATATTTTAGAACAAATTAATACAGGGGAAATGGTTCTTACCTTATTTAATCTTATGGAAGTAGTTCAATCGACTAGTTGCATTTGAAGTAGACTTCTTCAGTATTTATTAAAATGGCTTTTGTCGACTCACATATTCCAGTTGCGTTCATCTGCGCTGTGTTGATCCTCACAAGTTTCTGATAAAAATATCAATCAATTTAAAATATAAATAATGTTCAAGAAAAAGGGGATAGATAAAAGAAAAAAAAAAAAAGAACAAACAAACAAACAAACGAACGAACAACATCGAGGCTTGATTTAAGAAAAGATAAATTGAATCAATTGAATTGTGAATGGTAATCTTGCCTTGCAAATGCGCCAAAAGCCGGCTCAAAAGAATAAGTACCTTTGTCATCTGAAGACAAGTATATATCTCAAAGAACATCACTTCTAGCCAGCTGGCAAGTTGGTCTACGACAGTCCTCCCGCCCCTGGATAGAAATGAACCCACTATATTTGAAACGCAGCTTCGGAGAAAAGAAAATATGAACAATAATAATAATTCAGACGAGCCGCCATTAGAAAAGGTAGCTTGGTGAAAGTTAATAAAAAAAATGAACAATTAATTTGCTAACAAATGCTCCTTTGCATGCCATTAGTGCCATGCCGAGTTAAAAATGATGATAATGATAAAAGCAACTAAAAATTGAAAAAAAATAAAATTCCCACAAGCCCTATTCGAGTCATATCGTAACATAATAAAATGAAAAAAAAAAAAGTCAATGATAGATTCAAAATAGGCAGTAAGAAAAACAACTAAACATAAAAGAACAAGAAAACAAGGTAAAAGACTTAATATTTCAGAAAGTCTTGCGAAAAATGTGAAAATATATATTAGCAACTTAGCCCTTAAGGTAAGTTGATTTGCTCTCTGTGGATATTCTCATTGGATCATTTGGATATGTGATTCCGAGTCAATAATCAAATCTTCAACCCTATAGTCATGGCAACCGTCAAATTGCAAAAGCCTTCCAAATATTTTGTTTCACTTTCACATAAGAGTCTTGGTTTCAAAATTGAACCTGCATTTGATTTTAAAATAATCACGCCCAGCATCTAAAGTTTCCTCGAATTCAGTAACAACACAAAGAGAAAATCCGATAAACGTTTGAAAATTATACTAATGAAGTGGCAGTTGAATGGTTAGAAGATAATAAGCCCCATATTCTGCGTTATAGTTAAGAGTATCATTCATTATTTATGGGCATTAATAAACTGGCTTAGGTACTAGTAAAACCTCTCGAGATAGTTAAGAGGTCAAACTTTCAAACACTGCTAACCTCTTTAGAGAATAATCTGAATGCCGCAGTTTCCTTTTGCTGAATACCTAGCCGTAAATCTGCCAAAGGGTTGGCTTGATTCAGTTTCAGCCAATCAACGAAAATGAAATCGACTCTGTGAAATGAAGATCCCCGAACGTGCTAGCAGCATTCGGATGCATCCAACTCTTGTAGACATGACGGAAGTTCGGGCAAAGAATATTGAAGCTGCTTGCAATTTTTTGCTTTTAAATAACTGAGAGAAAATGGAAGTTCTGGCCATGATTGAAGCATAACGCAATTGCCCAATTGCAGGGATCTTAGCGGAGAAAGCTGGTTGATACTTTGAGGCAAGGTCTTAAGCTGGTTTCCCCTTAGATCCAAAGACTGCAATGAGGATACACATTACACAGCCAAAAATTTTCCGTAAGTTAATTGCAGTTTTATAATTCTTTTGCAAATGTTTTTACTTGAAATACTAATACTTTTAAGCCTTTTGCAATTCTCGAGATTTAGGCACTCAACTGATGCACGAATTTCTTCTATCGGGGTCCCACGTAAAGGTCTTACATTTTCGGTGATTTCTGGAAAGTCTGTGAGATCAATATGCAAGGAGAAATTAACTGCAATTGGAGATCTAAAATGGGTGTTACTTGGAAAGTGCTTAGGACTCTTGCAACCTTCGAGACACAACTTGCTAAGATGATTAAAATTATGAATGGTTGGGACAACGTAAGGTAACTTTCTACGGTTCAAATGTTCTACTCTCTCAAGGTTTGGCAATTCTGAGAAATAAGGGATTTTCGCCGAGTCTCGAGAGTGATGAACATCAATCCATTTTAACTTAACCGCTTCCTGTAACAAAATACATATTGCTACAATGAATTAGTATTAATGAATTTCACAATTTATATTCAACAAAAAAAAAAGATGGTTATGAAGCTATTTTCTATAGATCATAGATTGTGATATAAATGTATGAATTCAAAAATATTCTAATTAATTGACTCGAAATTGTAAAGTATATGTAGGATGTGATAAATCATTAAAAAAAATATTTATATACCTTTTTTTCCCAAAATTGTTCAATTTCTTTATTATGAGGTAGGTTAAGTGCAATAAGATTCTCTTGAATAAAATTTAATGGTAAAATTTTCAAAGGATATCCATGCCAATGGAAATATCTTAATTCATTCTAGAGATATTGTAGACCTTGAGGAAGATGCACCGTAGAGACTATACCCAAATCATCAAAATGCTAAGGCATATAAAATTTAAGTAATTTAAGATTTAGCATTTTCACAAAGCCTCTCGAATTTAGATCTATTTTACTTACTTTCAACATGTCAAGGGACATGCCTTCAATTGAATTAGTTCCCTAATTAAAAAAAAAAAGGAAATTAGCGATTGATGAGTGAGCATAAAATAATGCAGAAAAGCTTAATCAAAATTTGTAAGGATGTACATAATAAATTGATTTTGAAAATTTGAAGATTGGATATTACTTACTTGAATCTCTAAATAAGAAAGAGAAAAAGCAAATTAATTAGCTAACCTTATTTTGCTTTCGCACGTGATAGACATCTTCATGATACCACAAGCAGCTGCTACATTTGCCTGGATCTTTGTAAGATTCATGGCAAACAACCCGCTGACCCATTTCTTGCAATAAGTCATGCGCCTGTAACTTATTGTTTGATATTGTTATTAGTGCCTTACCAGCTAGGATATTCAGTCCATAATGCACCAAATAACGGCTGTTTAGTGTTATCTTCACGTAATCTCTATCTTCTCCGTTAAAGAAACAAGCAATGTCTAAAAATAAATCTTTCGCTTTATAGTTTAGTTCATCGTAACTAATTTTCAACATATCATGAATATCAGGGTCAGAAATTTGTTTTGGGTTGTGCAATGCATTGTCCCATTGTTGTTTGCTCTTTCGATAAAAGGACGAGCCAAATACTTTAATGTGCTAATGAACTGCCGTTGGCATAATTGACTACATTGTTTGACAGCACAAGAAGATCGTCAGGGCAATGGTTTTGTCTAAAAGCATAGGTACAAAAGATCTCAAGAGATTCACGATAGTTGAATCCCTCAACCTTGTATACGTAGTCTACTCCGTATTTATCAAGCACTTTCTTATCTCTAGTGGTTACAATGAATCTACTTCCATGACCAAATCGACTAAGCCCTCCTGTTAAATATTCTATATGTCCAAATTTATCCACATTATCGAGAATAATACAAACCTTCATTTGCTGAAGCCTTTTGTTAATATATCGTGGTGGAATGGAAGTTTTTATGATATTTTCTCCTAAAATTTGAGAAATAATTTGATCCCGTAAATGTTCTAATTCAACCCTTTTTTATTCTTCTCTAACATTTGCCATAAAGTACCTACCTTCAAACTGACTAGAAATTTGGTTAAGGATGGCTCTAGCAATATCTGTTGTAGCAATACCACGCATGTCCCAAGGTCTTGCCATTCGAAAATCTGGCAATCCGATGCATAAAAGTGAATTAATACGCTGAATGTGTGAATCTACTCCAACTAGGTCTTCTGAATTACCGAAGTGTGAAATATCATGAATTTTCTTCAAAATATCCTTGACAATTTCATCTACAAGTTCTGCTTCGTGTCTACCAAATGTGAGAAATGAACAACATTAGTGAGTCAAAGAAAGAAAGAAAGAAAGAAAGAAAGAAAGAAAGATAAAGGGGAAAAAAATGGAGAAGAAACCACATATTATTTTATGAAAACAAGAGATAATTATAAAAAAAAAAAAAAGAAGAGAAACAGATAGGAAGATAAATAGGTATTTATTTAAAAACTAAAAGTTAAAGACTTTTTTTTTTGGTAAGTAATATAGGCATAATAACATATAAGTTTCAATTTGAGTCTCAATTGATATGGTATTTATCCATCAAATTATGGTTATATAATTTTATAATTAACCTATTAAATTAGGACTCAAGATGAAACTTGGATATTAGAATCCCTAACATTATTACTTTTTTCACCTTAAAAAATATTGATGACTTAGAGGAAAAAGTTGTGATTTAAAAAAAAATTAAAAAAAATGTATAGAAAATATTTATTATTGAGAAAAAAATTTGTTCAACCCCATAAAGTAATTAATAAGGGCATACTGATTATTTATACACAATGCAAAATCAATATTTGTATCAAAGAAGCTATATTGCCGGGTGGCTTTAGCCTTTATTTACTTGTTTTATTCTTTTTATCTAACATCATTCGTCCATGCAGAATTTGTAGGTCATTCTTTCAATGTCAAAAGTGATATTAACTGACTCTGTGGGTGAATAGCAACACGTCCGAATAACCTTTTCTGGTACAATGTAAGATATGACCAATCAGTAATTATTAATTTATAAAAGGGGATACACACACACCGCCGAATTTAGTTATGATAGAGTAAATGAGACCTGATTGTCATGGAATCCCATCCACAGAGATTGGATGCTTGGGTCAATGCAGCTCTCCATTTGTGAACTTTTTGTGGCATGTCCCTGAAATCATTTTCATGCTCTACAAACGCGTCTCCAAAACTTCCAGTCTGGTTCCTTACGTCGGATGGATTCACATTGTAGAAAACCGGTATAACAGTTTGGCCCTTCCTTTTCTTGCATTCAAGAATCTTGACGAGTTCCTCCAAGCACCAAGTTGAAGAAGCATAACCTTTTGAGAAAATTATTACCGAAATATTTGATTCTTCAATTGCATTCAAAAGGGCTGACGAAATGTCATCTCCTTTCTTAAGTTGTTCATCAATAAAGGTTTTTATTTTTTGTCGACAAAAGGCAGCAAAGAGATGGCTAGTAAAGTTGTTGCGAGTATCCTCCCCTCTGAAGCTGAGGAAGACATCGTATTTTCTTGGAGAGCAGAATGATGATGATAAAGCCATGTTCTAATATATGTGTGTGACACAAAGAGATGGCAAGTAGAAGTGAAATGAAAGGCGTACTATATGATCATCATGTGGAGGTGAGGTCAATCTATTTATATGCACTAGTGGTTGGAGCTTTTAATCAGAGTGTTTTTGTTTAGGTGACTAAAAATAAAGAAAATTTGCACTCGTAGCTGTAGCTTTCTCTTATGGGCAACACAAATCTTTTTTTCTCATGAGATAACTTTTGGCTGCTAATCTTTCATTGTATGACTTTCCTGCCACCTTGGGGCCGGGTTAATTTCCTTGTATTTTCTTGGAGATTATGCGCATCCACCGCCGCAAATGAGAATTCTTCCTAAAGCTTACAATTAAAATGTTCATAAAATACACACGTCATCACTTCTTTAGGGCAAGCAAGAAAATATTGACGGTGAGAAGGAAGAATATTACAGAGGTGAAAAGAAATAGCCGACGATACAGTAATATCTTTTTGTTTTTGCATGCGCATTGCATTAATTGTCAATCGCGGGTGGCCAACACACTGCACACTAAACCCTCTCAATGGGAACAAGGAATTTTTTTGATAGTTATCATGGAAACATAAATGAACTCTATAATTATTCTAGCTCAGATATCAAAGCGGATTATGAAGAAAACGTCAGAAAACTCATTTGTAGTTGGTGGAGGAGATTGTCAATTTCCACGTGTTCTAAAATTAATATATACTACTTACAATTTTATTATTTTTATAATATTTAATAATCTCAACACTATAATTTTACAATATTAATTTAGTTTTATATATACTTTTATTCATATTTATTATAAATTAAATAAATCGTGTAAATTAATAATAAAAATTTTATGTTGTTTTTACATATTTTTATAATAAATATATATTTTATATATGACTCATTTATCCCCCCTTCCTTCCTTTCTTTTTTTTTTTGCTAGAAGGGCTATTGGATATTTTAAAGACAATAAAAGGTCAACGGTATGTATCTATTTTAGTACAAAAAAAAACTGACAATCTTTCTATAATGTATGAGGACTAGAAAGATCATTTAAAATTTCTCATATCATTTTAACTTCTTCATTTTTCCCCTTCTATTTGCTCCCTTTACTTGTTCTCGTGGTAATAGAGATTTGTTTTCTAGGCTTATACCATATTTAGGAGGAGTTTGATTTATATTGAGGGAAATTATCTCCCACCCATCTCAAGAGTATTAATATTATGAGTAAACGCCACAAGTTTCTTATGATATCTTACTTCAAGTTTTAGTTTTATTTCAAGATTATCTTAACCCCAAATCCATTTAAAAAGGTCAAATAATATTTTGGGATACCTTAGGAGAAAAATATTCAACTGTTTTAGATTTTTTAACAGTAGCTAATGAAATTAATAAAAAAGTAATTAGTTGAAATAAAATTATATTGAGATATTATAAAAAGTACGTGGTCTCTTACAACTATTGAAAGAAGAGAAACAAATTAGGAGAGCATATCATGAGCTTTACCCGGTAGCAATTCTTGCATGCATATGTTACACAATGTAAAGATTTAGAATTTTTTTTATCCTTTTAAAAAAGGATTTTTCTTTCATGCTTCGAAGGCCTTCTATTAGGTTTTTACGCTTATCGTTTTTGTTTAAAATAGGTATTAATATGATTTAATTTTTTTTAAAATAGAAATAAAATTTTAATCATTTAGGAAATGAATGGATTCGGAGGTGCCGCCCCGTGAATGGATGGATGGTAGCAGAAATGACACTTGGCAAATGTTCAAAGCGAGCTGCTATATCAGGAAAAAATAACAAGACCGCCCCGCGAATAATTTAACCAGAAAAATATCCAAGACAGATTACCGTTTCCGCAATAATGATAAAAACACTGCCCCACAAATCAAAGAACCTGATTACGGTATTATTAGCAATAGTAACTAGTGAATTTATTATTAAAGACTCGCACACGTCAGCAATCTGATAATGTTTTGGCCAGCCAGAATCCATTTTAACATTCCTGTGGGTGATTAAAGAAGTAAAGACTGGTTTAAACGGACAGATCAGCAGTTGAAATGTTCAATAAAGTCGTTGACTAATCCTGACCATTAATTATTTCGGATGGAAAGCGGTTTTACAGTCAAGCACACTTTCCGAGACTCCTGCCCCGTAATTTCCAAAAATTTCTCATTTTGTCCAGTTGTTGATCAAACATTTGTTTTATTTTTTGGAAAATTTGTTTTTGTCGTTTTAGAATTATGTTACTTTAATTGGACGATAATGATAGTGTAGCATTGCTCATTATCAAATAATTTTTTTTATGTATTAAATTATTTAGTATTTAAAAATTATATTAACTCTAATAATGTAGATTTGAATTAGAGAAAATCAATGAGCGGCAAATCTCTTTCAATAAATATTTAGCGTAACTGTATTCTCAAGTCTCGAAAATTTTAATCAAGTTTGAACAACCTCATACTAATTGAATAAATAATTTATAATCAGTGTTAAATGATAAAAATATCCTAGGTAGGTGGTAGTTATATCACAAGAGAGTGATGCAGGCGCGCGTCATTTGCCTTTTTCTTTGTTTCTTGGAGTGAAAAACGTGTGGCGGTGGCCGCCGATAAAGGTGAAACAAAAGAATGGAGAAAAGTTAATGAAGAAAATAGAAAGAAATGGAATTCTTCCATTACTTTTGATCGATCGTTGCTTTCTTTCTTTCATTTTTATATCAATTTGATTATGGCTAAACTATTTTAGTTTAATGATTATTGTTGAATTCTACCATACAAAATTTACTATGCACTTTACCCTCTTGCACATTTTTTCGGTTGAAGAATATTTTCAAGTCAAGCACTCATCTTACGTTTTTAATTTGTTAATAAAGTGTTGACTGGAAAAAAAAAAAAAAGACAAAACACACACGAAATTAATCTTGGCAATTATTTCAGATGAATGGAATTTTCCAAGTCAAGCACATCCTGAAAAGCTGAGAATGAATTCGTTTGCTTGATAGGGAGAGAATGAACTTATGGAAGTTCCAAGGAAAGAAAACACTAATTCTTACAAGGTTAATTTTGATATTAAAAGTCGACTAAGGTGCCATTTGTTTTTTAATTTAATAACTTAAAGTGACTTAACTTAATTAATTAAGTTAATTAGAGGTGTTTGTTTTTATAACTTAATGAGACTTTTTAGATAATTTTGACTTAATAAAATAAACTAATTTTTTTTTGGTTTTTTACTTAATAGAGACATATGAATTAAGTCAATTATTTTCTAATGTCAAAAATATATATGCTTTATTATTTATTTTTCATATCTATTCCAAAACTCACCCATAGATATTTACCCCACATAATAATCTCATCATTATTTTTTTAGCAGTCATGAAATCCCTCTTCACTTTGGTATCAACTCTTCAAGTATTGAAAATCAAAATTACATGTGACAACTTCGAGATAAAATGACAAATCAATTGTTTCAAGTATCTTATTAGTTTTTTTTCTTATATTATATGCGATAAAATTTGAAATTTATGGTATTTTATATATTAAAATTTCAAAATCATTATGTATTCACTTGAATATAGTTTTACTTATAAATGTTAAAATATTATGGTATTTAATATATTATTTATTTGACATTCAAATTTAATAAGGATACAAATGTAAAAGTATATATTTTCAGTTTTTTAAGTTAAAAAAAACAACTTGATAATTATTTTTCGAGATTCAGACGAAAAAACAAACATATTATTCAGATTCAGACATTCAGATCTATTCATAATTCAAACTAATTCAGGTCTATTTAGATTTAAGACAAAAAAACAAACGCCATCTAAGTATTGTTGTAGGGGAACGTTCTCATACGTTAAATAGTTTACTTTGAAAAGCGATTTAATTTTTATCTATTAGATCTATTCAATTCAATGGTAAGATGAATTGAGACACAAATACTGTTTTTTGACTTTAAACTCTTACTATCTAATTGAATGGATCCAAATAATACAAAATTAAATCACATTTTCAGTAAAAATTTTTATGTTGAAAGGAACCTCACCTTATTTGTACAGTAGTTATGACTTTAAAAAATGTAGTTAACCTTTATAATTATTGTTTTTGGCTATTGAGATGATTTTATATTCACAGTTATTTAATAAAAAAAATTTATATTTTTATTATTTTTATCAAATTATTATTTAAAAATAATACTTAGGAAATATTAATATAATGGATTTGCCTAGACCAATACATTATTTTCTTTTAATTTTTAGGATCAAATCTTATATTAAGAAATTTAGGAGTGATATAATTTACCAACCTAATTTGTTCTACCTTTAATTCTTTTTTATATATCATTATTTTATATTCTATCAAATTCTCATTTTATAGTTGTCGCGCAACTCCTTATTGACTTGGAAGCCATAAATGTTTTAATCATATTTACTTTTATGTTCATTCATAAATGGCTCAAATTATTCCAAAGATTTTCAATTAAATCCTTGTAACTATTGGCAACGGTCTTACTCCCATAATTTGTACAAGTAGTTTTTTTTTTTTGGCTAATCACTATTATTCTAGATAGGTTGTGGTACATGATTATTTGGATTATTGAGCCCGATTTGATAAGTAATAGTCAACCAACTGGAATTCATTAAACAGACTTCTTATTAATTGTGTTTAATTTGAAGGTGGTATTTCTTCAAATTGGGTAATCTTGGACAAAACTGTTGGGGCAGAAATATCAGCTTCATTGTTTTGAACCGGGTTGGTCCATGTCCATTCGATCAATGTATATTTTGAGCCCAATATGATTTTGCTGATTTGATTGTCTGTTGGCCCAATATTCCTATTTCATGGGTTATGCACTAGCTTTTATAAACCAATTCAGCCCTTCGGTGTGCGGAAATTATGGGAAAATAAAAAAAACAAAACAAAAGGGTAAATAAGGTGAAATAAGATTGAAAGTGTGTGCCGGAGAAGCGTGAACCCTCTAATTGTATCATATACGTATAATTGACAATACCATAAAGGCTTAAGATAAGAATAAAAATTTGATACAAATGCAATAATTCTACCAATTCATTTCCATATTCGCAAAGTTCTTCATAAGATTCCCATCATTGACTTTCTTCTGTACTCTTGGAATTTATTTTTAATCACCCAGTAATAATGCTCGTGTCGTGACAAAATGATGATATACATTGTGCTTTAAATTATCACATGAAATTTTCCATATACATATTATCTTCAGTTATAATATAATTGGCGAGGGTGAGGTCGTGACCAATATGGAAAGCTATGATCACGTCCATTAACTGACCGTTAACATTTATTACTAAATTTAGAGTTAATTCCGATCTAAATATGAAAGTAATCTTGTAGCCTAAATGCATATTCTATTCTCCTCATCACTCAGAAAATGGATACACATTCATATCTTCATATTCTTGCACTATTAGTTATCTCTCTCGGCTACATTTTTTCAGTTGCAGAAGCTCAGGATCAAACTGCGGGTTTCGGTTATGTTATTCGATCATCTACCAATGATTCCTCCTCACTGACTGCTGATCTTGCCCTCATCAAGAGCTCCTCCGTTTTTGGTCCTGATATTCAGAATCTCAGTCTTTTTGCAAGGTGTTTCAAAAGAGTTGTTTTTATTCATTTATTTTATCATTTTATGCGTACATATATATATACATGATTCTATTGCTTTACTGCAGCTACGAAACAAAAGATCGTTTGAGAGTCTGAATAACAGATTAAAAGAACAAAAGATGGGAAATTCCTGAAGATATAATAGCCCGCCAATCGAACTCCACACGAAACCATCAATTCCTTTCGGACCCCGAATCCGATTTGGTCTTCAACCTCCATAACGCCACCCCATTCGGCTTCTCCGTCACCCGCAGGTCCTCCGGTGAAGTTCTTTTCGACACGTCACCAAACGCCTCGAGTACTGATAGCGTCTTGGTGGTCAAAGATCAGTACACTCAGCTGTCTTCCGCTTTGCCATCACAAGGCTCTGAGCTTTACGGACTCGGAGACCACACGAAGAAGACATTCAAGCTGAAGCCTGGCCAGAAACAGATAACTTTGTGGAATGCTGACATAGCAGCAGCAGCTGTTGATGTTAACCTCTATGGCGTTCACCCTTTTTACATTCATTTGAGATCCCCCAATGGGACAACTCACTGTGTCTTGCTACTTAACAGCAATGGCATGGATGTTGTTTACACTGGTGACAGAATTACTTTCAAGGTTATCGGAGGGATTATCGATTTGTATTTTTTCGCCGGTCCGTCTCCGGATTCAGTCGTACAACAGTACACAGAATTGATGGGCCGCCCTACCCCTATGCCGTACTGGTCCTTTGGTAAGTCCTGAGGCTTCACATTCAATTTGAAAAATTTGTTATTTATATGCTTATTATTGTGAAGGAAGCTCACTATTCAAGCAGTTCAGTGAAGCCACGTCAGCATAAGGTTATTAGTGAAATGTAGAAGTTCAGCTGAGTTGGTTAAAAATTGTTATACAGCTCATAGTTCGTTATGTAGAGTTTGTTAATTACAAGTAGAAATCACGTGTGAGAACTATATATATAAACGTGAGCTTGTAAACAGAATTAATAAGAAATAAAGACTGAAAGTTTCATAGTTTTATTTTCTCAGAGATTTTCCATTAAACCAAACAACTTATATCTGTTATCATATATGGTATTAGAGCCACAGTGGCTAACTCAAGCACTGTAACTTCAAATCAGTCGATCATGAATTTAAATCAACCATTGCAAACTTCGTTCAATTTTGCAGCTACTGCGAAATTAGATCGATCTAATTTTCTGCTTTGGCGAAAACAAGTCCTGACTTTGATAAGAGGAAATCGCTTGGAAAAATTCATTTCAGATCCACAAATTGTTCCAGAGCAATATCTATCGAATGCAACAGCTAGTGGATCTGGAGAGAACGTTGAAAATCCAGCTTATCTCAACTGGAGAGCACTGGATCAAACACTTCTTGGTTGGCTGCTATCAACCATAAGTGAAGGTATTCTAAGTTCGGTTCTTAGCTATGATACTTCTTTTGATGTGTCGAAATCTATTGAAAAACAATTTGGAGTTCAATCTGAAGCTAAGATCATGCAATTTCGTTATGAAATGAACATCTTAAGAAAAGATTCAATGAATATTGAGGAATACTGTGCAAAAATGAAGCTACTCGCAAACAAACTTGCTTGTGCTGGTGATATCATCATTGAAAAAGATCTATTGATGATGGTTTTAAATGGTTTAGGTTCTGGCTATTTAGATCTAGCTTCAATCATTACTGCAAATAAGATGAGTTATGATGATGCATATACCTTACTGTTGACACATGAAGCTAGACTTGAACAGAGTCAAGGCACCAAAACCATGCTTAATGCAAATTACAGTTCAATGAATGCTAGTAACTCTTACATGAGAGGAAATTTTAGAAGAGACATATTTGGTAATGGATATTATGGTCGTTCTGGTAATAGAAGCTTTAATGGTGGAAGAGGTGTATTTCATAATTCATATCCTAGAGGACCTCATACTGGTGTTGCAAATTTTGGAGGCTATGGCAGAGGACAACCGATGCAATTTCTAAGGCCATCTGTGAGACCAAATTACCCTCCTTGAGCTTATCATCCTTCAGCTAACATACCTTTTGATGAATCACCACCAATATGTCAGATATGTCATAAGCAATGGCACACAACAAATGAATGCTGGCACATATATGATGATAGTCCTACTCCATTACCCAAACACTTTGGAATGGGTAGATCATTTGGATCAAAGGCTGCTTATATGGCTAATCTTGATTCATTTCCAAATTTTGCTGCTCCAACAGTGGAAGACAACTATGCTGATCCTTTTTACTCTGGCTTTAATCCCATGTATCACTCATCTTATCCATCTGCAGAGTTTAATACTCCTGAAGCTTATCTTACCAACTATAAAGGGCCTGCTGATGATGGATGGTATCTGGACAGTAGTGCCACGCATCACCTGACCAACAATATGACTAACATGAATGTCAGAGAAGAATTCAAGGGATCAGATTAGCTTATTATCGGCAATGGTCAAGGTTTGTCTATAACTCATATTGGTGATGCATGCTTTACCTATAAGAGATCTAATGTTGCTTATAAACCAACACATATTTTGCTCAAAAATATGTTATTAGTGCCTGATATCACAAAGAATTTGCTAAGCATATCAAAACTGACCACTGATAATAACTTGTCCATTGAATTTGTTTCGTGATGTTTGCTATGTGAAGGATTCTCTAACGAGGCAAGTGCTTCTGAAAGGACTTGCTGAGAAAGAATTGTATAAGCTGATTCTCAAGCCATCTGAGTCTGTTCCATCCTCCTTCCTGTGCCAATCTTCTTATATTCAACAATTGTCAATGTTGTCTGCATGTTCTTTTGGTCCTCATGTTCTAAATAATACTCAGAATAATGTTTTCAGTTCTGTTTCTCTTTGTAATGCATCAGACAATACAGTTTCCAGTCAAAATTCATCTTGTACTGGATTGAACAATAAAGCACTTCTTCTTCACAGACGTTTTGGTCATCCTAACTCTCAAACACTAATGCATTTGCTGAAAAATGATGCTTCTGTTAATCTCTTAAGTAATAGCATAAAACAAACACTGAATCAAATTTGTGAAGCCTGCCAGATCGGTAAATCTCATAGACTTTATTTCCCCATTACAGAAATCAAAACAATTAAGGCTCTTGAACTCATTCACACAGACTTGTGGGAACCCTCATCAATCCCATCTAGAGATGGATATACTTACTATATAAGCTTTGTGGATGATTTCAGTCGTTATACTTGGATCTATCCCCTCAAACTGAAATCAGAGGCATTAAAGGTCTTCAAATTATTCAAATTGCAGGTTGAAAGCCAACTTAGCACCACCATTAAGCACCTGCAATCTGACTGGGAGGGGAGAGTATAGAGCTTTTACTCATTTCTTAAACCAGTGTGGAATCAGTTTTAGAAACTCTTGTCCATACACACATCATCAAAATGGAGTGGTTGAAAGGAAACATAGACACATTGTTGAGTTAGGGCTCACCTTATTGGCACAAGCCAAGTTACCTTTCAAGTTTGGTGGGATTCTTTTCATACAGTCGTGTATCACATTAACAAACTACCATCTACAGCCTTGAAACTTATTACTCCATATGAGAAAATATTCAACCACAAACCTGATTATAGTATGCTTAAGTGCTTTGGTTGTACATGTTATTCTTACTTAAGAGATTACAATAAGTATAAATTCAATTATCACCCAAGCAAGTGTATTTTTATTGGTTATAGTCCATCTCATAAAGTATACAAATGTATGCATCCTTCAGGTCAAATATACATAGTCAGATATGTTGTTTTTTATGAGTCTACTTTTCCTTATTCTACAGATTCAGTTTTTCATTCTACTGAATCATCTTCTCATTCAAGTCAATCTTTCACACCTCAACAAGTATACCATTTGTCAACATTATTAGTCTCAGTTATTAACAACTTATACAATCCACACTCTGCAAGTTCTATCAGCAGTAGCTCTCAAAGTTCAGACAATCCATCTCATACTGATAATCAAAACCCTCCTTTACAGCAACACATATCAACTAGTGAACCATCTACAGAACCATCCGTAGAACCACCTACAGAACCAAATACTCCAACACCTTAACCTAATATCCATTCCATGACTACCCAAAGCAAAGTTGGTATCTTCAAACCTAAATTGTATATTGCAACTCTCATCCACAAAGAACCCGATTCAGTGTATGAGGCCATGCAAAATCCAAAGTGGCTTACAGCCATGAAAGAAGAGTATGCAACATTGATGCAGAATGGTACATGGTTCCTAGTGCCGAGAATAACTGATCAAAAGGTAGTTGGAAATAAGTAGGTGTACAAGGTGAAACATAATACTGATGGAAGTGTAGCCAAATACAAAGCTAGGTTAGTAGCTAAGGTGTTCCAACAGATTATGGGAGTCAATTGTTTTGAAACATTCTGCCTTGTTATAAAATCAGCTACTGTGAGGGTAATTCTAAGTTTAGCTGTAATGAATCAATGAAAGATAAGACAAGTTGATGTGAATAACATTTTCCTTAATGGAGAATTGACTGAGGAAGTGTTCATGGATCAGCCAGAGGGATTTGTTGATGTTGAAAATCCAGCATATGTGTGTAAGCTTCATAAGTCCCTATATGACCTTAAACAAGCTCCAAGAGCTTGGTATGACAAGTTGAGAGGATGCCTATTACAGTGGGGATTTGTGAATTTCAGTTCAGATACTTCTTTATTTCTAAGAAGGAGTAAGTCATCTCTGATCTTAATCCTCATTTATGTTAATGGCATTCTAATAATAGGACCAAATAGCTCTGACCTAGAAAGCTTTATTGCTGAGTTCAACACAAAGTTTGCTCTAAAGGATCTTGGAGCTCTCTCATACTTCTTAGGAATTGAAGTGTTGTATGACACAGATGGTGTATACTTATCACAAAGGAAATGTATAAGGGATCTATTATCAAAGGTTGAGATGATAAATTACAAGGATGTTGAGACTCCTATGAGTACAGGACTGAAACTGCAGAAAAAGGCTCAAGGAAGTCTTCGTCACTATGTTGAAAATGTTACACATTATAGAAGCATAGTTGGTGGAATGCAATATTTGGTTCTAACAAGACCAAAGATTGCATTCAGTGTACATAAATTAAGTCAATATGTTTCTGCACCAACCTTGCAGCATCTCATGGCATGCAAAAAGGTACTGAGGTATCTGAAAGCAACACAGAATTATGGACTCAAATTTATCAAGGAGGGTGATATGAAGTTGACATGCTTCACAGATGCAGATTGGGTAAGGGATTTAGATGACAGGAAGTCAATTGGTGCTCACTGTGTTTACCTGGGTCACAATCTGATATCTTGGTCATCCAAGAAGCAACCAGTCATTGTCACGTCAAGTACTGAAAGTGAATATAGGTCACTAGCTGCAGCAAGTGCAGAGATAAGCTAGTTACAATCTATGTTCTCTGAGTTAAAGTTACAATGCACAGAAAAACCTACCATTTGGTGTGACAATCTTAGTGCAACTGAATTGGCTCACAATCCAGTTTTTCATTCAAGAACGAAACATATTGAGATTGACATACATTATGTTAGAGACAAAGTACTTGCTGGAGAATTGAGCATCACGTATGTTCCAACAGAGGAGCAAGTAGCTTATATAATGACAAAACCACTTTCATTCATCAAATTCAACTATTTGAGAGCCAAACTAAGTTCAGCTGAGTTGGTTAAATATCGTTATACAACTCATAGTTCGTTATGTAGAGTTTGTTAATTACAAGTAGAAATCATGTGTGAGAACTATATATATAAACGTGAGCTTGTAAACAGAATTAATAAGAAATAAAGACTAAAAGTTTCATAGTTTTATTTTCTTAGAGATTTTCCATTAAACCAAACAGCTTATATCTGTTATCTTATAATTATTGATCATTGGTTTGTTGCAAAATGTGTCCAGGATTTCATCAGTGTCGATATGGTTTGTAGCTGCAGATAAAGAATCAGTTGGGTATGACTTCTCTGTTTGATCAGCAGTTGTTGACTCTTTATTGAAGTCGTTGACTGCTGGACTTGGCCTCATCAGGTCCTCCTATGTTTACGAACCTGATATTCAGAGCCTCATATCTTTTCGCCAGCTTTTAAAATGTACGACTTAACTGTTCCTTGCTTTTATGTATTGTTCACTGACTGTTAGACTCGGCAGCCAGTGCGATAAAGACTTGTTGCGAGTTCTAAATTCTGAATTTAAGATTAATTGATGTGATTATCTTCTGAGTTTCCCTTCAGCTTGGAGACAAAAGTCCGTTTGAGAGTTCGAATAACAGATTTTAAAAAACAAAGATGGGAAATCTCGCATGAAATCATCCCCCGCCAATCCTATTGCACTCACTGCTCTCTGCCGAAGAACATATTAAACTCACTGGTAAACAAGGATAAAGATTCATTCCATTTTCTATACCTTAATAAACGGTGCGTAATGCTTTTTATATGTCTTCTAAAGAAAAATAATGACAAACTGCTTCACAAACAAAATGCATAAGTAAGTTACAATTGCTTTCGAACCTTTATTTTCTTAACTTCTGCCCAGAATTGACTTGCTCCCAGAAATACTTGAACAACATTTTTTTTAGGGGATGATAAAACCCAAAACCTCCTAAAACATATGTAAATACATAAAAATAAAAGAAAAGAATACACCATCAATTAAAATAATAAACTAGCAATCCTCTTGTATGATATGAGGAAAAGTTTGTGCATTTAAATAGAGAATGCTAGATAAGCCCGTAGGTAGATTTGAAGTATATAAGAAATGCCAGCTAAACCGATGAATGCAAGCCTAGTTAACCAAAAAATCAATAGCAGATGTAACCTCCCGAAGTACATGTCTAATCAAAATATAAGAAGAAGATATCAAAGCACACACCCGACGTAACAAATAAGCATAATCCCAACAAACAGGGCCCTGAGAATGAATCTAAGATACCACAATGGTTGAATCTGATTCTACCTCAGTTGTAGGTTATCCAAGATGAGTAGCGAACTCTAACCCTTCACAAATAGCCATAAGCTCAGCATAAATAATCGGTTGGCAACCAAGAAAAGATTCAAAAGCAGCCAAAATGTCATCTTGATGATCACGAAGAATACCACCCATTGAACAACATTATTTGTTTTTATTCATTTTGCAGAAAAATAGTGTAACATACAAAAGCTCAATACTATCCTATACAACTACATGTGTAGCCTGCTACTTATGTTTATATCTACTTTACTGAGATGGCGCAAACGCTGATGATCTCTTGAGCCAGTAATAGAAAAGAATGCTGTGAAGAAGTAAATTTTCTTTCATCCTAACCTAGACAATTTCAGACATGACTTCTGAAATTATGAGAAATTCATGACATATCAAAACAATGAATACAAGTGTTATCAATAAGCCTAGTTTACAAGGCTCTCTGGCTCAGGAATGAGAGCAGAGCTCACATCATTCCAAAAATGAAATGTCAATGACCCACTTAGAATTGTTTTTCAGTAGAGCGCCTTGTTGAGCTTTTTCACTTTCTATCACTGGAGTGATGAAATATCTGTTTGCATTGAAGATGTATTATGTCAAAAATGAGAAAGTGTAGTTAAAACCAAAAGCACTCAACACTTAAATGGTTGAGCTATAAAAGAATGGATTTGTGCACAAACATAAACCAGACAAACATAAGTACAATAACAAGAAAGTGAATAAAGATGGTAATGATTTAATGGCAAAATCATAATTTATAAGCAACATAAGGAGTTAACTTATAGTTCATTGTGAAAAAATAAATTTAATTTATGGATTCAGTGGTTACGGAGCTATGCAAAGCTTAAGACACGCTTGAGCTTAAGCACAAAGCAGAGCACATGCTAGGATGTTATTTTGCACATTTTTAACCACATGCAACCATCATGAATCATGGGTCAACCACTAGTGTAAAAAATATACTCAATTTCTAAAAATAAAATGGTCCTCATATATAGTGGTAGTCAAAACTCAAAAGCAGAAAAAAGTTCTTTCCTGACTATTAAGGCTCGAAAATACTAAGAGAAGTCCCAAGTCTAACAAAATGATTTAGCAAAACTCTATGAGACATATTGGCAAAACACAATTATCCTTCAAATCATCATGATAAAATAGATCAATAGAATAATATACCAGTAAGTACACGACTGCAGATCAGCAAAAATAAGATCATTAAGATAGGTTTCACTCTTTCAGATCCCAGTACCCATCCCAGTCTTGGTGATTAATGCAATTACCAAGAGCAAATGCAAAATATTTCACATTTCCAATATGTTGAATTCTGAATCTATGCATGAACGTAGGTCATAAACAAGAAACTTGTAAGAATATGGAATATTACCTTGTGATATTCTGTGGATTAATGAGCAAGAAAATGAAGGACGGTTGTACATTTAACTCAATTTTTTTACTGTAATTATTATCTTTACTTTCAAACATTCTAGCAACTCGTTGCAAGAGATCAGCACCATTCCATCTCAACGGGTTTCACCATACGTCAAATAGAACTCTTTTAAGCCCTTCAATATGAAAAGAATGCAGAGAAAAGATATGCAAACCTCAAAGCTGGAAATGCAGTTATAGCAACGAAAGATAAATTTTTTCATGTAAAGCTCCTTTTTCCCAAGTAACAACAGAATCAAGATGGTGCATGTAAGGCTGTAACACCCGAAATTTACGTAAGAATCTCAAGGGGGATTTGCAATGAAAGCTCATAACATTAATCTTATTTTTATTCCAAAAAGAAAATCAATATTATCGATAATTGAAAGATGATCTCTAAAATAATAAATGTAACAAAAATCTTCCAAAAAAAAACTCTAAACAATAATTAAAATAATAACAAACGATTTATTAAGATAACACCAAAGCTTTTTAACTAACACATCGTCCTCTCTAAACCCAAAAGTCTACACCTCTAAAATCAATATGTAAAATGTTGGAGACGATGGGTAAGTCGTCGACTTAGTAAGCAAACTCATGAATAAAGTTACTAATAACAATAAAATACATACTAATCATTACGAAGTACCATAAATTAGAAAATCAGTAATTACTTCATAATCTAATACATATGTTCGTTAACACCCATAATCAATAAAATTATAACATAAATAATCATTTTTAATAAATAATCATTTAAGAAATCATTTATTAATAAAACATTTTCATTTGTTCAATTGTTCATGCTTGTACTCCTGGTGACTTAGCTAGTAGTTCAGTAAGTCACCTGCATCCCCAGTGACCAAGTCAGTAGTTCAATCAGAGTATGTTACCCTACAATAATCATCAATAGGTGTGCACAATATAGTTAGTTGCTCAGTAATATCAGTAATAGCAACTATAGACAATGAGTCAAAACCTTAGATACAATTTTCAGTCTTTCAACATTAATCATTTAATAATAATTCAATAAAACGCTCTTATAAGGCATTTAAATGGGAAAGTTTTAAAAATATTTTTAAATAAAATAATTTATGGAAAGACAATTATTTTAAAGTCAATTTTTAAAACAATTAAAAAACATTTTAAATAAGCTTTTAGTCAAAATATAATTTATTATCATAAGTTATAAGAGTAGAATAACTCCAAAACCATATAATGTCAATCCATATGAACAATATTACTATTTTCCTAGATATTTACATATATAATCATATTCAATATTATGCATAATTTCACTTACCTTGATTCGAAGCAATAAATAATAACCCCAATCACATGAGCTCACTTTTAGCCTATAATTATCAAGATAAGATATTTATCAACATTCTATTCGATTATGACTTTGATATGAAAACCCAAAAATCCTTAAACCATTTACTCAAGCATATCAATTCACTAAACTACACTAGACTAGCTTACAAGAGCTGATTTCTAATAAGATATAACTATATCGTAAAAATCACATATATTACAAAAAGTTATTGTGCACATGTTGGCATTCAATATAAAATTTAACAAGATTAATCATAGTTCACAAACATCTCTGAAAACTTATTTTCCACCAAAAAAAAAATCAAAATTGTCCAGTGACAATATGAACATAGGACTATTGATTCGAAAATTCATTACTTTAGTTATACATGTTTAAAAATAGTGATTCAAATTTTGATGATCAGAGGAGACAATAGGGAATCTGAATTAAAATTTATAAGGCATTTATTCATGAACTTAAATATCAGCCCCTGCAATTCTGCAAGACAATTTCTAAGATTGCAGCAGCCCAACTCTATGATCTTTTTTATGATTTTTATATAAAGCCAAAAATTATGAATTTAAATATGTAGAAACTAGATATATGTACATAGAATACTAAAAATTCTTAGAATTTTGAGAAATCATTTAAATTACCAAATAAATTAGAGATATAGGAATTGCTGCTGAAGTCTGAAGATCATAAATTTCTAGCACCAGTGTTTCAAATTCAAAAAATCAAAATAATTAATATAGAGTTTTTGCAATGGCCAAAATTTCCGGGATATATTCGAAAGGCAATCATTAAATTCTTAAAAAAAAAAAATTTGAGTCATTTGCCGATATAAAGATGCATATATAAATAACAATGCTTACTTGTGGAGAGCAGCAGGCCGGACAAGCTCAAATGAGTTGAGAGATTGTAAAAATTGGATTACTTGATTGGTTTTACAAACACTAAAAAAGAATATTCAATGACTTTTAGTCAACTTTGCTTCGTCGCTATTTGGCTATCTGGGTAAATTATAAAAGATAAAATAAGAGACAAGAGTTATATAATTGGCCATTGCAAGATACTGCTTGAGTGCTCGTCCTTGAGGTCCGCTAGCTCAAAGTGTGAACAGTAAACATGGGGCTAAGTTGACTCTATCATCTTAGAAAAAATGAATAAACCAGAAAAAACTGCTGCTGCTTCTTATCATCAACATCTTTCATTATTACTTTTATTTCTCTATTTCATTTTTGTAGCTGCAGAGAAAGATTCAGTTGGGTATGGCTACTCTGTTCGATCAGTCGCTGTTGACTCCTCACTGATGTCGTTGACTGCTGGACTTGGCCTCATCAGGTCCTCCTCTGTTTACGGACCTGATATTCAGAGCCTCAATCTTTTTGCCAGGTTTTAAAATTTACAACTTAATTGTTCCTTGCTTTTATGTATTGTTCACTGACTGTTGGACTAAGCAGTCAACGAGAAAGACTTGTTTCAAGTTCTAAATTCGATAAGCTAGTGATATTTGATGATTTTTGGTTTGTGACTCTAAGATTGATTGATCTGATTATGCTCTGTTTCCCTTCAGCTTTGAGACAAAAGACCGTTTGAGAGTTCGAATAACAGATTCCAAAAAACAAAGATGGGAAATCCCGCAGGAAATCATCCCCCGCCAATCCTATTGCACTCCCCGCTGGCTGCCAGAAAACAGACTAAAATCACCGGTAAACCACCAAAGAGGGCCGGGAAACCACTTCGTCTCCGACCCCACCTCAGACTTAGTCTTCACCCTCCATAACACCACCCCATTTGGCTTCTCGGTCACACGGCGATCCTCCGGCGACATTCTTTTCGACACATCACCTGAAACCTCAGATTCTGACACTTTCTTGGTGTTTAAGGATCAATACATTCAACTCTCTTCAGCATTACCAATAGAAAGGTCTTATCTGTATGGAATTGGAGAGCACACAAAGAAATCATTCAAGTTGACTCCTAATGACACTCTAACTTTGTGGAATGCTGACTTGGCCTCAGCAAATGTTGATGTTAATCTCTATGGCTCTCACCCTTTTTACATTGATGTGAGGTCGCCCAATGGGACAACTCATGGTGTTCTGCTGCTTAACAGCAATGGCATGGATGTCGTTTATACTGGTGACAGGATTACTTACAAGGTTATTGGAGGGATTATTGATTTGCATTTTTTTGCCGGACCTTCGCCGGATTCAGTCATACAACAATATACAGAGTTAATTGGTCGGCCTGCCCCTATGCCATATTGGTCCTTTGGTATCTTTTCTGTGAATACCTGCTTACTTTGTTTTGATAAGTTACGCTAATACTGATAAGCAATTTAATCCTTCTCTATGTTGCAATACGATGGATTGGAGTAAATTATTTGAAAAATTTCTTCATTTTTGCCATACATTTGTTTGAGATTATACTATACGGGTTGTACTTGTTGGCCACTTACCATCATGAGTTATACATTGTGGAGTAAGTTTGAGAAAAAGAAAATTTAAAGTATTCTTTCTTATCTTACTCAGGCCTGTCTGGCATTGTGGTTGGGTAACTATAGGTTAAAAGTTACAATACTAAAATATTTAGTAGATATTAGCTGCTGTGGCTTAGAAGTTAAGCTGATTTAATACGTCACTTGTATAATGAAAAACCTAAAATATCTTTATTATTTTTGTCAAAATGGTTATTTACTACGTACTATTAATTTTTATTTTATAATCACAATTATTATAACTTAAAAACTACGGCACCTCACTACCAAACTAAGGCCTTAGTTACCTTATTAGCAAATCAAATATAGAGTCACCACAATTTGATTTACTAGCTTTGATAAGTTATTCATTCTGAAGGATTCTTCTATCTGCCTTGATTTTTGTTTATTTTCTTGGTGTATATCTCTTCTAAGCTAGATTGAGAGCTAAGCAAAGGTGATGGCATGAGCAATTATTTCGTTCTTCCCAATTTGATTTTCACGGTGTCTTAATGCACAGGATTTCATCAGTGTCGATGGGGTTACAAAAACGTGTCTGATCTTAAAGCTGTGGTTGCTGGCTATGCAAAAGCTGGTATCCCTCTTGAAGTTATGTGGACAGATATTGATTACATGGATGGATATAAGGATTTCACTCTTGATCCCATCAACTTTCCAGTGAAATCAATGCAAAATTTTGTAAATACACTCCATCAAAATGGACAGAGATATGTGCTCATCTTGGATCCTGGTATGTAGTTATAGACAATGAATTATCTCACCGCAGAAACATTTTTTCAGTTTATTTATCATGTCGGTCAATAAGCCTGATTAGAGCTCATTTGTCACAATATTAAACGTATTGTTGTGCCTTTCCTGCAGGTATCAGTGTGAATGAGACTTACGGAACCTTCATTAGAGGATTGAAGGCTGATATCTTTATAAAACGTGACGGCATCCCTTACCTGGGAGAAGTTTGGCCTGGAAAAGTCTACTATCCTGATTTTGTAAATCCTGCTGCTGAAACCTTTTGGAAAGGTGAGATCCAATTGTTTCGAGATATTCTTCCTATGGATGGTCTTTGGCTTGATATGAATGAGTTATCTAATTTCATTACATCCCTTCCCACGCCACATTCAACCCTTGATGATCCTCCCTACAAGATTAATAATAATGGAGTACGACGCCCAATTAACAATAAAACTGTTCCAGCAACAGCTCTACATTATAGAAACCTTACAGAATATAATACTCATAACCTATATGGACTCCTGGAAGCGAAAGCTACCCATGCAGCTTTGATCAATGTTAACGGTAAAAGACCATTTATACTTTCCAGATCAACTTTTGTTGGCTCTGGAAAATACACAGCTCATTGGACTGGAGATAATGCCGCCACATGGAATGATTTAGCGTACTCAATTCCGTCCATCTTAAATTTTGGACTCTTTGGAATCCCAATGGTTGGAGCCGATATTTGTGGCTTTTCTGGTGACACAACTGAAGAACTCTGCCGACGGTGGATTCAAGTAAGACTCTAAAACTATGTTTAGATTTTCAGAGATTCTAATGTACTATATTCTGACACTGTAAAACACGATGAAAAATGTACCAAAAAAGACCATTTTTATGAGCAGTCATATTGCTATTGCAGTGAAATTAGATTTTTATTAATTTAGTTTTCTTATGAAGTGTTTATGCAACTAATGTCAAAATATTTTCGACATGCAGCTAGGGGCTTTTTACCCCTTCGCAAGAGATCACTCTGCTAGTGATACGATCCGGCAGGAACTCTACCTCTGGGACACGGTTGCTGCAACAGCCAGGAAAGTGCTCGGGCTTCGCTACAGGCTCCTCCCATACTTTTACACACTAATGTATGAAGCACATATGAAAGGGACCCCCGTTACACGACCAATGTTCTTCTCATTTCCCCAAGATGTAAAAACTTACAGAATAGATACACAATTTCTTATTGGCAAAGGTGTTATGGTGTCTCCTGTATTGAAGTCAGGAGCAGTTTCAGTGGATGCATACTTCCCCAGTGGAAACTGGTTTGATCTTTTCAACTACTCAAATTCAGTGTCTCTAAACTCAGGAAAGCAAATAACACTAGGCGCACCACCTGATCATATAAACGTACATATTCGGGAAGGTAACATTTTGGCCTTGCAAGGAGAGGCCATGACAACTAAAGCTGCACGTAAGACACCATTCCAACTTTTAGTAGTTGTCAGCAGCAAGGAAACTAGCACTGGCGAAGTTTTCCTGGATGATGGAGAAGAAGTGGAGATGGGGAAAGAGGCAGGCAAGTGGAGTTTCGTGCGGTTTTATAGCCAAATGATAAAAAGTAATGTTAGTATTAGATCAGAGGTTCTGAATGGAGATTTTGCTTTGGGTCAGAAGTGGATCATAGACAAAGTGACTTTTATAGGACTGGAAAAGTTTAAAAGATTGAAGGGGTATAAGTTGAAGACTTGCACAGGAAGAAAGTTGATCAAGAACTACCCAGTGATTAAGGCAAGTGTAAACAGTAATGCACAATTTCTTACAGTAGAGATTTCAAAGCTATCACTACTCGTTGGAGAGGAGTTCAAGTTGGACCTGGAACTCACCAAGTAGTCAGAGAGCTGTTAAAGAGAAATATTACTGGCAAACAATAATGCAAACTAAGCAGAGATTCAATAAATGCTCACTGACACTGAGTATTGTACTAGAATTAATTTGTGAATCATATCCTCTGTCTCTTGACTTGTCGGGACAAAATATTTGTATCAATTTAGTTTGCAAATGAGTGTATCAATTTATCCTCTGCCCTCTTAATCGCTCCGTCCCTCACCTCCTCCAATACTTTCTTCACATTCCTCACTCCACACTTTCAGATGCCTTCATCACCTTCTCTTCTAGCATCACTTGCACCCACGTTACTACTTTCTCCACTGTCGTTTTAAGTAATTGTCTATGACGGTGTCTGAGGGAGGAAACCGTGAACGAAGGGTTTGTCGGCGAGTGAGATAACGAGAAGAGCAACAAGAGAGTTAGGTGGCGTTTGTTTTTTAACTTAATGACTTAAAGTTATTTAACTTAATTAATTAAGTTAATTAGATGTGTTTGTTTTTATAACTTAACGAGATTTTTTAAATAATTTTGACTTAATAAAATAAGCTAATTTTTTTAATTTTTTACTTAATGGAGAAATCTGAATTAAGTCAATTACTTGCTAATGTCAAAAATATCATTACTTTATAATTTATTTGTCATGTTTATTCCAAACTCACCTATAGACATTTACCCCACATAAAAATATCTCTGTTTTTTCTTTCTTATATTATATACGATAAAATTTAAAATTTATGGTATTTTATATATTAAAATTCTAAAATAATTATGTATTCACTTGAATATAGTTTTACTTATAAATGTTAAAATATTGTGGTATTTAATATATTATTTATTTGACATTCAAATTTAAAAGGATACAAATGTAAAAGTACATATTTTCAACTTTTTCAATTGAAAAAAACAAACAACTTAATACTTATTTTCTGAGATTCAGACGAAAAAACAAACATATCATTCAGATTCAGACATTCATATCTATTTAGAATGCAGACTAATTCAGGTCTATTCAGATTTCAGATAAAAAAACAAACGCCACTTAACTATATAAATAAGAAAATAAGAAGTCGAGCTAAGCTTCGACCACACGACCAAAGATAGCATCTACAATGCTTTCAGCCACACAAAAATCAAGATCAATACAAAAACGCAATAATCTTTCAGATACACCATTCATAGAATTTCATAGGGGGAAAAAATCATCCCAGTTTCTCTCAAAATGCAATGTCCCATACTTTAGTAAATCCAGTAAGCCTCCAGTCCCTGAAATTTATTTACCAAGTTTCTCAAGAGAAAGCATTCACAATAAATTTATTTAATAACATCACACACAGAATATATACACATCTCGACTGACAGTCTAAACAGTAAATGCTTTTATAAACAATAACCAGGCTCATCTTAGGCATGTAGAAATACGGAAATTATGCAGAAAACTTTTCTCTGTCATGAGGGGAAGAATAATTGATATCAGGGCCAAGAGGGATGATCCCATATGGATTGATAGAAGGATGGCTTCCATAGTAATGCCGCTTGATGTGCTGCATATTCACAGTGCTAGACATGCCGGGAATCTGATATATGTCTTTGGTGTAGTTGAACAGATTTGGATATTCTCGTAATAGTTTCTTGTTGCACTTGAAGTGAACTGCATAAACCTGTTGACATAACGGACTCAAATCCTTGAGATGCATGAACGGACAAACTACAGCAAGTGTTAAAGAGTACTATTAAGTTCAAAGCAAGCGAGCAAACAAAAAATGTAGTGATAAGATCTGTCTCAAGATGTTCTGATTTGCAATTCAACTTTACATAGCTATATTTTAGTAAACTAAGAGATCTTATCAGTTGCCTGATTTAGCACTAATTATTGCACTCCTCCATTCAGAATATGTGTGTGTGTGTGTGTGTGTGTGTGTGTGTGAGAGAGAGAGAGAGAGAGAGAGAGCAGACCTACAAATAAGTACAGTTTAATAAGAAAGCAAAAAGGGAACCACGGTTCACTCATATACCATCTTCACAATAAACACAGATATTGCTGCCTGGAACATTCTATTTAATTTTGGAAATATCACCTCCAAATATCAGATGCATATAATGAAAGATAAAATTTGTGAAAAACTCATTCCAAATATCAGTTTATTTCTCCCATTGAGCCAAATGTGAATGATGACAATCCAAAAATCCTAAAAAAAGAAGTCAATAACACTTGCATACTGGTTTTGTGTCCCGGTCATGTCCAGATGCTAAAGCAATTTCTAATAAAGTACGCCGATTTGAAGAACATCATAACAGTTTTGTGCCAATATGAACAATTTTACTGCATTCTCCTACGTCAAACACTAAATACCATGGAATTAGGTTGCAAACTTCTAGAGATGTCATCACCATTAAAAGGTAGGGTTAATATATGCCTTTTGGCTACCCAAAATAGTGATAAGAAAGGTCAAAAACAGAGTGAACAAAAATGGAGCTGCTGCAGAACAGGTTAAAAGCCAATATGGATACCTCATCAAATCTTATAAGCGTGACAAACAACCGAATATCTGCTTCAGTCAGCCTGTTTCCACAAATGTATCGTTGCTTGCCAAGTATCTCTTCACATTTGTCCAATGCTTCGTACACCTGCTTAACAGCCTGTAGAAAGAATCAATGTACACTCTTAAATGACACAGCAAATGGCAGATGTATGAATAACGAAATCATTTCTAGAAATGAATACTACTGTGGCGAGAAAATGCCTTACTTCATCATAAGGTCCTTGCTTTGTTGCAAACCCACATCGATAAACACCATTGTTTATCCCATTGTATATCCATTCATTAGTCCCATCAATTTGATCTCGCAAATCAGATCGATACAGATCCAGAGAAGCATTTTCAGCTATATCATTGAATTCAGTATTAAACATGCGGATTATCTCCGCACTTTCATTATTAACAATCGTCTTCAACTTCTTATCCCACAGTACCTAGTATGGAACAAAACCACTCAAGTAAGTTAACACATGCAGACATAGAGAACAATATTCAAATGGAGATCACTGGTTAAGTGAACATACAGGGACAGTGAACTTCCCTGAGTAGTTTGTACTTGCGAGCTCATACAGGTCTCTTATGGTTTTGGCTCCATTTAAAGGGTCAGGCTCAGCTCCTGGTTCCTCAGTATCCATAGCCGGAAAAACCCATCCCCTATGCTCATCGGTTTCTTTTGTTCGTTCCCAAATTGGTTTGACTGACTGCAAAATGAATCAAACAAACAAACAACTTCATATGGTGGCATCAAGAGTCAAAATATATGAAATTCATTACATAATTCACCAACCGTGAAACTGATGGCTTTCTCAAGTCCTTTGATCTTCAAATATGCAAGACACCTGGAGGCCCAAGGGCAAGCATAGGATATATACAGATGATACCTCCCAGATTCTGCCGGAAACTGAGAATTCGGGTCCCGTGAAATAAAGCTACGAAATGTCGAAGCAGTTCTTGTAAAAGAACCAGTTTCTGAAACTTCATCAATTGCAGATCGAGCCATTTGTCGAGAGTGCTAAAGGTTACAGAACTTCAAGTAATTAGTATTATAACTTTCACTCATCACAGAACAGAGAATCAGGTAACAAACAGCAGAGTCTTCATTTTCAACATGCTAATTTGTATTTGTTGAAAAGATGACAAGGAAAACAAAAATGAACCACCCAACTAATAACAGGACATCAATTGATTCAAATTAGCAAACAAATAACTAGAATAATTGAATTACCTTGAAAGGGAATAGAGAGAGAATGAAGGAGGTCTTGCCAAAGTAGGTTTTGCTAAACAAAAATATCATCACTTTATCATCTTCGCTGGACTTAAAGCTTCTCCTTCTGGCTAGTGGCTTGGTGGGTGGCTTATTTTGTTGAAGAAGCAAAGTTAAATTTGATGGGGAAGTGTCAGTGCCAACTGCTTAAAAAGAGTACGTGGCATAAGACGGAGGATTTGACTTTTGATGAAGCAAAGAAAGTACACGACATAGGATTCTAAGGATTTATAAGTTCTTTATTGAATGTTGAACCGCCGAGTTTTTTTCTACCATGCTTGTGCTCACATTGAATAAATTTGTGTACTCATCGGCCTAAAGTAACATAATTGATATTTGAATACTTGTCGAATTGAGTGTATATAACGTACAGAACCTAAACTAAATTACAGTCATTTTGTTAAAAATAGGATTAAAGAATTTCTAATTGATTGTATGTACATCTGAAACTAAAAAAGCAGCGTTGATGAGTCGACAATATAATTTACGTTATTTTCTTGGTCGCCTTCTTTGTTTATTAAATGCCTATTCGACTATTTTATCGTAACATGAGGGCATTTAATTATCATACGATCTCTGTCAATCAGAAACGAAGGTGACTAAAAATTGGAAATTGGCCAGAAATTTTTCGATCAAGAAGAAGAAGATTAGCCGGAAATGTGGCGCTCCAGCAGTGCACAAATTTCAGATTGACAGAGATAAAAGTCAAACAAATAGGGATAAAGTAATTATTAGTAGTATAGAAGTAGCATTGAATATTATAACCATCCTTGCTCGAGAAACTCTACATTTCTGAGAAGGAGACTCAACATTTCAGACATAACAATGGAGGCAAGCTGCCTGAGGATTTGCTCCAGCATATTGATTTCTGGTAACCCAAAAGGATAAAGTGCAGCACCAGTTTCACCCACTTCAACCTCGATGTTTCATTGGATAACGAGCAAACATCCATGCTGAAATGCAGACCGAAGGGGATGGAGATGAATTGCGAATAGGGCAAGAACTGATGCTAACACCCTCACCCTGCAACATGTTGAACTAGACAAAGTGATCTCAAATCTCCAGCTTGGCCGTCAACTTAAGAGTTAAAAGGACATCGGGAACAAATTCAACTTGTATGCGAATGAATCTGCAGATTTCTTACAGGCTTCACTTACTGCTGTAAAGAGTCAGTTCAACCTTGATGTCACCTGATCATCCTCTTAAACATGAAGGCCGCTTATCAAGAGAAATAGAATAACCAAGATGTACATTTTAGCCACCAGCATATATTAAGACACGTAAAAGATGAATCCTGAAATCAACAGCAACACATATTCTTGCCCAATCCATCTTGATGAATTGATGAATTTTTTCTGCACAAATCTTGTGCCGAAACTTATCATAGCTGCATTTATTTCACCCACTTTATTTAAATGCGAATGACTATGAGCAATGGCTACAAAATGCCATCAGGACATCACCAATTTCTTTGATAGTATATAATAACTACATTTCATGGGGTGAGTTCAATATTTCCTGTTTCAGGGCAAACATTTACAACCTTCTTTTCCTGCTACTGGTGTCAACTCTATATTCTCTTTCAAATGCAGTACAGACCGTGATCTTACTTCCATCTCAAATCAATTCATAACTAATCACTGTAGTTGATGTATAAAGGTCCAAACACTAGCATATTAGACACGATCTACGAAGGTGATTAATATAAGATCCATTCAATAACATGCTATGAAAGACCCATTTTCTGTTGAATTGGTCTGCTAACCAATTCCTTCAGTGATCCTTTGAGACAAGTCAGAGAAAAGAGCATACTTGTTACTCTCATAGCATGCATTTTTGAGTGCTGCCAGAGACACACGATCCACATTTTGGTCTTTATCTAACAATTTATGAAAGAACAATGCTGCCATCCCTACTCTTTTCTCACTACAAAGCTTCCTGATTAAGGTATTAACTGTGCGAATCCAGAGCTTTTTGTCTAGGCTTTCCAAAATAATCATCGCTGTTGCAGAATCGCCTTGTTTGCAGTACTCATAGGCTAATGTCACCCGAGTAACTTCACAGGGGGAAATTCCCTTGTCAATCATAGATTCATAAAACTGACAAGCTTCATCCAACTTGGACTGTTTGCAAAGCCCACTAATAAGAGCTCCATAAGTAATATTATCAGGTGCACAGCCAATTTGATTCATTCTCTGGAAATATTTTACTGCCGAACTAATATTTCCATCCCTAAGATACCCACAAATCATGGATGTGTAAGTTTCCTTCGTTGGAAACAAGCCAGCTGTAATGGCTTCCTGAAAAAATTTCTCACTTTCTTTCATTTTCTTTTGCCTACAGAATGCAGCAATCAACGTAGTATATGCATGTATATCAGGATTCAGGCCGGCTTTGACCATCCTACAAAAAAGTCCCAGGGCTTGTTTAGTTTCAGCTTGCTTCAGATGCTCAGATAAAAGAATAGTATATGTAATTTTATCGGCGTGCAGTTCAAGTTGAAATGCCTTCTTAAGAAGTTCATAAGCCTCTTGAACCCTTCCATTTTTACAAAGGCCATCAATAATTGCATTATAAGCATAGATATTAGGAGTACAACCTTCTTTGCCCATTAAATCCATCAATTCATAAGCTCTTTCAAAATTCCCCACTTTGCAATGGCCATAAATGAGACTAGTATATGTATTTTTGTTTGGGAGTAGTCCTTGTTCTTTCATTCTCTCCAACAACATCTCTGCTCGATTCATTTTCTCCTCTTTGCAGTATCCGCTAATCATAGCAGTATATGTATGCACATTTGGCTTGTAATTATCACTCCGAACAAGCTTTAGAAACAGCCTAAATGCCTTTTCAGTCCAACCCTTCTTGCAAAGTCCATCAATCAACACTGTATGAGTATACACATTAGGTTTCCAGCCTTTTCTAACCATTTCCTCCAACAGTTCAAACGCTTGCTTAATACTGCCCCTCTTACACAACCCATTAATCAAAGAAGTAAAATTGATCAAATTCGGCTTCAGACCCTTCACGATCATCTTATCAAAATACCAAAACGCCCTACTCACAAAACCTTTATCACAAAAAGCAGTAATCAACAATGTTAACGTAGCATTATCGAGAATAGCCCCTCTATCAAGCATTGCACTCAACCATCTATCAGCCTCCGTAACTCTACCGATTCTACAATACGCAACAACCATCAACTTATAACTGGAAGCATCAGCACAAACCCCTCTCGCACACATTTCATCAAACACTTCCTCTGCATATTCAGCCAAACCCATTTCACAAGCAATCCCCATAACACTATTCAGCGTGCTAGTAATCAACGGCAACCCGTTATTCGACATCTCAATAACCATACTAAAGCCCTCCTTCAACCTCCCGATTTCAGCAAAACTACTCACCATACACTGCATAACTTCATGGGCTCTCTCAAAATTCCCATTACTAATCAAAGACGTAGCACAGACTATGTAAAGCCTCATAAAATGACGAAACTTAGCAAACCCAATTGCCCAATAGAAGAAACTTAGCGCCACCATCGAGCCCGCTTCATTGGCAAGCAAAGCGACCACTGTGATAGCTTGCTCATGGGTCAAAGAATCAATGTCGATTTGAAGATTGAGCCTCTGAGGTGAAGATCTTATATGGAATTGTTGGTAATAGGATTCGAGGACCATTGAGCAGACTGTTTTGACCAAAGATTGAGGCGGCGATGGTGACAACGATGTCGATGAAAAGGCGGGCTGTTTTGAATTGGCGAGAAAATTGTGATGGTGTGTTTGATAACATAATGATCTGATAACGAATAGGGTGAGGCTTGGAGTGCGAGATGGTTTCCTTCGAAGGCCATGAGATCTCAGAAAGTGAAAACAGACCATCAAAATGGCGTTCAGTTTGAAGTGAAAACGATGATGTTAAGAAGCTCCAACGGTTTCCGTTTTAGTTTACGCTGAAATATGAGAATTTGGATATAATGCAAACCCATAATCATCACAAAAGAATAAAATAAAATAAAAAAATAAAAATCTCCGGTATTTGAATCTTGAAATAAAAATCGCCAATTTTATTTAGATGTCTTACGTTTTATTTACTTAATTTATATTTTATTTTATATTTAATATTAATTTATAAATTTTATATTACATCTAGAAGTTTATATTTTGATCACTAATAATGCATTATTTTACTACTCGTATATTAATTTACTTATTTTATATTCTATTTGTAGGTATTATGTTTTATTTTACACTTAATATAAATTTATAAGTTTTATGTTATATCATAAGTTTTTGCTTTATTTATCAATACTGTATTAATTTATTACTCCTATTTTAATTTACTTATTTTACATTTCATTTATAAGTCTTATGTTCTATTTACATCATTTATGTTTTATTTTACACTTAATATTAGTTTACAATTTTTATGTTATATTTATAAGTTTTTGTCATTTTTACCAGTAATACATTAATTTACCACTTCCATTTACAAATCTTATGTTTTATTTACATAATTTATGTTTTCGTCTTATATTTAATGTTGATTTACAAATTTTATGTTAAATTTATATGTCTTATTTTTTGTTTATACAATTTATGCTTAATTACGATATCGGCACTGTGATTTCAATTACGGAATTATAGAATGACCCATATTTTAACATAATTTACATACAGAAAAGTTTGTTGCATTCAAAATATAATTAGTTTCCATCTTAATTATATTGATTTCACCTAGTAAATGTGTTGTTTGTTAACTTAGCATTTAGTATTCACAATCAATTATTTACTATAAATAATTCGTTGCAATGAATTAGTTAGCAAATCTTAATTTCTCTGTTTGTGTGTATTCACTAGCAATTAAGCAGACCAAATACACATAATATCAAGAAGAAATTGAGAGATTATAAGAGTAAAACCCAGCTTATAAAATAAATTCATGGCATTACTATATATTTCTTCCATTGGTTTTCCTGAGAGTTTGATCGTAACAATGGTTTTGATATTTTGATATTTTTCTTATCAATCAATGGATTGGATTCGGAACCGCGACCACCAGGTTTCGAACTTCTTGAAGCGGAGCAGCAACTACAGATATTGAACAAGCCCTTTGTCAAAAGCATATATCAAGGTAGATGTTATATTATATCATTTTAAAAAAATGTCATCATTTATTACAGTTTTCGATTATTCATATTATTGTATATGTAAATGGATAATCAATTTGATTAATTTTTTTATTATTAGACCGAAGAGGGTTATGTCTATGATTGCGTGGACATCCATAATTAAACAACCAGCTTTTGATCATCCCTTGCTCAAGAATCACAAAATTCGGGTGACACCGTCTACTATAATTAATGTAAATTACATTATTGTGTCTTTCTTCTCCTTTTATATATTTATATCAATTACGAGTGAATACAGTTATAATTATCGCGCACTCGCAGATGAAGCCTAGTTTTATTACTTTGAAGCCAATCGTAAGTTGTAGTACTCGAGCACCATCATCAATTTCAAACAAGGCATTTGAAAGCGGGATCATCAAAAGGGTAAATTGCCCATTTGATTCTGTTCCAATCAAGAGGACTTCCAAAGAAGATTTAATTAGAGCTAAAAAATATATGGATCAAAATCTAAGCATGTCAAATTTTGATCAAAATCGACCGAAGCCCCCCGGGTTTCACGAAAGTCAATTAGTTAATTACGTCATGTGTTAATTTCTTCTATCATATGTATGTATATTTTTTTGATTTGTTAATTGTTTATTTAATCACTTTATTCTCATACGTATATTATGTCAAAAATGCCATTAAGTACGCAATAAGAGTGTTGTTAAGTTACATAATAATGTAACTTATATTAACCCAAAAGGTGTATTTAGTGACCTAAAAAATAGTTTAATTGATTCTACTTTTAAGTCACTAGCTAGTTACAATTTAATAGTTGATATAAGTTACATGATAATATAAGTTAACAAAGTCTTAAAAGTAATGCGAAGCAGTCCAAGTGCAAAGCTTAATTACGGGGGTCCAGGCTGATCTCAGTGTGCATAATCCATCTGTTTCAAACCAGCAATTTAGTGCAGGAGGTGTGCACATTCGAAGTGTGACAGAAGCCATTAATCAAACTGATTCCATTCAAACAGGATGGATGGTAAGTGATATATTAAATATTTATATTTCTTGTCTAATTAAACGATTAACTAATCAATTGGCACTATTAGTTTCATCTACCTTAATTTTTTTTGGTTTTTATTTTCTTAGTTTTATATATACACGTCAATTAACTATATATAGGTACACCCATCGTTACTTGGCGACACTATCAAACTCATGCATATGCTAAATGGACTGTAAGTGATCTCTCCCTTTTGCTAATTAATAAAGTTTTTTTTTTCTTTTTAAAAACATTTATGTAAATAATTAGGTAAGTTGTACGTGTGGTGCACGTGTTTCATCAAATAAATCTCCATGCATGCATGCACGCACGCACGCACAGAGCGGTGGAAAAGGCTGTATGAATACAATGTGCCCCGGTTTCGTGCAAGTCCACAGAGAAATCCCAGTTAACTTTATCCTCAGGTCAGGTGTAGTTTCTGTTGTTGGAGGATCACAATATACTTACGGCTTTTCACTGCTACAGGCATGCATGCTAACTTGATCATTTGAATCATTAATTTAATTTTTAGAGAAAAGGATAATTTGCCCTAAGCGGAATTCAATTTCGTATGAAAAATTTAATTGGCAGGATTCAAATACTAGAGATTGGTGGCTCCAGTACAATTTTGAGGAGCTTATGTTATAGGGTATTGGCCAAAGCAACTATTCACAGGTTTGCAGAGCTCAAATAGGGAAATAGCATGGGGTGGAGCGGTTTACAGTGAATCAACTCCAAGCCCTGTAATGGGAAGTGGTCGTTTTGCGGAAGAAGGTTGGGGATGTGCGGCTTTTGTAGCAAATCATGCTTACGTGGGATGAGTCCCACAACTTACGTTTTGCTTATGAAAAGGATTTGGAAGCTTACAGTGACACCCCTATGTGTTATCGGTTAGCTCTTTAGTCCTTATATGGATTTTGGCTTTTTCTATGGAGGTCCTGGTGGAAATTGTGGAACTTAACAGTAATATATATATCTTCTTAATTCTAAATTTGTCAAAATCTAGCTTTTAATGAATTTAAGATGGAATAAATTAAGTTATAAAAAATCTTTTCCGAGTGAGTTGCCTATTTATTTATAGAAAGCTCATGTTCTGCTTCTCTGTCTCTTTTAACTCATTTTTCTTTTCCATTAGAATATATCTTCCAAAATTTCGCTTCAAGTTAATAAAAGTAAAACTATTTTGCAAAAAATTATCTCCAAATCAAACTTGTCAATTGGAATGGGAACAAGAAAGCAAGTTAGGTGAAAATTGAAAGGGAAGACCCATTTCTTTTTTTTATTGGAATAAAAGGCAATCAATCCTTCAGTGATCAGCGGAGAGAAAAGAACTAATAATTCATATTTATATTCTTGTCTTACACTAAAGTAATGGTATCTGATGTAAATTAATAAATAGTCATTAAGTTGTTTATTAATAAACAATATTCTTATATTTATAAAATTATCACTATTTTCAATAGCTTAACATATGCCTCTTAAGCCTCTCTTTTAGTCTCTATTTGACATCATACCACTCTTCTTTGATGATTAGGTGGGTGCAAATTAAGAATTTGTTATCAATTCCTCATTTAATTTATTAGGGATGGGGAGTTGAAGATGCTTTAATCTTCACATGCAACTCCTACCTTTACATGATTGGAAGATATTTTACTCACAATCGTGGAAAGACTTAACGCATGATCACCATAAGTGGCGTAACAATTCTCTCCAGTAACCCCACATATTAAGTGACCATTAACAACCATTTCGGCCTATTAATTTTTCTTTGCCGTTGTCTATATTATAAAAAGTGTTCCCAATGACCATTAGTGCAAGTTACCTTATATTCTCCTCTTGCACACGTTGCCACTTTGCCTTGACCTCTCTCCTAAGGAATTGGTTTGCCCGCATATATGGCAATTAATTACAAAAATCAAGATAAAATGTCCTAATTTTGTGACTTAGAGACATGTCATGTAGTCAAAGATGTTGAAAGAGAAGAGGTGGAATCCAAAAAGGAGGAAAAATCACAAAAGGCATCACATGGTTGCTTTTTACACAAAGGGTACATTACATCATTTAACCCTACATTCGTTTTTTCAGTTTTTCACTTTCATCATTTACTTTTTAAACTAATCACCTTTATGCTAATCACATTTTGGTCAATTACAAAGACTAAAGTGAAAAACATTAAACACTACCAGTCAATTGCAAAACTTGTGGATCAATTAAAGTTTTTATTCTAAAAGCAAAATAAAAGCATCTTTATATATGCGTTAAATTTGTAACTTGACACGTTATACTTACAACTCTTGTCAAATGCGCCATTGTAATTTGAAGGAAATCAGAAACTCTTTTAAGTAATATATAGCAAATAATAGTGTGATTCATTTGGTGATCCCAATGCTTCAAACTTGTAGGTTTAAGAGTGGGCACAAAATACATAATATTTTTGTTAGGTACCCCAACTTCTTTATTTAATATCTCAATTGGAATCAAGAGTGGAACAAACAAAAGGGGAGGCAACACTGTATATCATTAAAAAGTAAGACAATGATGGACAATGAAATTATGTAAACATGCAAGCCACCGTCCCCCACAAAACATATTAATTATTATAAAAGAGAATCTCACCCACCCATTAACTCATGCAAACCCCTTAATTAGGGCCTTCTACTCTTTATAAGAAAACTAATTCTCTAACTGTCAATAGAAGCAGCGGCAGCAGCAGAAACAACGACAATGATGCTGCAAAAGCTGCCTTACTATTTCCTCTTGCTATCTCTCAGTTATGCTCCTTCTCTGGCCTTTTCTTTTAGCCAAAGCAAGGAATTGTTCGACCAAGCTAAAAATTATGAGGGCTCTTCCGATCTCGTTAATCTTGAATATCACATGGGTCCTGTCCTTGCATCTCCAATAAATGTGTACATAATTTGGTATGGCGATTGGAGTCTATCACAACAATCCACTATCAGAGATTTTCTCTATTCATTTTCTTCTCCTGCCCCATACCCTTCTGTTGCTGATTGGTGGCGAACCGTTAGGCTGTACACTGATCAAACAGGATCAAACATCACTGGAAACATCGTCCTTTCAAGGGAGTTTTATGATACAAGATACTCCCATGGGGCCTATCTCAGCCGCTTAGACATGCAATCCATCATCAGAACTGCTGTCAACAAGAGAGCAATGGCTCTTAATCCTCACAATGGCCTTTACTTGGTGCTAACATCTCATGATGTTCAAGTTCAAGATTTCTGTAGAGCTGTTTGTGGCTTCCACTACTTCACATTTCCAAACATTGTTGGTGTCACTGTCCCTTATGCTTGGGTTGGTTACAGTGGAGCTCAGTGTCCAGGCATGTGTGCCTACCCATTTGCATGGCCCGGTTATTCAGGCAGCAGCAGCTCACTACCAAGAAACAATGAAGGGCACAACATAATGCGCGCACCAAATGGGGACGTTGGGGTGGATGGAATGATTAGTGTGCTAGCGCATGAGCTTGCGGAAGTATCGAGCAATCCTCTGGTGAACGCTTGGTATGCCGGAGATGACCCCACGGCGCCTACCGAGATTGCAGATTTGTGTCTGGGCGTGTATGGATCTGGCGCTGGTGGAGGATATGTGGGAAAAGTGGACAAGGATACGTGGGGGAATGCCTATAATGTGAACGGAGTGAGGGGAAGGAAGTTCATGGTGCAGTGGGTATGGGATCCTGTGAAAAAACGTTGCTATGGACCTAATGCCATAGATTAGAGCTCAGAGGTGTGTTTTCTTGTACATTATTTTCCATGATTATTTCAGTTCTTATTCAGATCGCAAGATGTGGGGTTAAAAAAAGACATAGGAATCATATCAGGCTGAAGCTGGCATGGTGCTGGAGTCGCCTTCCCCTGCTTGCTTTCTTTGCTTATGCTTTTCAGAATTCATTTCAGAGGAATTTGATGCTTTTGCTTGTTTCATTCATGGCTACTTTCTGTATACGCAACAAAATATGTAGAGAACAATTTTCGATCATGCATATGCTGAAAAAGATGACCAATTGCGTACAGTACATTGTTTTAATTGCAAAATAGAAGTAAATAAAAAAGTACCATTAATCCCATTTCAAACACCATCTACTAGCCTGAAGGAATTCAGTAGATTAAAAAAATAAAATCAACTCAGAGTTTGACTATAATGATTCAATCTACTTTATATACTTTAATAAACAGTGCATAATGCTTTTCACCTGTGTCTTCCAAAGAAAAAACGATGACAAACTGCTCCACAATTAAAATGCATAAATAAATTACAATTGCTTTCGGAACTTCATTTTCCTAACTTCTGCCCAGAACTGAGTTTCTACCAGAAATACATGAACAGCATTATTTTTTTTTCCCATTTTGCTGAAAAATAATGTAACATACAAAAGCTCAATACTATACGGTACAACTACATGTATAGCCTGCTACTCATGTTTATATCCACTTTACTAAGACGGTACAAACACTAATGATTTCTTGGATCAGTCAATAGAAAAGAATGCTGTGAAGAAGCAACTTTTCTTTCATCCTAACTTGACCAATTTTAGACAACACTTCTGGAATTATGAGAAATTCATAACACATCAAAACAATGAATACAAGATTTATCGATAAGCCTGCAACAAGGCTCTCGGGTTCAGGAATAAGTGCAGAGGTCATGCTGTTCCAGAAATGAAACGTTAATGACCCACCAAGAATCCTTTTGAATAGAGCATCTTGTTGAGCTTTTTCACTCTCTGTCGCTGGAGTGACGAAATATCTGTTTGCATTGAAGCTGAATTATGTCAAAAAAGAGAAAGCGTTGTTAAAACCAAAAGCACTCAACATTTAAATGGCTGAGCTGTAAAAGAATGGATTTGTGCACAAGCATAAACCAGACAAACATAAATACAAGAGCAAAAAGGCGAATGAAGATGGCAATGATTTAATGGCAAAATCATAATTTATGAAGCAGCATAAGGAGTTAACTTATATTTCATCGTGAAAAAGAAATCTAACTTATGGATTCAGTGGTTACAGAGCTATGCAAAGCTTAAGCCACACTTAAGCTTAAGCACAAAGCAGAGCAAGTGCTAGGATGTTATATTGCATATTCGATAACCACATGCAACCATTGTGAATCAGGGTCAACCACTAGTATACAAAAAATGCTCAATTTCTGAAAAATAAAATGGTCCCCATATATATGGTAGTAGTCAAAACCCAAAAGCAGACAAAAGTTCTTTCCTGACCATTAAGGCTCGAAAATACTAATAGAAGTCCCAAGTCTAACAAAATGATTTGGCAAAACTCTATGAGACATATTGGCAAAACACAGTTATTCTCCAAATCATCATGATAAAATAAATCAGTACAATAATATATCAGTAAGTACACAATTGCAGATCAGCAAAAATAAGATCATTAAAATAGGTTTCACTATTACAGGTCCAGATAACCATCCCTGTCTTGGTGGTTAATGCAATTACCAAGAGCAAAGGCAAAATATTTCACATTCCCAATGTGTTGAATGAATGTATGCATGAACATAGGTCATAAACAAGAAATGGTAAGAATATGGAATATTACCTTGAGATATTCTGCGGACTGATGGGGAAAAAAATGAAAGATGGCTGTACGTTTAACTCAAATTTTTTACTGTAACTATTATCTATACTCCAGAACCTTCGGGCAACTCGTTGCAAGAGATCAGCACCATTCCATCTCAAACGGGTTTCATCATATGTCAAATAGAACTCTTTTAAGCACTCCAATATGAAAGGACTGTAGAGAAAAGAGATGCAAATCTCAAAGCTGGAAATGCAATTGTAGCAACGAAAGACAATTTTTCCCCCCTCATGTAAAGCTCCTTTTTTATCAAGTAATGACAGAAATCAAGATGGTCTCACACCCTCCGAACCATCCCATTAACTAAAGAGCAAACACCATTAATACCTGTGCTTTCTAAATGCCATTACAGCACCATTCAAAGAACTTCCAGGAAGCTTATCCTCCATGCCAACAGAATTATTAAGTGAAGACAAGGATTTCAGAACTATAATATCAGAATCCACATATATACCTCCATATCTGAAAAATCCAACAACTTTTATTTCAACTCAGTATACTCTGGTACTCAAGGATAAATGTTAATATCTAGAAAAGAACACAATTCAATATAGCAATGGACAATGGACAATAAAATACCAACAGCTAAAGTACAATATGAAATTATTATGAACTTGAGCAAACAAGGAGATGATCCGGGTTTTCTCTAATCCCATTTCCTGGTCCAACCAAAGTAAATTGCATAACATTGTCAGAAAGTACAGATGAGAGATTGCAGTCTTTGCAGATTTTTTCTTCCTTTGTCGGGTGGAAAGCAATCTAAAGGAACTTTAAATAATCTAACTTGAATAGTAAGCGAAAATTTCATCCTATCAAAGTGCATAGGCTTAAAAAAGGTAGGAATGACTTCTCTTGCATGAAAATGAAGAAACTTATATGTAGGTTCGTCATTGTTTTTCACTACTACTTTTATTTCTCATAGTTCATTTTAGAAAATCATTTTCAAGGTGCTAATTTATCATTGTTTACCATCAACACTTTTCATAATTTCCCAAATTTTACTCTTTATATACCCAGACTTTCATGTATTTCCACATAAAATGAGGATCATTAAACTGAAACCAGCCAAAATTTCCAGGATATAGCCCAAAGGCAATCATTAAATTCTGAAGATATAAATTTAGAGTCCATTTGCCAAAATAAAGATGCATATATAAATAAGAAAGCATACTTGTAGAGAGCAGCAAGCCGGACAAGCTCACTATAGTGAGTATTATAAAACTTTGTCTTTCTCCATTCAAACCAAACAGAAGCAAATTCATGGGCTGGTGTATCTTTCAGTAGTTCATCGAGATTCGGCATGACAACAGCAACTTTGAAACTGAAGAATAAGTTCTTCAATCAACCACATATTGAAACATAACAAATAAATCTAATAGACAAAGAATATTATGTGCTCTTACCCATCCTTCACAAAGCTGTCTTTGAAAAAGTCGAGCTCAATTGTCTCAGAAAACACCACAACACAAGCATCTCGATGGTGGAAAAGCACACTCTCCAGCCCCCTTTGATGCCTCACACTATACATCCAAGGAGGTGAATTCCACACCATAAAAACCCGCATATCACATTTTCCCTTCCTGAAAAATGCATTCATAAAATTTGAAAATGAAAGTCTAGGATGTAAACCAGGATAGTAACCCCATCTCTTTCCATCTGCATATATATGACTTGAAAACTCATTCTTACTCTGATAAGCCTTAGAATCTCTGACTGCCTCATTAGTCTTAGAACTCTCATTTCCTCTTGCACTCAGATCCTTGTTAGAGTCATTTACCTCCTTATCATATAATTCACCAGTAGCATTGCCTCTACTCTCATCTTTTACATGCTCCCCGTCATTGTTCACTCTCTTGCTATACGACTCGTTATTGACATTATCATCCAAAGTCCTACGTTCCGCCCTCTTAATCTCACTCCTCCGATCCAACTCCTCTCTACTGTTTCCTCTAAAATTCAGATTCCCACTACTATCTAAAACCCCCAAAGGCTTCTTCCCAATAAATGGAACAAGCTTAAACTCATTCAGCAACAACTTCTGCAACACTTTGTCACCCCTAGTAAGTCCACTAATCCCAACCCCATCTGGGTCCTGCAACAAAGGATTATTCATTGGATTCAAAACCTCTAAATGAGATTTAAACATCTTATCTCTCCTTAAAAACTCGCCCTTTTTGTCAAACCACTCGCCCCATTTCTCTCTTAAAGGAGACTTCCCCTTCCCCGTCTTCAACAGCAACGCATCCTCAATATCCTTCACTAAAGTCATCTTTCTCCTCACCTCATCATCGACGGGAAAATCATCTGATCCAAACGCAGCCTTACTTTTATCGTCGACATTCGACTGTAGAGTAGTAAATCCCGAGTAGTCAAAATCCCAGTCATCGATTGATCTCTTGTTGAATGCGCGTCTTATGGAGCCAGACAGGTGATCGAAGTAATAACCAGATGAAGACATCTTGGGCTTCTCTTCGTTGTCGACAACGACGTCGTTGTCGTCGAGGGTGTCCAGCTCGTCGATCTTGTCCACATTGTTGTTATTGGAGTCGTCGGAATCGGAGAGGAGGGGATCGATGAAAACGGCGTCGTCTGACGCAAGTTGGTGGTGACGGAGAATTTGGTTGGGCTGGGAGAGGCGAGTGTGGAGAAGAGAGACAGAAAGGAGGAGGAGGAGTGCGGCGATCAAGGCGCATACTTGCGCTCCGTAACGGGGCCGCCGCCGTGCCCTTAGTGTTCGTAGCATCTTTTCAATTAACGCTGTCGAAGGATTATAGACATTGCTAGCCTGAGCTGAGTTTTGACAGCTTGTAATCAAACGCTTTCTTCACTCAGCGAACTGAACTGATGAATTGATTGAATTGAATTGAAGCAAGGAAAGGCGCTTAACTTAACTTCCTAATTAATTGTTATTATTTTTAAATCTTTCAGGAAAAATTATGAATAATAAATAAATTATTACTATTTTTTTAATACTCATTGATGATATATATAATATATTGCTTTCCTTTCAATTCAAGAAGAATTCTGATATATTTTTTTAAACAAGTAATAGAAGAAGAGAAAAAAAAAAAGAAACTACGAATTAAAATTTTGAAAAAGGAATTGATTCAATAATTATTCTCGGTCATGATATTTTGAGAGAATAAAACTAATTTATCAAAAAAAAATTAACCTGTAGATGTTTTCATCAAAACAGTCATTTCTCTGAAACAGATAAGAATATACAGGCTTAAACTATGCAGTTTTAAAACTAATTGAACTCAATTAACTCTAATGATTTAATAAAAGTCAATCCTTGAAAACACTCCATTCTCTCCATCCATTACTTTTTCATTTAACCTTGAAAAGAAAATAGAATAAAAGGAACCCTTAAAATTCAGGAACCTGGTAACAAAACCAAAAATTATCATCTAAGCTACTAATCCTAAAACAGATCAGCTGCTATGTTCCTTTGTTGCTAAACTTGAAACGCAAATCACATCCAGACCATGAACATGTCTAACTATTACTGTATACATATATCAAAGAGAGCCATTTCTAGTCAAAGTCTGTTCACTAGATTTAGACCTGTAGCAGACAAAATTTCATTACTGCTCATAGTCAGTCAGCAAAGTGGTTGCATTCATTTGACCCCTTGTCAAAAAAATATTCCAGGTGCTTCAATAAGTCAGCGGCATATATTCTATTCACGGGTGTTAAGTTCCTTCACCTTTCATCGTATACACAAATATCTGCAAGTTGTGGGATAATCTTGAGTTATTTGTTGTTTCAGATTTTCTGGTATTGCCCTGTTATGATTTCACCCTCACTCGAAAGAACCGAATTTTTGTCGTCATCATTTCGTAATATATCCACTTTGCAGCCTTTGCATCGACTAGCTATGACTTCTTCACACACCCTCTCAGATTTAGTAGCTTGATTATCCGATTCTTTCACCAAGTCAACATCATTTGCACCATCCAAGTTAGCATTTGAATCCGACTCCTGTATGTTCCTAGAGCATTCAATTTCACCAGATGCAATCCCATAATGACTTCTTTCACATGCTTCAAGCGATGACTCTTGTTCAAAAGAGTGGGTACTGCCATTGAGATCTTGAAATAATCCATCCACTAATGAATCCTTGTTTGTTGGTATGTCAACGTCATTTGCACCATCCCAGTTAGCATTTGAATCCAACTCCTGTATGTTCCTTGAGCATTCAATTTCACCAGATGCAACCCCATTATGACTTCTTTCACATGCTTCAAGCGATGACTCTTGTTCAAAAGAGTGGGTACTGCGATTGCGATCTTGTAATAATCCATCCACTAATGAACCCTTGTTCGTTGGTTCTTCCACAGAAATTGAAGATGGTATGGATCTGATGTCAACATTTTTGGACAATTCTTTTCCAACTTGAATAAAATTACTAAATGTAGGCCCACAAGTTTCCACAGTTTCTTCTACTTCACAATTTGAGACTCTTTCAGCTTCAACAATATATCCGACATGACTAAGTACGCACAACTGCTCAATTTTTTGAGGAGTGTCAACATTGATACTTTTGTCATCAATCAACTGATTCTTACTGAAATCTGGCCTAATCAGCTTCCTCTTTTTTTGCAATCCATCAGCACAGCCCCCAGTCTCTGCTCTCCAACCACAACCACCAATCTTACTATCACCATCATGACTCTTTCGCATTTCACTGCGACGCTTAAAATCCACAAAAGGTGTCTTTCCAGCTAATTGGTCACTAATCTCTTCATTGGCAGTAATATCATTCATGCTCACCTCATCTGAAATCTTCTTGAAATGATCCTTCAATAATTTTGAATCAGGAGCGGTTTTTCTCTTTTTCCTAAAATCTGCGGTGTCAAGTTTGATTAACTGTCTATCCTTTCTCATTTTCAGCCACTGGTAGTGGCTTTGGTGCAGCATTGACATCACATCATCCACTGAAGTATCCATACTGTCTTCATCTACCCTGACAATGGTGTCATTTTCTCTTATGCATGCTTTTGGAGCCAAAGCTAATCGTGAAAACACACTTTTTCGGTTCTTTTGACAATCAGAATACATTATTCCAGAATTTTGGCAGACATCAGGCTTCAATGAAGAACTATCATGGAGGTCTGTGTTACTGAATTTGACAGGATCAAAAGGACCTTGGAGCTGGCTCTGACCCTCTTTCAAATTAATTCCAAATTGCAGCGGTTTCTGATCATTTTTGTCTAGTGATGCTTCATGACATCCATAATTAAATACAAAAGAGGGATACTGACTGGGACTAAAGGAATAAGCACCCACATTCATTCCATTGCAATTTCCACCATCTGAAAAAGGGACAGGACTAGGTCTTGGAAGGGAAAAGCCCCTATGACCCTCAATCTCAGATGGATTTGTTGCCATGTTTCCAGAATAAGAAGCCTCCAATGATGGCATCCTAATCCCCTGGGAGTTCCTATAAAGGTTGGGGGATGGTATTGGAGCACCATAACCTAAAGCAGAACAAAAATCTGGGCACCTTGCACCTCTTGGCTCTGTGTATGGGACAGCATGAATAACGGGGCCCTCTGGATCATAAGGGAGACAGTTCATGGCTTGTGGTTCCATTGGGCGACAAAATGCTGAAGATGGCTCAAATTGACAGTGAACTGATGAATCTGATGGTAACCTATAATCATCAATTACTCTTCCAACAGCGCCTAAGCGAGCACCAAAATGGTCAGTGGAGATTACTGATCCATGACTACTGTCAGCATCACGTTCATATTCCCCTTGAGTACTTGTGATAGACCTATCTTCGGCTGCTCTTCTAAATTTGTCCATGGAGTACCCAGGAGATTTACATCTTGAAAAATGTGTCTGGGGCTTTATCTTTTTCAAACTGAACAGATAGAGCAGCTTATGAACCTACAAGATTGCATGGAAAGAGAAATTGATAAAAAAAACCCGTCTTTATTTCACTGAGGTCAAATTAATGGACAACAAACAAACCTGAACTTCAGACAGCCCAAAATTGAACTTTTTTGCTGAGTAGTAATTTTCTTTGATTGCCTCACCAAACTCATCTTCAGAAAGTGGGCTGCAGTGCCAAAAATGCATGAACTTCACCTACAAAGAGAAGGGGAAAAATCCTCATTAAAGAATCAAATAATATATAAAGCCTTTTGTCAAACCCTAGGAGAAAAAATGGCCATAAATGAAATACACATATCCATAGGACCACACCTGTGCAGGGAATTGCTTCCCAGAAGAAAAATATGCATGGGGAAGAATATTCATTGCACCATCTGAGCTTGCTTGATAAACGCCATGAAGTTCTCTCCTCTCATATTCAAACAGAAACAAAATCATACCAGCTTTAATTTGTTTCACGAAAGGGGCTAGCCCAGATGGGAGACCCAATAGCTTTCGTCTGAAACACTCTTCTTTTGTTCCAGTGTTTGACATGAATATTGCTCCAAACTCTGGAACACATCCAGGCCACTTGAACTCCATTGTTGCCCTTAACTACAATCTGTCAAATTGAATAATGCTAACACCAATTACAACCACAAAATCAGGGTATATAAGCTCTGCTACAGCCAAAAAAAAAAAAGACACTTCTTGTTTCAAAGAAAGAATAATTTTCAGGATTCTGAAAAGTATTATAACTTCAGGGCATCAGGGCAGGCTATCAGAGCAGGTACACAGCAAACAAAACAGTGAAAACAGTAGAGAATATAAAGGGCCAGACAAGGAGGAAATACACCATACACATGTGCTAGCTATGAACATCGCTCTTATGGTTTGCATCTGCTTTAAGATATCAAAAGATGTTCATTTTTCAGTATGCCAATAAGGGGGGAGAAAAGGCCTCTAAACTTAAATCTTATTAATTTGCAGGATTAGGGGTAAATAATTAGACAACTCGATTTGCTAAAACCCCCCTCCGTCCATCCCAAACCCACATGGATAAACATATTCACTTTGAGCATATTAAAAATCATATTGACCATTTAAATGTTTATGAATCTACGGCTAAGAGAATGAAAACCATTAGTTTTCATCAACAAAATATAAGTTGGCAGAACCTATCAAGCATATTCACAATTAACACAGAAAGCAGATTCGCGAAAAATTTAAACACAGAGTGTCTTTTAACGAAATCAAAGACCATTTAGTTTTACACCAAAACCACAAACCAGAGACATTGACCATCAACTATCAGGCCAACCATAGCACTGCCGTGACATGCCACTGGCCACCACAAATACAAATCACTTGCCAATATCAGTGAAAGCATACACATTAACTTATAAATACATAAACCAAACACAAGTCATAATCTATTCATAACTTCAGACTCTTAGAACAATGTAGATAGCATCAAAACAGTAAACACGGCATCAATGGCAACAAGGCAAACATCACTTAAATTTACAGTAGCAGACACAGTCATTATCAACAACAACAACAACAAAACATTCGCTGTTTTACCGATCAAGAATCCAGAGGCGCCGCCGGCCGTTGGAACGGAGTAACTCGCCGCTTTCGCTCTCTCTCTCTCTCGACGTAGCGGATTTAAGCAACGAGAGTTGTCTCTTTATCTACTTTTTTTTTTTATTATTGAAAATTGATATTGCCCTCAAATTGAAATCAATAGAGTCGTAATTTTCTTCTAAAAATAATAATATATAATTTTTTTTAAAAATACTAAACAATGTATCTCACTATCTCATACGTGGTGTTGTCGCTGCGGCAATTGTGGCTCCATGACGTTAGAACAGATGTTATAAGAAGATGGACGGAATGACCATCCAATTCATTATGCATATATATATATATATCTGTGTGTGTGTGTATGTATATGTCTATATGTGTACATATATGTGTGTGTGTGTGTGTGGGGTTCTGTAAACAGCGACGTTTTAGTTGTGTTCACGAAAAGCAAATCTCTGTGTGTGTGTTGTCTAATATTAATAAAATAATGGGCAAATGCCTGACCAACCCCCACCAAGATTTCCTCCTGACGTATTGTCAAATTCTCCTCTCAAAAAAAAATATCGTCTCGTGAAGAGATGCATGAAGTTTACTTTTCAGGAGGCGATGTATTGTTTGGTATTTGAGTTACTGTTAAAACAATTATAATAATAAAAGCTTAGGTGGGGGCGAAATCATCAAATTTCTACCTAAATTTACTTTTAAAAAATAAATTTATTATTAAAAATTTTAACATCTTAAAAATATGTGTCACTAATCACCTTCTTTCTATCTATTTTATAATTGTATATTCTCTTCCTATTTTTATATTATACGAACTAAACACTTAATTTCATTTTTTTTAAATTTATTTTTTGACTTTTCTTAGCATATTAATCTTGATATTCAATGACTTTCAAGGCTGATAAAAATTTAACAATGTCCATTTTTAAATAATAACTTTATTCTTTTTAGGTAATGATATCAATTATTTGCAATTAAAAAAATAAATCAGAATGAATTGATGAGAATTTATAAAAGAAGAGAAAAGAAAAAGGTTTACTTATAAAAAAATCACTTAGATAATAAAATTCTTAATTAAAAGAAGGTGCAGAGAGAAAATTAATAGATTTAAATATCTCCACCTAAAAGTTAATATTGTGTAAAAAATATAATTTTTAAATACAATAATTTTGATAAAAAAAATATAATAAAATATACAATCTAATTTACTAAGCTCGAAAGCAACAATAGCCGGACAATTAGGGATAGACCAGCATGGAGATGGGTACTGGCTGTGGCAACAATAAAAAAATTGAAAAAATAAATTAATATATTAATGTTGTTTACTAAATTATAAGTTTAAAAAATCCCTAAATTAGTAGTCTTAATATCTTTAGTATTTTGTATGCTAGCTATTGCCAGAAATAGTTTTATCAAAAATGCCTCTAAAATCCTACAAATTAATTATAATTTATTTTTCCTCATAGGTAGTAACAAATCATAATTCTCTCCACTAATTTAATATTTACTTTAAAATATATTTTTCAACTCATTTATAAATTTGTTGTTATTCCAATCTTTGATAATATTAGCTTATTATTTAGTTTCTTTATGTTATTTCTTAACTAATATTTTATCCTTTTTTTATCGTTTGGACTTTGGATAATTGGATGGGGGACGAGAATGACATCAGTTAAACACCAACATGGAAGATTAACATATTAACGTATTTTCATTTTTTGAAGTATGTTATTTTTAAATGATGTTAATAATTTTTGTGTTAAATTTTTTTTTTTTGTACATTTTTCACGCTGCCACTACAACTGAAGTTTCCAACTTCTACCCCTAAGAATAGTTAATGTTTATTAAATAATTTATTATTATAACTTTTAAACTATAACTAGTTAATTTTAATACCAAACAGGGCTTAAATGACAATAATCCAAAACAATTTCATACCAATAAAATATTGTACAAACTAATATAACTAATGGACTTCAATGCAGTGTTCTTTATATTTTAATACATTAGAATTTTTGGCTATTTTATCTTTCAAATTTGGGTGATTCTTTTAGTATATTTTGTGTTGCTCTTGGTTCTAATATTTGGTTTTATTATAAAATAAAGTAGTCATTCACAATCAACATCTAAGTTGAGTTCACTGTCGGCCTATCGCTTCATTATATAATTTAGTTCAATTTAGTCCATCAAAATTATAACGCATGCTTTATGATCATATCTGACACTTGAAAATTTTAAAATAATATGAGATAAACATGAATAAATTTCTTTTTTTAAGACTAGAAACAAAAATAATTGAAAATAAATAAACTCAAATAGTTTAATTGCTAAATCTCTACTATAAAATTAAAAGTGAGACTTAATTTGTTTTACATTTATGTTTTATTTTTCAATAAAAAAAGAAAAATAGTGATTCTCCCATGGCACGTGCGGAGTGTGTGGGAATAGAAATATTGCCGTTGTTCAATCTTATGATTCGCACGTACAAATAATACAAACAAAGTAGTCAACCGTCGGTTTCGTGAACATTTAAGATATTTTGAGTTCGTTATCTTCAACTAAAATCATCTCTTTGTAATCTCTCAACATTCAAACTAAACTCTTTATCGCTTCCATGTAAGTCTAATCCTTCAATCTTCTCTATACGAATTAATACATTCATTGCATTACTTCCTTTTGCATTTTAATTTCCTGTCAGTTTTAGCTAATCTTGATGGAAGTTTTGTAGGTTGACTGCTGGAAACACACTGAATGGAATTGTCATACAACCAAGAAGCTGTAACTGTGATTTTAGATGTAGAGCTAGCAACTCCACTGGAGTTTCAGTTAAGAAGTATAATAGAGATGGCTTTTTCATTGACAAAAATGGCAAATTGAGAAGCTTCAATCACAAAAAGCTCTCCAGGAAACGATGTAATGCAAAATTTCACTAACTATTTTTACTACGACTTTAATGTAAGCGTGCATGCTCTTGCATATGCCTCTTCTCATGTATATTTTCATTTATTACAATTAAAGTGTGTATTATATTTGTATCATAATGTTAGTGCTTCTGCATAGGCGGTTCGTTGAGGGGAAAAGGATGGAAGTATGGATCCGGGTTCGTTGATGGAATTTTCCCAGTGTTGAGCCCCACTGCTCAGCAGATTCTGAGATTTGTACAAAGGGAAGTGGATTCCAATACAATTTGGGATGCTTTTGATTCTCTTCCTCCTACTCATGCCACGTGGGATGATCTTATTAATGTATCCGTTCAACTTCGGTTGAATAAAAAATGGGATCCAATTGTCTTGGTAAGAAATTCAAAAATTTTGCTTTACTATTACTTGTTCTATCTTCATAAGTTGAAAATATGTGTCTGCATTTGATGAATCCCTATGATGGGTGTCTGCATTTGTTGATGATGCATGTGTGTCAAAAATTCTAAAAGAGGACCAAGCATTTTAAGAACAAAGAGTATGGTTTCATATCATCATTTATTTAATTTTAAAAGTAATTTTCAATATATAGACTGTCAACAAGTGTAACACCTAAGGCATTTCCAGATATGTGAATGGATACTGAAGAGGAGCTCCTTCCATCCAGATGTCATGTGTTTCAATTTGCTTATAGAAGCTTATGGCCAGAAGTCTCTACATAAGAAGGCAGAATTCACCTATTTAGAACTTCTGGATTCTCGATGTATCCCTACTGAGGACACTTATGCACTTCTTCTGAAGGCCTATAGCATGTCAGGGCTGCTAGAGAAAGCTGAAGCAGTGTTTCGCGAGATGCGAAAGTATGGCCTTCCCCCAAGTATGATCCTGTATCAATTTATCAAAATAATTACTAACTCCTCCTCAATTTATATACTTGGTATACATGTCACCAAGTGTAATGTGAATTTATCATGCTGAAGTATCATTGATTTTGTGCAGGTGCAGTTGTGTATAATTCTTACATTGATGGACTACTGAAAGGAGGAAACCCTCAAAAAGCTGTTGAGATTTTCCAGAGGATGAAACGAGATTGCTGCCAGCCATCTACCGAAACTTACACATTGATGATCAACTTATATGGGAAGGTGAGCCAAATCTTATTTAGTTTTATTTATGCCTCTTACTGCCCCTATCTTTTTACTGAAGTTTGTTATTTTTACAAACCGTGAGGTTCCTATACGCACGTGCTTTTGTGCAGGCGAGCAAATCCTTTATGGCCTTGAAGCTATTTAATGAAATGAGAAGTCATAAGTGTAAACCAAATATCTGCACATACACTGCTCTAGTTAATGCATTTGCTAGGGAGGGACTTTGTGAGAAGGCAGAAGAAATATTTGAGCAGCTGCAAGGAGCTGGAATTGAGCCGGATGTGTACGCTTATAATGCCCTAATGGAAGCTTACAGGTTGATCTCCCCGTATGGTAGCATTATGTCTTAATTATTCAATCTATTGATTTCTGTCAGCGGCATATATTAGAGATGCTTAATTATACTAAGGATGATATAATACATATAGAAGAAATATGCAAAAATTTATTAGGATTGAATGGTAAAAGTCAAATGACGGTCAGGATTTGATTGTTTGAGATGTTATTTAGGAAATAATAATTTATTTACGTTTTCATATTCACTAAAACAATTGGTCGTATTGCTCACAAAATACATCGACTCTATTGTCCCAACAGTCGTGCAGGTTATCCTTATGGGGCTGCTGAAATATTTTCACTCATGCAGCACATGGGTTGTGAACCAGATAGAGCTTCTTATAATATTATGGTAGATGCTTATGGCAGAGCTGGTCTTCATGAGGGTAAATGCTCATACAGCTTAGTTGAATTGTCTGTCAAACATTACCCTGCATAATTTCTTCGCGAATCACTACAATTTTGCCATTAAAGTCATATTTTGAATCCTAAAGACAGATTTCTAGTTCTAGTTCACCCTTTTCTTAAGCAATATGTAACCTTTAATTCACAAATTTTTCCCCACGCAAGATTTCTTCTGCTTCAACACACGCCAAATTTGTTTGTTTTCATATTTTCTATATATTTTTCAGACGCACAGGCCGTGTTCGAGGAGATGAAGCGGCTAGGCATAACCCCAACAATGAAATCACACATGCTCCTATTAACTGCTTATTCAAAAACAGGAAATGTGGCTAAATGTGAAGGCGTTATAAACCAGATGCACAAATCTGGGCTCAAGCCAGACACTTTTGTTATCAACAGTATGCTGAACCTGTACGGCAGATTAGGCCAATTTGAAAAGATGGAGGAAGTCTTAACAGCAATGGAGAAAGGATCATATGCAGCTGACATCAGTACGTACAACATCTTGATCAACATATACGGGCGTGGAGGATTCATCGAGAAAATGGAAGGTCTGTTCCAGTCACTTCCTGCCAAGAGGCTAAAACCAGATGTTGTAACCTGGACCTCCAGGTTAGCTGCATATTCAAGGAAGAAACTGTACAGAAGATGCTTAGAAATTTTTGAAGAAATGATTGATGCTGGTTGCTACCCAGACGGAGGAACAGCCAAAGTTCTAATCTCAGCTTGTTCAAGTGAAGATCAAATTGAGCAGGTTACTACTCTGGTTAGAACAATGCACAAAGATATGAAGACTGCTTTACCTATCTAATTTAATTTATACAGGGAGAAAGGTGTTGCAGGATCAAATTTGGGTCAATACAGAGGCAACTAATAATATGATTCTGCAAAACAAATGTACATAATTTTGTTAAAAATATTCATGACACGTCAGTATCTTGGATACGAGTATTTTCTATCTCAAATTAATTAGACCGTTTGTTATCCGAGAGTCCGTTAACACTTTCTTAAAATATTGCAGTACACATAGTAAATGTCACCCAAATGGCCAAATTACTCCTGATCCCAATGGAAAAGAAATAGAACTTCAACCACTCATTTATTTATGATCTAAGTTCGTGAAAAATCAATGAACAAATTAGAATGCAATCTAGCTTGCATAGAGAAGATAAGAGCATTCAAGAGCAATGCTAATTTCAGCAGGAAAATATGTAAAAAGGATTAATCAATCATTCTAGTTATAAAGGCTCATCCATATCAATATTTTCCCGGCTAGATAAATACAATTAGTCAAAACCAAATAGTAGTAAAACGCATAAGGTGAAAATGAAAACAAACAGCTTTTTTCTTTTCAAAATGCTGGAGAAAAGCAGGACAAGAAGATCACATTCCAGCATTTCTACGACCAACACGTGCCTGGAAACCAGCTTTGATAGGAGCAACTGATCGTCCAGAACCACACTGCAAGAATAAGATCAACAAATTAGACCCAAACGGTTAAGCAAACAGAACACCTGATTGGGCATGCATGTAAAAAAAATATCAAACCCCATAACACTATTGAAACTAAAGGAACATCAGCAGACAGGACTTTATCCATATCATAGGAATATGTACCATCTTCCTAAATATGCAATCAAACAGAAAAAAAAAAAGTAACACAAAGGCCTCAGACAGATAATTTCTCAGTCATAGATAAAACAATCTGACAATGTAGGCAACTTTTACATCATAGGCCACTCAATGGAACCCCGCGGGGGATCGGGGTTGGGGGCCTTGGGGGGGGGGAGACGGGGTCTGAACATTTTGAAAATGGAAGAATTTTCTTTACCCAATAAAATCCATTTTTGGGTTCAAAAAACAAATAAATATTCATTTTCAAAAGCAAAGGACAGTCATCCAAGGAGACATCAGTAACTACATATCTCTGTCATAGAAGAGAAATCAGACGATGTAGGCAAATTCTTCATAGCCTCCAAAACAGATGACTTGGCCATAAAAAAGAACTCAAGAGGACAATTCCTGGCATAGATGCAAGTCATTGGTCCAGCAGATTAATGTGTTCAATTCATCAGTGTCTTCCAATAGGCCTCAATAATATTCAACATCAGTCATTGCACAAACATCAGGCAATGTAGGCAATTCTTAAATCATCATTGGCCACCCCAATGGAAGATTTACAGAAATATCAAAGAAGAAAGCTTCTATTGTGTCAACAATAATGACAATGAAAACAGTAAATAAACAGTAAATCACACTTTTATCTGTCAAACTTTTATACCCCAGGGGAGCTCCTCAATTGCAAATGTTTGAACAAGATAGATATGAAACATAATCAGAAGCCCACCACATCCTTCGTAAGAACCATGTTAGTCATGCATCCATGGGAAAGAGCAAGGGGAAAGTCGAATAGGACATAAATAATATGATTGTATATGAGCTTTTACCTTCTCACATCTGAGAAAGAAGAGGCGGTTTTCCTTTGAAAGTATCGTGTCAGGACTTTTGCATCCAAGACAGATGACATATTCATCTGAAAATAATATGCAGCAGATATTAAATTTAATGATGAAAAAGAGAAATAATTAGTGTGCATGTGTGTTAGTTCCATGCACCACACCCCCATCCCACCCTCAAATTATACTTATCCCCTCCAAGGTTGGTGTGAGGGGAATTGAACCTTTTGACCTCTTGCTTCTACAACAATAGAAGCCATACCACTGACTTGTATATATTAAGCACAAAACTTGATTTTAAAAAATACTTACTGACATATCGACGCAGTATCCCTTCAAAATTCTTGGGAGCAAATCGGCCCTTCACGACCAGTCTTTGCTGTCCGTCCAGTGACCCACTTGTCCCCAGTTCAGCAAGCAAAAATGTCATGACATGATCTGGCTGCCGATGCATGCTGTATATATTTACCAGCAAAACAAAGGAGGAAGAAAAATTCAGCAGGCACTTTAGTTGTTTATACAATCAGAAATGGAAAAACTGTAGTTTGAAAAAAAAAACGAACGAACTCAATTGTCCACATTTAATAGAAATGTAAAATTAAATTAAATTTAAAAAGAAAAAGCAGGCAAAGCACTAAAACATACGTCTTGCAGAGATCCATGAAATTGACAAAAACAGTTTTCTTTGTTCCTTCACGAAGAACTTGTGGAGGTCTCATGACTGTTCTACGCCTATCTCCTGCAAGTTCAGGATTATTCTCTCGGAGGATGTTAAAGACCCTACCAAGAAGCTGCACATGGAATCAGACAAGGGAAAACAAATGGATTAACACCTTTTAACACAACAGAATATGTGATGTGCAAAAGACACATCATCATTTTCGAAACTTCAAACAGCAAGGTTGAGCAAACACATATGATATGATGATATAAGATATGGCATTCCTAATGTAGATCTCATCAGGCAACCGTAATAAAGTTAAGACCATTAAGCTGAAGCAAAGAACAATGAAAGTGAAATATCAAGAATATTAACATTATATTACTTAGATATTCTTTTTCTGCTACTTTATGTACTGCTGTCTCTTCAAAAACACCTAATTCACTATTTTAGTATATCATTGATCAAAAGGATTTCCAGCTTGATTGAAACTCCTAAATAAATCAATAGAAATGCAAAGCCACTCAACAAAGAAATAACTGGATTTGATGAAATAGAACTTTATGAAATAAGCTATATACCTCCTCATATTCATAGTCGCGATCACTCCCTTCCCATGGATAACGCTGCCGTGGACCACCACTTCCATCAGCTTCATCATCCTCACCCACGTGACCTAAATAAGCAATAAAATAGCAATCTCTTAGATTTCATAAAAAGTTAATTAAATTGGAATATAAAACACAAATATACTCTAAAACATTTACCATCCAAATCGTCTCCTGCATCCCCAATCTCATCGTTCAATAGACTGCTTTCTACCTACAATTTCGCACAAAACATTGCATGTCAAATGCTGTTGAAAAATACCTTTAATTTAAGGAAACGGCAGATGCTCTAGAATTCTTCCAACTTACTGGTTTCTTCTTCTTCTTTTTCAAACCAGTAAAAGTACTTTCAAGCCCCTCAGAGACTGCAAATTAAAAAAAAAAGAAAAAAATTAATTCTGCAGAAAGAGATAATAATGCTTTATAAAAGTATTACAAATAAAAATAATAGTGGCCTATTCATTCATCCATAAAAAATAATAAAGTTAATAGTAAGGAAATAGCTTGCACTCTAGTAAGGATACCTGATAGAGTTTCAGTTTTCTCCGCCAGTTTGTCCACAGAATCATCTGAAGGATCCTGTATTACAACCTTCTTCTTCTTCTTCTTTTTAGTAGGATCGAAGGGGGCAAGCTGCAACAAAGAAATTTCTCAATAAATAAATATAGCAATAACCTGAATAACAAATAAATAAAACTATAACAGTTGGTAAATTCCGTCAAAACTGGTCACTAAAAATATGGGTACTTATCAAATTACTTGTTCAGATCCTCCACATGTTCAAATTCAAGAAAACACCAAGAAATAAAACTAAAAACCCTAACAAAAAATCAGATTCATAAAAGCTAATAATTAGTTCAATAAATCTTTATATAATGTAATAAACTTACTTCTGCCACCTCGTCCTTCACATCTACTTGATTTTCGTCCGTCATCGTCGCTGAAATACAAGTAATTTCACGAAAATCAATAAATCCTAGAACTAGGTTATTAGAAAAAAAAAATGGAAACATAAATTATAAGATACTAAAACATTAGAAAAACACTAAATTCAAAAGAATTAGAAACATAAATAAACGAGTGAGGAAATTAAAACAATTTGTATTATTAAAACAATGAAAGAGGAGAAAGCATACAGCTACTAGAATCGGAACTGAGATCTTCTCTTCTGTCGCTGACGGCCTGCGGCTAAAGAAATGATTCGAATGCAAGCTTAACAGAGTCACCTTTTCTTCGATCCTTGCTGTCTGTTATCCCGAAAATTAAACCCTTGCTCCGTATAAGAACTACCATAACGCCAATCTCATTGGGCCAAAACTTGACTTGAGCTTCAAGCATTGGGCCCTATGGACCTGTCTTACGCAATAATTTGTTAGGCACGTGTTTGATTTTTGCGACGTAAAATAAAGTTTTTTAATCCATTTAATGTGGTTTTTTTTTTTTTTTCACTTGTTGAATGTTGATTTTATTTCCTTAGTTATTACAAACTTACACCTTATTGCTATTGGCGCTAAAGTATTTAATAAATATTAATTATTGTGATTTAAAATTTAAATTGATTTGATCTACTACTTATATGATAACAAAATTTAAAATATTTTAATTATTTTTATGAAAATTATTATTTAAAAGCCATATTTATTATATATTATAATCTTTGTTTCGTAGTTATGATTTTTTTTTCTATAATAACTATTGCTTAAAAGTTATATAGCACCTTAATATCAAATAAAACGTTAGAAATTGGAGAACTTTATTATATAGAACAGGAATATAAAATATTGGTAGGTGAAAAAGAACATAAACCAAACACGAACATAAAATAAAGTAGTAATTGTAGATAGATGCCAGAATCCATAGCAGAATTATCTAATATAGAATAATACTTAAGAAAAGTTTTGTACTAAAAAAACAATCTAAGATTCCAAAACAAAGTCTCTGTATTGTTCTATGTGTCCATCATTTCTTCTACTGTCTTTGCTATATCCTCATTTAGAGATTGATGACTCATAATTTCATCTTCTTCTCTTGATGAAGAAATGAGCACATCATTGATTTTAATTATTTGTTAAAATATTCTCCACATTTCTTTGTGTTGTCTGCTTTTAGTTGAAGTGAAGAAAGGAGCAGATTTTCATTGGCGGTATGCTTTTGAGCAAAAATAGTGTAATTTTGCCCCTGAGCTTTCATTTTGCCACGAGACTTATAACATTCCAAAAGTACTACACTTTTATGTTCTCTATAAATATATTTTTCAGAAGAATTTAAAATATCGTCATAATGCCTTCGTCTGAACTTTTTGGCTCTTTCATATATGAAGATGACATGATAGGCTAGAAGTATAACACTAGTCTTCTTTTTATTAATTAGCTTAGTTCTTGGTGGTAAAGGACAAAAATTACTGATTTAAGAGAAATAAGGCTCCATTAACTAATAAGTCTTCATTATCGATTGGTTTAGATAAAGAATAGTCCAATGAAATTACAATTCATCACCAATGATTTGAGATATTTTTTTATACGCTATTTAGCATTGAACATTTCTCGATGCTTCTTTCCAATATTTTTAATATTAATATTAATTCATCACCAATGATTCTATATTAATATATTTTTTAATGCATGTGTTCTTTGTCTACAAGACTCAAGTTTTATCTTGCAAATAGTATATTATGTCATCAAGTGTATTAGTTGTTCGTATCATTATCTCACAAGTGTCTAAAAAGCTAAACGGGTGATGATAAGGATGACATGCGTTGTCTAACAAAAAGAAATTTGGTCCCTTTTTTTTTTTTTTTTGGTTCTTTTAGCATGATTATAGCTTTATGAAATGCATAAAAACTTTTAAACACAATTGGGTAACTGATTATTCTATCAAGAGTGGAGCTATTGGCACCCTTTTATAAACGTAATCCATGAAATAATTTAAAATTTTATATTTATTCTATTAACACCTAATCAATTTCACAAATAACCCTCATCACTTTTGCCCAAAACCCTATTTGTCTCTTTCTTGAGCTTGTTTAAGTTCTCAAATTTCAAATATCAAAAATATCAAATGAATAAAATAAATTTGTCTCCTTTCTTTAGTAGCTACATTTGTTGAAATTTATCTGTTCAAACTTCTCATATTATCTTGACAAATTTGATCATTCACGGCAATAGACAAGAAAACTCATCATATTGTAGTGATAAAAATATTTAGGTGATCTAATAAATAAACTGCAATTTATTATATTAGATTCTAAACTTAATAATTATGTTGTAAATTTGTCAGTTTCTAAGTTCCATATTTTTTTCTAATTGCACTGGAATTTTTATATAGATGCAAATAAGTTCTTATCAACTTATTGAGAAGTAACAATTGCAAAGGGTGTTTATGCCTGATCCTCATTGCTAGCAATATAATAAAAATAATGTCATGATTAATTCAGAAACCGCTTTGAAAATATTTTACTAGTTTTTTGTTAATTTCAAAATAGATTGGTGGTGTATTGTGGTGTAAAAAGTTTGCTGGAATTGTGGAATGATTGCATTGTCCTTAAGTGTAATTATAATTGAGGGTAAAAGTGTAAATACGGAGGAGGGGTTTTAATAGGAGATTAGAGGGGTGCTAATAGCTTCAGTCTTCCATCAATTACCTCGGCCCAATCATTGCCTTCACAATTGTGATGGCAAGATTTCAAATCCTTATAGGCTCAACCTCTCTCAATTAAGTATGATTGCATGGAGTTAATTTGTAAGTCTTTTTCTCTTGTGAAATGCGAGTAGAATAAAGACATCTCTAATTTGTAACGATTATTTGTCTGGATAAGTACTTTATAGAATTCAATATAATATTGTAATCTCAATTATATGTCTGATTGTAAATATCAATATAATTTATCTGCTTATGTTGAGTTTTCTTTTCTATTGTCGTGAATTTTCAAAATTTTCAAGCTTATATGAAAAGTTTGAACAACTGACAAATTTCAACAAATGTAGCTACTAAAGAAAGGAGACAAATTTGTTTTATTCATTTGATATTTGAGATTTGAGAACTTAAACGAGCTCAAGAAAGAGACAAATGGGGTTTTGGGCAAAAATGATAAGGATTATTTGTGGAAATTGATTAGGTGTTAATAGAAGAAATGTGAAACTTTAAATTATTTTATGGAGTACGTTTAGAAAAGGGGTTTTAAGAGATTAATTGAGGGGTGCCAATAGCTCCACTATTGTTCATATCATTATATCACAGTATCTAAAAAGCAAAAGGAATGATGATACGGATGACGTGCATTGTCTAATAGTTTAATTTGCTAGCTAACCAAAAAAAAAAAAATTGGTCCTATACTTTTTTTTCCTGTAGCATGATTATAGCTTTATGAAATGCATAAAAACCTTTAAATATAGAATTGGGTAACTGATTATTCGATCAATTACCTCGGCCAATATTTATATTTACTTAGTTGTTTACCATTAAATACTACATAGAATGCACATTTTTTGCTGTAACTGGCATGATGCCTTGAGAATAATATGCCATAGCATGTGACTAATTGGATGATGGACATTTCGGTTACATACAAGCCATTTGATTCTATTGGTCAGTTAGCAAATAAAGCTAGGAAGACTAAGAGCATGTTTTGGACTGCTTTAAACTGTCAAATAAGTGATTATTTGACAATTTAACACCATAATATATTTGATAAATCAATTTTAAAGTTACTATTAAAGAAATTGATTCTCAAATAATCATTTTTTTTTTGTATTGCTTCTTAAAAGTATCAAAATATTACTTTTCAAAAATCTGGTTATTTAAAAATCTGATTTTAAAACATAAAGTACGAAAATTACCCTTAATGAAATTATATTATTTCAAAATTACCAATGTAACAAAATTTACAAAATAACTACGGTTCAAAATTTTTTAACTTAGAAAATTAACAACTCTGGCGATCTATACCAAAGTCGACAACAGACTGACAGAGTCGATATCGTCACTGGAGGCAGTGAAATTCGTCCAACAAATACCACACCCATAAAAAGTTTACCAAGCACACATCGTGAATTATTTGATAATTGATTCTATTATAATCTCAATTTACCCAACACCTTTACCAAATTATTAACAAAGTTGATTATTTAAAAATCTAGTTATGAATTGACTCTTTGGAAAGCTAAAGCAAATCCCGAACGTACCCGTAGTCGTGACCAAAATCATAATTTAACAAGTCATTGTTTATATAATTATATTGATCGAGCCATTTACGCAATGAGCTATTTTGATTGCGCCATGCTTAACTCTTTTATATTCGTCCAATTAATATTACAAATTATGAAAACAAAAATTCTTTTAATAAGCATATGTTTAATGATTCACTTATATATACATAACATAACCGATTTTACACAAAGAAATTTGTATAACCGTATCAACATTATATATTTATTGAAAAATGTAAATGAATTCATTATATATATATATATTATCTCTTATTCTATGCATACGCTTTTTTTTTTAATATAGATAAGTTATTAATTCATGTAATTTAATACAATTAATACAAACATAGTATTGAAACTCATAATAAATTAAATTTTGACTTTATTAAACTCATAATATATATATATATATATATATATATATATATATATATATATATATATGAGTGCCCTGGATTGGAACAACGTTCGGGAGGAGAGTTGCACATGGTGGCAAATCCAAAAAAAAATAAAAAGAATGAATTTGGGGCCGAACGGCCACAAATTTCTTCCGGGGATGCTATTCCAATGCGAGAGTCCCGGATTGAAACAGCCTTTTATATTTTTAGAGAGAGAGAGAGAGAGAGAGAGAGAGAGAGATCCAATGGGATCACTCAGACCACATTACAGTGAAAGAAATTAAAGACAAAAAACACAGAACTGATATGATGTATGTTTGTATATTCCACGTGTCTCAAAGGCATTGTGGCCTCATAGAGATTCCATTGTGCTGCCGGTCACCTTATTGGGATACCCAAACATGAGTCAGCACACCAACTTTGTTGTTCGGTGGGTTTGTTGACACATTGACTCACCACCATTTCTAATCTCAAGATATGTAGTTTATTGAAAGGATTTCAATGTATGATTATATGTATGTAGCATAATACCATTTAGGTCCTCAAAATTTTGTCTAATTTATTATAAAAACCTCTTCAGTAGTTTTGTTATTTTTTCACCTTTTTTCTACAAATTGTAGAGGGGCAAAATCATGATTTCATTCCAAGTTTTTATCTCATACTTTGCATGGACCACGTCATTAAAATTGATATTGATAATTCCATATAAAAGATTAATGTTGCTGTCCTTTTGCAATAGTTACTTTGCATAAATTCAAGAACTTCTAAATATACAAGTTATTATCTTCATTTTTCTTTAAAAAAAGATAAAATTTTTGTTTTCATTTACTGACGTGTAAGCGTAATTATCAAATCACACTGTTAAAATGTTTTTCAAAAACAAGTAACAATACTACGGTGATGATATCAATAGGATATGATATGATCAAATTCACAATTCATTTATAGTATTTTTACAATCTAGGACTCTTAACAATAATTATCTTCTCTACATAAGTTTTAATATGTTTAGGGCTTTAAAAATTATTTTAAATATATTTTAATAAAATTATTTATTACAAAAGTATCCATAATGTGAATTAATATTAAAGACACTTTTTTATGAGCCAATATAAGATAATTACTTTGAATATTCATTTTACACACCTATTAAAGTTACAAATATCTTTATGTAAACCCTAATTTTTGTTTAACATCTTAACCAATACTTTGAAAAGCAAATCAATATTTTAAAAGATTTTGAGTACAACAATGCATGTGTGACCCTTTTTATTCTTTCAAAATAATAATAGTTATAATGATTAATGCTAGATAAAATTTCTTGGCAACTAATTGTTAAAGATGTTTTGATGAGCTATCATTGAGATTAGGTGAGTAAATAATCAAAAAGTTCATCTACGTGTTGACGGCTTTTACTGTGCGATAATTAAATAATGGCGGACGCTACGTAACTTAGCCCCTCCTTAAATAATTGAGTTTTTTCTTATAAGAAATCACACCAAATTAAGTTCTAATGCCCTATTTAATCGATTCATAATTACCATTTGTTTTGTGAATTTTATGAATGTGAAGAGTAAATAAAGATTAAGAAGACAGAAGAAAAGGAGGAGGAGGAGAAGAAAGTTATTTGGCTGCGGTAAATAATTTTATGGTTAGTATAAAAAAAATAATTTTACGGTTGTAGAGAGAAAAATAAAATACTTATTGCATATAATTTAATTAGGACTATTTTGGTATTTATAAGAGTGTAGAATAAAAATAAAAATATTAAAATTATTAAATGATTGTGAAATAGTACCATCTGTATGTTTAATAAATTTAACGTTATATATGGTTCAGTTCCTATTATGATTGTAAATATGGTTCTGATTGTAGTGCATAAAAAATAAAAAAATTAAAAATTAAATAAATGTAGTACAAACTACAAAACAAGCATCCACACACCCACCAACCCGAAGCCCTCGAATTCGAAAACTTTATATTCGTCTATAAAAGGGAACACAATTTGTTTGTACTAGCTTTTGAAGTGCGTTCCGAAAGTGAAGTGAGAACCAAAAGACATGGCTTCAAGGTTGTTGTTGGCTTCAAGGGCTGCTTCTTACCTCAGGATCTCTGTCTTCCACAGAGGATTTTCATCTGGTAAATCAACCTTCAGCAACTGCTATTTTTGCTGTCTATGTCAATGTTTATACTTGTTTTAATGTGTATGCAGTGATCACAAAAATGTGAATTTGTGACAAATAGATATGCATGTGGATCTTATTTATTTGTTTGTTGAAATACTTGATCTGTGATTGTGTTCCGTTAAAGATTTGATTTTTGTAACTGGGTGCTATTTATTATTGTCACTGGTGTAAAGGGGCTTTATAGAAAGTCAGTCCATGTAAGCTTTGGTTCTCTCCGAGTATTGATATTCGGGATCAGGTTCTTGATTATTTTGCCTATTTATTAAGATTCGTCTATGTAAGTCCCTGATATCTTAAAAAGATGAATGCCAGGCTGGGCAGAGTTTGGTCGGCTTGCCAATTTTCTATTTTTAAAATAGGACAGGAGCCTGTATTTGTGGACATAAACATGTTTACGGACAAGCGGGAAGCTAGGCTGCAATGATTGGCTGTAATGGTGTTGTTGTTGAATTGGTTGCTGAGGAGATGATGGTGATAGGAAGGTGGTCAAGTCATTGTGGCATTGTTGGCACTGCAGATGGCCTGGTGATATTGGAAATAATGGTTATCATGGCAAAAGTTTGACATGGCCTTGCAGATCACAGATGTTTTTCACATTTTGGAATAATTTTTTTTCTCTTCTATCCTTGAGAAAAGGGGAGGATGGGAGCAGTTGCATAAATAGTGTTCTAATTGAATTTTCTTTACTGCTTCATTACATTTGAAAAAGAAATCTGGGACAGGAAATGGAAATGTAATGAAACAAAAAGTGTATATATGTAGTGGTGCATTTATGCACGTGCTTTAGTGTGCCTATTTTATATGTGTTTTTCTGTCTTTCTTGATTTGTTAATAAGTTCAAATGAAAAGGATGGAAAGAGTAGTTCCTCTAACTGGCCCCAAGTTTTTGAAGGCTTTGACGTCTGATGACCACAGCATGGCCACAGCAAGATGAGGTTATTCATAGGAATGCATTGGCATACTGGAAACTTAAGATTATGGATTAGCAATTGGAAGAACCAATGCTGGTGGCTTTGTTGTACGCCCTTTGTTGGTGGCTTTGTTGTACGCCCTTTGTTGGTGGCTACACGTCGTATCCCTTAAATTTTCTGTGTTTAAGGAGATTAATACGTCAGAAATTTTTGCATTGCTAGAGTTAAGATCTGAGGTTCTCTGTGAAAATCCAAAAGTTTTTGAATGTTGTTCCATACCAGCAAAATTACTAAGAAAGGATTACTTTCTGAAAAAAGGTTAAAAATTTAGTTACATCTAATCATGCTTTTACTGCTTTAGACATTGGTTTCTGTATTCTTGGATTATTGATAATGTTATCTTGTAAACTAATATATATACTGATAATATTTTAGATACTCCATTGTTTTAATTTTTTTGTCAGCTGCAGTTATTATATCTTTTGCTTTAACTTATGCTTTTCCAATCTTTCTGCAGTTATAAAGGATCTAAAGTATGCTGACTCTCATGAATGGGTTAAGGTTGATGGTAACTCTGCAACCATTGGTATAACTGACCATGCTCAAGATCATTTAGGCGATGTTGTGTATGTTGAATTACCAGAGGTAGGGGTTACAGTAAAGCAAGGTGCCAGCTTTGGTGCAGTTGAAAGTGTCAAGGCTACTAGTGATGTTAATTCTCCTGTTTCTGGGAAAGTGGTTGAAGTTAATGAAGAGCTCAGCAGTTCACCTGCTTTGGTGAGTTTGTTGTTACCCAGTGCCATATAGTTCATTTGAGATTCATTTGGAAATCATCTGGATTTATTGTGAAGTTGGATTTTACTGGCTTGAGTATGTTTGCCATTTATGGTCTTTTGCATAAATGTGTTTTTGTTTTCGGTTGACTTGTCATTTCCATTGAATTTAGCGATTTTATGATAGCATCTTTCTCATCTTGATTAAACCAAAACCAATTTCCTCTTCTGTATAATAGATTTCACTGCCTTCATTTATGCTTCTTTCTTTAATTTCCTAGCACTAATTAAAACGGAATTCAACTACAATGTCTTATTGTTTCTTCTTCATTTGAGAATTATCTCATCTCTAATTAGCTTCATTTTTCTCCACCTGCTATGTGACCTGCCCTTTATAATTCATACTTTTTGCTTCAGTTTGCTATTTTCTTGCTATTAATATCATTGCTAATGAGATATTTTTCGTGCAAAGATACCTTAACATCCCAATTTTCCCTTGTTCAGATACTGAAGTTTGGCTTATCTAAAAGAAACATACCGTGGGAGTGGTTTTTTCCCCTATCTGTTTGCTTTATGGTTATATTTGTTTCATTTGATGAACTAGGTCAACTCAAGCCCATACAAGGATGGATGGATTATAAAAGTGGAGATGGACAGTGCTGGTGAATTGAAGAAGTTGATGGATGCTGATCAATACACCAAGTTCTGTGAAGAAGAAGATTCAAAACACTGAGTGAACCTCTGGCCGTGTAGGAATTCTCAGCACCCTTCCGGAATTACCTATGTCATGCACGGAGAAACCATTCTCTATCAAGGAATCCAAAAGTGCACGTTTTCTTTCTGGATGTTTTTATAGAACTATGTACTTCTATGTCTCCATTTACTGTCTTCCGGGCAATTGAGTTTGGTGGAATATTTCTATCTAAACTGAGAATAATAATTTGGGGGTGTGGAAGTGATGTAACCATTTGGTGGTTTGAAATTTATTAAGGGTTTTGATAATCAAAATTAACCATTTAAGAATTTAAAGTAGAAGATCCCAAGTGCTCATCAACTAAAAGCACTCAGTTGTCTGTCATTCGCCTCAACTTTCACACTTTCCTCTAATTGTCGGGTTTATTATATTTGTACGTGATTGTTGCCGAAGAATTTAATGGGAACAAAATGGCACTGATAAAAAAATTTCTAAACTAATAAAAATTAATTACCATGCCGAAGTGCATGGTAAGTCTTTGACTTTTTGTACGTTTATAACTTTTTCGTGCACGGTAAATCTTTTGACTTTTTGTGTGTTTAGAACTTTTCTTCTTTCAAACGCGGCTGATATATAGGACCATCAAGCAAGTAAAATTCAGCCGCCACTGTTTTACATCCCTACGGTACAAGTAATGCTTAAATGGATCAGATTAATAAGACTTTTCACATGCTACTACTTGTCGTTGCCATGTCCTATATATATATATATATATATATATATGTACGTAAAACTGCATATTATTGCCATCACAAATTTGTTTATACTTTATAGGGAGAATGAGGCAATCAGCAATGGTAAGATTGGTAAAAAGTCTGAGCTTTTTCTGTCTGGTTTTGGCCATAACTCAAGCTCAACCATCTGATGACTTGAGTCCTCCAGTGCTTGACACTAACGGCCAAGCACTCCAACGGGGCCTGGAATACTACATACTGCCGGAAGACAATGCAACCGGCGGTGGTTTAACATTAGTTGAACGCAATGACTCTTGCCCCTTGTACGTTGGGCAGAAAGACACTTCAGGATCGGAAGGCTTATTTCCTGTCACGTTTTCGCCTTTCGTTGGCGCAGAAAACATTGTAAGAGAGTCTCATGACTTTATTGTTACATTCTCAGCATTTACAACTTGCATTCAGTCGACAGCTTGGAGAGTCGGCGAGTCTGATCCTGAAACCGGGAGGAGATTCATTGTGACTGGTGGGGTACCAGGATTCTTCAGAATTGACAGAAATGGAACCAGCTACAACTTGGGATGGTGTCCTTCCATGGCTTGTCCGAATTGCAGGTTGAGGTGTGGATTTGCTGGCATTTTGATTGAGAATGGCAAGAGATTGTTGGCCCTGGATGGTCCTGCACTTCCATTCGTGTTCAAGAGGGCTTAAATGCTCAACCTCAAATTCTCCAATACTACTAGTTAACATAAAATGATGGTCGTTTCACGAAGAGCCATGGGAGAAACTATATAC